>JAHMML010000055.1:131957-495753 GCA_020341155.1 Eciton burchellii | reverse complement strand
TACCTACCTACCTACCTACCTACCTACCTACCTACCTACCTACCTACCTACCTACCTACCTACCTACCTACCTACCTATCTACCTACCTACCTACCTACCTACCTACCTACCTACCCGTCTATCCCTCCCCCCGTCTCCTCCATCTTACCCGCTCCTCTTCGTATTAGGTATATATCCGTCTGCGTCTGTCTCCGCCCTTCTACATATTCGCCGTTCTCGTTCACTTTTCGCCCGTGTTCCGCGTCTCTCTCTCTCTCTCTCTCTCTCTTTCTCTCTCTCATTTCCTCTCTTGTTGTTCTTTTCTTGCTTGCGATACTCTCTTCCCAATCATAGCCCTACAATCTTCGTCGAGGACCTTGCTCTCATAACGCTTACTCTTTCTCGATTGCAGCCCGTCGCCCCCTTCTCGCCACCGATATACAATTCTCTTTGAATGTATTCTTCTTCACCGCTGTATTCTTCCTTCCTTCCATCTCTTTCCAAATAGCTTCCCTCCCCGCTTTGTCTTCTCTTTGTCCTCTCTCCTTCCACTCGTCTATTGGAAAGCCGCCCAAGTAACGTGAGAAATTAATTAACCAGAAGACAGGGCGCACTCGACATCGAAGATATCAGATCATAATGAACATCAAGCATATAATTCGGTTGAATTAATGATTAAAAGGTTTTGTTGCAGGGCTGACACTATGCCGTTAAAATATCGTTAAATTAGAGTTCAAAAGGAACTCACTATTCAAGAGGCATTTAATAGCTCGGGACGATATTGAATGATCTATTGTGCCATTTCCCCTCCCCACCCCATTCTCCTCCCCGTGTAATACGGTATAACATTGCTTTATCGTTGCTGGCCCTGGTCCAGCAGGAAAAATCTAGGTCGCTTCAAGGATTCAACGATGTTGCTCCTACAACCAGCAGGATATCTATTCGACTCCTCTCTCTCTCTCTCTCTCTCTCTCTCTCTCTCTCTCTCTCTCTCTCTCTCTCTCTCTCTGCCCCTCTCCTCCCTCTCTCTGTCTCTCTCCGGAACTGACATGTGCATTTCTGCTTTCTCCCGTCTATACGAACAGTATAACAGAATCGTTAATCACTATAAAGAGATTACGAGAAATCCTCCTCTCGTAATCGCATTATAGATAAAAAGGAGGAAATTCCGGAAGACCAACCGCGCGGGGATAAACGTGACAGAGAAAGCTGACGGAAATCCGTGATCGATCGACGAGATCAGGAAAAATTAGGAATAATTATATATCATATTTACGTTTTCCCGTACGCGCCAAGCGTTCGCCCGCTAAACGAGGATCACCGCGAGTACACACTCGCGGGCCCACCGCTCGGCAAAAAGGACAAACATAAGAGAGAGAGAGAGAGAGAGAGAGAGACGCGCGAAAAAAAAAAGTAATCACCACGAACTAGTTGTTGCAATTTCAAGACGTCTCGTTGTTTTCCGTACCCTCCCCGGAACGCACCACTTCATCTCTACGTACCGCGTCCCGCGTACTCATCCCACTTTAGCACCCCATGGGGGTAGCTACCCGGGGGAATCAATAACCGACGAGGGAGAGCACACGGAGGGTGTAGCGGTGACGGGGCAGGGAAGATCGCGGGTTACCGGGGTTGGGGGTGGCACGCGGAGCGGTGGAGCTTGGCTCCGCCTCCGGCACGCGACCAGCACGCGACCGTCGTCGTCGCCACCGTCGTGTACCTCGCTCACTCGCTCGTTTCGTCGTCTCGCCGCCGCCGCCGCCGCCGCCGCCACCGCCGCCGCTGACTCGCGGCCACCACCCCTGACCCGGATCTCCTTTTGCTCTCCCTCGCGACGTCTCTTTCCTTCCCTCTCGCTTCCTTCTCCGACGACATCGTATCTTCCTTCCTTCCTTCCTTCCGTCCCCGGATGGACGTGCCGCGTGGAAATCCCAGAGTCCCCTCACTGCCTGTGCTCTCTTAGACAGCGAAGCTACTCTTCACTGTCGTAGTTTTCGATCGACGGACCAGATTGGAAATTTCGACGAATAGTTGAACGGAATCGTTTTCCGTCGATCGATCCTGCGATATCCTTGGCGACGAACGTACACGCGAGAGCGCTCTCGCATTCGTAAAAAATAAAACGATTGTAATTTTGACACGTATCACGGTTGATTTTCTTCAAGGCAAACCTGCTTCTTCTAATATTACCCCGCCATCTGTTCGAGCACTTCCATCGATCCCGATACATCGATAATCGAAACTAGGAAAGAATTAATTCCAAAGAAATCGAGAGGAATAGTGTTTCCCTTTCTTCGTTCCAACAATAATGGCAAGGCGCGTTTATGCATCGCTGCTCAACAGACGAAAAGTCATGGAACATCGCGCCAGGGAAGAATTCGATTACGCAAAGATGGACAGCGATATAACGCGTGTCTGAAATGAAGAAGGAAGGAAGGAAAGAGGCTGAGTTGGATAGGTAGGGGATGAGAGTTGGCAGGAAGGAATCGATAACAGCGTGGCACGCGGCAGCAGCTTGCCAACCCTTCGACTTGACTAAACCGCGCTCGGACCACCGCAACTACTTGAACCCTCACTCATTCGCTGCTTACCAGCCGGCCCAACGAGAGTGCCTGCGCTCGCGCGGGCAAATTCCGTTTGCGTGTGCTCGGGTATCCTTAGCTGTTGTCAAATGGTGCGCGACAAGGATCGCTTGGATCTTCCGGCAGTGATTGGTATACTTCTGGCCGATTCCAATTATTGATTCTCGTTAATCGATCACGCGACACGTTAGTCAGMTGGAGATTATTTATTCGTATATAATATTAGTAACTTTCCATCTTTTAATAATCGATCACGTGACACATTAGTCAGCTGGAGATTATTTATTCGTGTATAATATTAGTAACTTTCCATAAGCGACTTTGTGATAAGAAAAGAAAAAAGCATATATATATATATATATATATATATATATATATATATATATATATATCGATATCGATATTCTCTTGCGTTTTACATAAGAGGAACTCGACTCGGGCTGGCGATAGGAGCTTGTAACGTAATAGCTGAACGATTTAGAAAAGCGTTTTTATTCATTATTCATTGCAGATTCCAAATTACGTTGTACATTTTTTATAAATTGTACATTTTCCTTTCGACCTCAAAATCACGTTATCGCTACGATTAAAAAAAATTCTTTCCTCGATCGGGTAGAAACTGACGACTGTCGTTGTAGCTTGAAACAGAATAGAATCGTTATGGATTTATGATGTTCAATATAGCTTACATACTTTATGTAAGCAAGTCTCTTATACCAGACGATTAATTATACATGACGATTAATGTCTGACATAGAATCTTCCGAATCTTTCGGAAAGATTATCGCCGATGTAATCGAACCGACGTACGACGTGACTGGCGCGCAATGAACGGGATCCACGAAAAGGACTCATAATTTTCTTCCCGCTTGCCGATCCGTCATTGTACACAGCCGGATGTACGTTCGCATTTTTCACCGCGACATATACGTGTGCGCCATGAGATGTACGACTAGATAAACTTTTGATAGATAGCCAATACGGCGCGCGCGTATCACGGAATTTATGAAATCTAAACTCCTCGAGTACGTATCCCACCACGTTTCTCCCTATCGCGCGCGGGGGAGCTTATTCACCAGGATCAGTCGTGATCAGCACGCTGGCGTTATATTCCAGCGGAAAATACTGGAACACCGAAATGTCGTAAATAGCGAGATACCGGACGCACAACATGAGCGCGCACGTGCTCCTTCCTCCCTTTCTCGCTTTCCGTGCATTATCTTCGAGAATAGAGAGATGCGCATGATCGGATTCGCAAATATTACTGTGTAATACTGAGAAAAAGTCCGAGAAAGGGGAAGGGATAATTGTCGTCGTCAAAGTACGAACTTTGTACAGGCATATGGGAAACTTTCGTGTCGCCTGGTTTTAACAGCATAAACTCGAATAAACTAATAATTCTCTCTCTGTGTGTATGTGTGTGTGTATAGATATGGATGTTAATTTTATAATATATGTTTCAGTCGCAACTATGGTGTGCTTTATAGATGTCACGTACATGGTATATCAAAGAAAATTCTTTTTGTTCAATTCCTGGAAAAGGAATCAGAATCCAACGATAGGCTGCAGCGGGAAACGCATAAAGCAACGCGGACGAGGTAATCGAGTCAAAAATGACAAATTGACGCACAAAAAGCACAAATTACTCTTACATTTGCCCGGTATGCGGGAAGCACCGACTCGTAGCCTCTTCTTCCTCCCTCATTCCTCTGTCGCGCTAAACATCAATTCGATACATTTCGGCCCACCCTATATACGTCTGTAACCTATGCCCGCAGGATTGTCCCTCCCCCTTTACTCTTCTGTCCGCCCACGGGCGCGAGCGCGAGCACGGAGGATCCGCGGGAGGAGACGCGCGGAGGAGGGGAAGAACTAGTCGAGAGTAAGTGAGTGGTTGGGTGGTTGCCTGAGTGATGGCGGCGAGGGTGAGAGAGGAAGAGGAGACGAGAGGGGAGAAGAGACAGAAAGAGAGAGAGAGAGAGAGAGAGAGAGAGAGAACTATTGGACCGGAAAGAAAAATACAGTCGCAAATCAAACAGAAAACACATTTTCGCTCTTTTTATATCTCTCGCGCGTAAATATTTGTTCTGGAAATATACGTTCGTTTCGTTTCGTTTCGTTTCGTTTCGTTTCGTTTCGTTTCGTTTCGTTTCGTTTCGTTTCGTTCCGTCTCCAGTATCCGGTTCATCCTTCTGTCCGCCTCATTTTGAACCGTGCGTGCATACGTGCATGCGTATACGTGCGAGCATATCACGCGTGTACTATCGCGTTCGAACGACATCCCCCGATGTCGACGGATGAAGAATTTTTCATTTTCATTACCGGACACCGGGAGGGAATATAGATTTGGATAAAAGTACGAATGAACGCGGACGGCTCGCGAGACAGTGCGATAGGAAACATCAGTAAGGCACGTTGACATTGCGCGACTCGGTCTCATTTTAAAGTTCCAAGGGAGATAAAAGTGAGAATACTTTAACTCGGAATGAAATTTCAAAAGAATAGTACGGCCTGGAAGGAGAGTGGGATAGGATGGGCAAAGGGATGGTGAAAGAGTATAGAAAGAGGCGGCGAGAATATTTCTCTCTCCGGCCAGCCGGCTTTTCCTCAGCTGAAAAATGTGTAATACGAGCTTGTAGTCCGCCCCCACTCTCGCAGGATACCTTGATCTCGCCTCCCATGGTCTCACTACCTCCCTCCTCAGCTTTACCTCTCTCTCTCCCTCTCCCTCTCTCCCTCCCTCCCTCTCTGTCTCTCTTCATCCTCTCCTCCCTTCCTGTCGCTCTTCTATGCACATTCCAGTTTTGCTACTCGGATGGTTGGGCAGACATATTAAAAGCGGGTATAGACAATACTAACAATAAGTTGCCGTATACGAATAAGCGTGTGCACGTTTACCCTTGCGAATGTTAAATAATACTCGCATTGGAAGTATTTTCAGATTTGCATGATTCAGATCTCGGTATCACGATGACATTGCAACGTTCCGACGCGCGATTCACATCATCGTTCTGCGCCAGTGAACATCGATTACGAGTTTCATTTCAATGCGTTTAGCAAACGTTCCACTATACTACGTTTCTTAAATCTCAGTGCGCTCAATGTTCCTTACACCGCAATAATGTACTTTGCATCGCAGCAACGCTTAAATTTATAGCGTAACTCGAAAAATGCAAAGAGATATGACGCATCGCTTATGCGATTTTATTTCTATCTAAAACGTGATGCCTCCTTACCATTTTTCTTCAAACAATTGCTTTATCTACTAGATATAACGACGAAGCAAATGTCTGTATGTCTTCGTCCGTCCAATCCCGCAATGGATTAGCGATTTGTAATCGTGACGCGTTACTTGCACCTGTAGAATCACGATTGATTACGTTCCTGTTAACTTCTCCGATCTTTCCGATTAGTAATGTACGTATATGCGACTGCACGCTGTTTGAAAATTTCCATTCGACAGGCATCACTTCCACTGCATGCACTGCTAAGTTGTATCTAACAAACACGTAAATCAATTTTTATTTGTCATAAATATCGAGATCATTATATGATTTGAATATGAGACGAATTAGATTTTCCAGTAGAGAAAACTGATTATTCTCCATTACTTGTCAATCATCTTTTTGATGAACTCTTCTACGTCAAGTGGCATCTCTTTCTCTTTAAAGTACATCACTTGTAATTGGTCCTTTGATTGCAACTGAGTTTTACATATATGAGCGAGATGGACAATAATGCACGATTCTATACTGCCATCGATATATATTGAAATATATTTAGGATCCTTATAGAGCTGCCTAGAATAGGATCGAACGAAAATTAAGAATTCAACATAACAGTTTTAAGTCTGAAGTGCATTAAGTTCACCTAAGTTTTTCGAGCGTTTGTTCATAGATCGGTCGTGAATAATTCCGAAGAAAGTTATTGTATTTCGTGATACAATCTACGTGCGGCGTCCGGTCGTAATTTACAAAAATGTTTGCTGGATTTAATTCACAAAATCTTCGTTTTGCTTTGTTGGTGTCGTTCTCATTGCCACTCTCTATAGTTATAAATGTTTTAAAATACCTATACATATACATATATCATTGACCTATTATCGATTTTTCAAAGCAAAGCAAATGTTTAGTAAAAAAAATTCATGAATAAGAGAATGAGGAAGAAGAGAATAAGAAAAGAGAGAACGAGGAAAGAAGAAAAAACAAAAGCTTTAAAACCGCCTCATGCTTGTAATCTCAATTTTTTACTCTGCATTACCTGCAATTGCTCACTGGATAGGAGCCAAAGGAAACATTGGGAAATTCTTTCACTACGGTTGATAAAGCATTTGCATATGTTTCTTCTGCGGCGTTAGTAAACAATTCCTCTTTTACAAACCTTCTTTTGGTAGAAAATAAATCCTGCAAGAAGATATAGCTATAAATTTCTAATTTCAGTTTCATTAAAGATATTATAGCCATTAGGTTTATACCTTGCATAAACCTTGAAAGGATTTCTTAAAAAATCCAGGTGAGCCAGGAAAAACGTATACATTTTGTAACATTATACATGGATATTTATTTATTTCACCCGTATCTGGATTTGATCCAAACTTTAAAGATGCTCTCCGTGGGATCAGAGCCATCTTGAAAGCAGGAGATGAAACATCATCAGTGATTTTAAATACTTCTTTTATTATGTCTACCAATTTGGGATGATAATGTAATGTATCGTTAAAAGCTTTGGCAAGGCCTACAATTAAACAATATGATGTAAATAGTAGTAACAGATATGTTAAATAGTATTTGATTATTAGTTTTAATTGGATATACAAACTATAGTGATACCTTCATATGTGACATCATCATGCGTTGGTCCAATTCCACCGCACGTTATAACATAAGTATATTTATCAGAGGCATTTTTAATTTCCTTTGAGATCTCGTCAACATTGTCGCTTATGATAGAGATCTACAAACAAATTGATTTGTATATTATTATAAAAATAAATATTGAAATTTATTTTAGGCTGATTAAATATCATCATTATTTGCTTACCTTCTTTACTCTAATACCACATTTATAAAGTAGATTACACATATAATAGGAATTTGTATCTTTTACTTGTGCTTTTAATATCTCATCTCCAATAACTAAAAATAAATATCGTATATTTGAATAATCGCTGAATACTCTCTTAGTTAATATAACGATCATTTTGATATTATCCTGACCGATTATTCTTGCTGTAGGATGTTCCGCAGCTTTTGTACTATAATACTTTGACAAAATTGGCGTATAGACTTTGTCATTTCTTACGTGAATACGAATAAAATATTTATATAATGTCATTATTGTAGATTAAAATCTTATTTAATTCTTATCTAAACATAAAACGTATATATATATATATATACATCCACAGAAAAGATAAATATATAAGTATCATAAAAAGTGGGGGCAGTCTCAAAAATTATTAATTAGACAAGTTAATATTTTCTTAACATGATCAATCTGTTTAAATGGAGAACAAAAGATTTTGGATTTTTTTGTTTTATTATATTAATCTGAAAACTATATCATCATGCATGAATCATTTTGCATGAGGTTATGTTCACTTTTAAAATTGACCACCAACACAATGTCATAACACATGGCACTTGATTGATGGAGAACATAAATGGTTATCTCACGAAACGTATAGATGGCGACAAGTAGTTTACAATAACCTACCTACAATTGCAGCTTTCAGAATTATGTCGCAACGCGCTCTCTCCAAGAATGAATCAACTTCATTACCGACAATTTCAGAAAATCATATGAATCAACAATTATCGATAATAAATTTCAATACAAAATTCAAATAACTAAGAATATATAGTTATAGTCAGTCATCAAAATAATGAAAAAAGACTCACGATTATCAATTTACAATGAGTAATATTTATTACAGTATTAACATTAATTGCATTATAATATAATTTCATACACGACAGAAATTACAATTACAATTTTTATATAAAATAAGTTTGATCTGTCTGTTTGCTTGGATAAATCACAAATAAAGAAAGTTGGAAAGCTGATAGAATACAACCCATAAAATTTGGTATTTGTATAAACTGGTCACCAAGCAGACATCCATACACAAACCATTGGCAGGAAACTACCATCGATGCCACTATCACTGGAAATGGTAAACTATCTGCGCTTTTTACTCTTATCACGTGTGCCTGTAACATGTGTACGCAAATGAATGTTTTATTTAAAATATTTTTATTTAAAAGAAAGATTACTATTCTCTCTATTGTATGTATCTCTTATTTCTTATATTTCTCTCCGTTATTATTTTCTTTCCATTATTTAACGAGATTTAGAGCACAAACGGACACAACTATCTTATTTACTTACAAGTAATATTAATGGCGATGCAAAGAATAACACTGTCAAGCTGCAACTAAGGAATCCCACATGTTTTGCAGCTAGAATTTTATCGTCTTCGTAAACGCTATAAAGGTATACCAGCAAAACAAAGCAATCTGCTGCCATGAATTGCTTAATAGTAGTCGATTTTTTCACGCTGTATAAGATGTAAATAAGCACATAGCATATTTGTAAGACCGTACCAAAGACATTTACAGATACAATGAACAAATCTCTAATAAGTCCTCCATATATTAGCCACAAGCTACAGCTGCAATAATAAAAATGTAAATTCTAAATTTAAGTCATCATCTGCAACGTATGTAACCATATGCCATTTTATCATAATACATACGACATAAAACATGTGACAAAGGCTAAGCTTGAGCTATCACCAGTTGTACCATTCCTAATATATTTCTTGCATACCAATCTGTAAAGGTACCAAATTTCATATTGACAAATAACAAATGCTGATAAACAGATTAACAAACAGCTTGTTATTCAAAAGAAACATGAAGTATAATGTTTAATCTCTTATATTGGAAACATTTTGTAGGCGTCGTGCATTTTACAAAATAAAGACATTGAAAGATAAATGAATTTACTCCATGCATATACCTTATTATAATTAGTTTATAATTTCGAGGTTCAATTACTATATGTTATCGAATTATCTCTCGCAATTCTTAATTGTAGATGCCATCGCAAGGGATTAATCATAATCCGATAGCAATGCGCAAAAAGATTACATATCCGTATCGTACTCACATTCCGGCTAAAAATTGTAAAATTGTACAAATTGATGCAGATAACGCTAGGGCATTTTTAATCTCCATCGAAGTCATAATTTAAAACACGCATTTCTTTTACACCGGTTATCATTTGGCAACGCAGCTGTGTTATCTCACGTTTTATTGCGATTAACATCCGCGAAGTGGATTATAGAGTATTATGTAGAGCAGGTTTCTGCCATGTGAGCGTATTTTTTATTTAAGGAAGCGTACACTAGATGGTGTTAAGATAAACATCGAGCTGGAAATTCTATAAGATGCTACAATATGAATTAGCGCCATGACGGCTGAGCAGCGCGAGACAAAAAATAACCTCTATTTTTGCTGCAACTAACATCTTTTCACTGAGCAAACGAAATGCTGTGTGTAAATATAGTTTATGCAGATTCACTCAGTGTCGGCAGCAATTGGCACGTTGCTAAATTAAAATTCGGCCGTTTGGTCTCTAATTCTACATAATGATTTCTATTAATAATATTTCTTTTAATAATAAAATGGCGTATTTTGTTGCGTTACAATTATTATCGTTATTATTGTTATTACATTGATACACATTTTATCATTGCTACATCGATAATGAGCAATCTAATCTATTTTATAGATTTGCTGATTGCCAGCAATCAGGAATAACAATAGCGCGAGTACAGTAATAGAAGTAGCTGTATCAATTAAAATCTAACATCTCTCTGGTCACTTATTAAGCGCTGTTTTCTAAAACAGCTAATTTGCGTCAAAACATTAGCTTAATTTACGATCGATTGGTATGATCGATACGTCAAAGTAGCCAGTTTCGTCGACAGATGGCTCCTCGTTCAGACTGCATGTAGGCGCGGCGCGAAGTGGCGCGAGCGGCGCGGCGCACACTGTGCGCTTTTGCGTGTCGCGTACCGTTGCCGTTTTCGCTAGTTCTCACAGTGCGGAGTGGTGCACGGAGAGTTCGAACGATCGAGGGATGTATCGTTTGCCGAGCTCGAGGGCGATATCACGCCCTGCAAGTCCGCAAGCTCTCGTCTGAGAAAGCAAACGAGAGCGTTCATTGTCGTCGTCGATCGCTGCCGGTCGCTGGGAAATCCCAAGCGAGGCCCACGTATCGCGAGATATAGCTCCGTCGCCGCCGATCGTAGATTACAACAGGTCTATAACGCAGACCGCGAAGTCACACACGCAGGACTTCTATCGAGTACCAACTATCATACCACAGATGGTCATTGCGACACGGCCGTTCGTTTCATTCGTCAATTGTATTTATAGTGCGTGTAGCCCGATTTATTTTTGCGGCCGGAAAAATTATGTATCTATCTACTGGTTGACGACGTGTCCTAACCGTAAGTGCTCGCCTGCAACGAGTGAGCGACAAAGTGGTGGAGTCCCCGATAAAATATAGTTATAATTGTAAGACATATATATATATATATATACATATATATATATTATATATTTTATATTATATATTATATATTATATATTATATGTATATATATATATATCAAATTAAGCCTACAGATACATACGCATATATATATATATATATATATATACATATGTGTATATATACATGACATATATACATGTATATATATATATATATATATGTATATATATATATTTTTGCGAATGTCGCTTATGATGCTATACATGCATAACGTGCTGTGAAATATCAGATTTTTGCGTTCGCCTTATCTTATGCATATCCGATTACGTTCTTTTGCGTAGCCTTGACGAGTTTTGTACGCGTTATCACCGTTATCACCGTTGTGCGTTACGCATTAAAAAACGCAAAGAACAAACAAAAAAAAGCATTTACAAAGTAATTATTAACTTACGTTATTGTTATGAATTATTAATAAATCTCCGTGCTTTATTTGAAGGTATATTGCCAATTGGTCCCACGTAATTCCAGTATTGTGATTCGTTTAAGTTTAATCGCGTAAATTGTTCACCAAGTCCAAAGGAAAAACTGAGATGTATTAAAGCGGTAATGATTCGTCTTGATTAAAAAAAAAAAAAAAAAATGCAACGTCTCAATTTTTCAAAGTAGCATATATGTGCGGATTAAAACCGCTTTTAAACTGGAAGAAGAAACAGACGATCGTGAAAGAAATTACGATTACATTTTTAACACAGTTTTGGTTTATGTATAATGACCTCCCCGCCAATAACCGCTAGCTTATGTTTGTACAAATTTGTCCTTAGCTAATCGTTTACCTATTAATGTGGTGTTGGATATGGATTCTCCTAGCTAGAATCGTTGCGATTGAAAGAAAAATTATAAGGAAAGAAATTCAGAATGGAATCAGCTATAGCTGGGCGAAGGCGAACCGCCACGCGGCATTCTGCAGAAGATCAAGCACTCGATCAAATAGCTAAGGAGGTATGATCCTGATTAGAATACACATGTAACTGTGGAAAAGATCGATAATAATGTACAGACGTAAGGCTCTACTAAAAGATCGTATTAGTGGGTGTCGGTATGAATTGTTTGAAACTCTCAGTTCTTTTACATTTCTTCTGCATTTCCTTTTATTACATGCTGTATACATATCTCTGCATTTATGTATACATGCATATATATATATATATAAGATGAAAGATTTATCGATAAAGCTTTTTGTTGCCATTCTGCAATGCTTCTATATCATATGTCAATTTATGCATGATAGAAATAATAAATGTGTTTCCGTAAATATTTTTTAATCCATAATGCCTTGAAAAATATAAATTGACGTTATAGTGGAATAGATTGTTATGCTTGCATCAATATGAAAGAATAATATTTGTGTATAGATGCATGCGCTTGTGACCATCAATTAGATAGATATTCCTTTCTGCATCGTTTGATATAAAATTAAATTTTGTATCTTTGGAAGAAAGCGCAAAAATGTAATAAAAGTATCTCCTATATCTGTATTTATTAATTCTTAATTATCTTTGATATTAAATTTAATATATTTGTGTACTAAATATTTTGCTTTGTTTATACTTATTAATTTGCATGTTTCTTTTAAACAATGAATGTCAAAGTATTGTTTTATTAGAATATATACATTATAGCAAAACGAGATTATAACATTATACGCTTGATTTATATAACAATTGTATATATAACTTAATTTTGGATAGAAATAGTAGCAGATTATCTCATTATGAGGGATTTGTAATTGTTGTGTTATTTATTTTAATGTTAATAAAGGAGCTTTATAATATGGTGATGTATTAATAGCGTATCAAATATAAACGTGTGTTTTTGGTAACAGGCTGGATTTTCCATACATACTTTCAGGCAGAAGCAAGGCTGGCTGCTAGAAGACAGGCAAGAGCAGAAGCCAGAGAAATACGAATGCGCGAGTTAGAGAGACAGCAAAAAGAGGCAGAGGAGAATGCCGACAGAGTTTATGACATGTGTACAGGTAATTTAAATGAATAAATCACACATGCACCTTGTAATTTCACATTACAATCGTTTATTTGATATTATTCGATTTATTCGACTATAGCCGATGTAAACAGAACCATGAGAGTAACTCCAGATCCAGTGCGTACGTCACGGCTTCTTACGAATTCCAACAACTTTCAATCGAGTCGTAGATCCTCGGAAGATTCACTGGAAGATGCAGGATTAAGTAGAGATATTAGGGTATGTGAACAAAAGCATATATAAATTAATTTTTTGTTCTTATGTGTTACGCAAATTTGAAAAATTTGCAAGGTGCATCAAATCAGCTTTTGTTGTGTTTATGCACAGCTGGAATTAAAGGAATTTGAAGAAAAATTCAGAAAGGCCATGATAGCTAATGCTCAATTAGACAACGAGAAATCGTCATATGCCTATCAAGTTGATTTACTAAAAGACAAATTAGAGGAATTGGAGGAAACAACAGCACAATTACGTAGAGAATTGAGAGAAAAGAATCGAGATGTTGAGCAATTTAAACGGGCCAATCAGAGACTAAAAGAAGATTCGGAAATTTGCAGAGCACAGTTATTAGAAAGAGATACGCTTATACAAGTACGTATATTATATTTATATATGTATAATATATATTATTGTTTTCGAATATCTTTATCGAAGAGAATATTCATTTATATGCATAAATATTTCTGTATAATCTCTTATCTCCACAATACACAAGTTTAATGAAACAAGTGAAATAAAATATAATTTAGGAAAACGGTTTAGTCATTATTGATGATGAAGCGAGCGAAGATGAAGATAATAGAAATATTGAAAATGGACCATGTCATAGAAGAAGAGTACTAGTCAGTACAGAAGCTGCAGAATTATTAGAAACTGCTGGTAGAGGTTCTCTAGGTATGCAGTTGAATTATGTATGTATTGTTGCAATATAAATTCTCATCATTTCTATGTCTAAAATTATTTTAGATGTCCGACTGAGAAAATTTGCCTCTGAAAAGAAGGAATTGCAGGATGAAATTCGACATTTAAGATTAGAATTGGAAGAGACCAGAAGTCGCGTGAGATCTGAGAGATCATCTGGTTCAGTATTAGGTTAATGTCTATGCAGATCTATTCCTCAGCATTATTTTTCGATTAGATCCTATATTTGATTATTAATACAGGATTAATACAGGATTCTGTATCTTTCCTTGATTGTAAAAATAATTAACAATTGTAACAATTGTTATTTTATTCATTGATACACCAATTGATACACTTCTTTATGACAGGTTCCTTCTCAGATAACGAAGATATTCAACGTGAGGCAAATAAATTGTTGGCAGATTATAAATTTAAATTGCAAAAAGCGGAACAAGACATGTCCACGCTGCAAGCAACAGTAGCTAGATTGGAAAGTCAAGTAATTCGTTACAAGTCAGCTGCAGAAGCATCTGAAAAAGCTGAGGATGAATTAAAAGTGGAGAAAAGAAAATTACAACGAGAAGTATGTTTTTATTTTTATTACAGTTACAAGAGATTTATATGTATGTGCATCGCACGCATGACACATGAGAGGTATTATATATATATATATATATATATATATATATATATATATATATATATATATATATTTATTTTTACTTTTAGGTGAGAGAAACGCAAGGTCGTGTAGAGGAATTAGAGACCGCGAATTCTCATCTGCAAAGGCGATTGGATAAACTTAAAAATGCAAAATCTGCTCTCTTGAAGGAGCTTTGACGGAGCGATGTACACAAAGATGTACAATGAACCTGTCATTTACTTATATTCTGAAAAAAAAAAGAGATCGTGTGCCGATGTTGCCTCGATATTAATACTACTTAACACTTTGGATGTAGTTTACAAAAAGGCGAGAATTACGTATCCCGTTATAATATTTCATATTGTAGTGGATGTCATTTGGACACAGGAAAATGCTGTGAGGAAGATCCCTACCTCTTACCTCTTATCACTTCTTAACATCACCAAGTCTTGATTCGATACCAGTTTCATTACTCCCGCATTATCCTTTAGTGAAATAAAACAAAATATGTTTCTTAATAACGCATTTCGTACGTTAAACTTTTCTACAAATTTATAAAGCAGTTATGGAGCCGATTCAGAACTTTGTACTTCCACATAAGTGACAAATGATTAAGTACTGTACACATTTCTATCTTATTACAATATGAATTCGTGAAAATTACTTTAAATTACTAATATATATATATATATATTTTTTTTAAAAGCGTAAAATATTTATATTATGACGAGAAAACGACGAAAAGTTAAATGCTTTTTACTATTAAATTTAATGCGGCAGAGTATTTCGGTAGTTTCTTCCTTTACCTGTCCCTGTGATAAAAATGTTTAATATAATATAGTTAAGGATAAGCATAAAATCTCAATTTCTATACTAATGTTGTAATTGTGTATTAACAAAATTATGTCAACTAAATTTTACATGTACCGCTAATCAAATTGTCACATTTGACGTTGATTAAAAACATAGCACTTTATTTTACTTGAATTGTCTCCAAAACTGATTTTTGCAACGAATTGTATGCTTATTCGACAGACTGATGTAAGATAAAGCAAAAGTAGAGATATACGATAGTGTGGTCTTTGTGTACATTTAAAATAAAATATATTGTTGAAATCGTTTTATAAATATTCATTAATATTATATACATATATATAATTATATATAAAATTCTTTTATAATATATAAAGGTACATGGAATATATATGAAAAATGCCTTAATATATAACATATATATTATATACTCAATAATCCAATTAAATTTTCTAAACTTTAGCGTATCGATCGTCAATAATTTTCATTTTCAGATTATATGAGATGTATTCTATTCAGATTTATCATATTTGTCTATCTAGAAAATTAAAAATTAAAAATTGTATTTCGATTAATTAACTTAATATTTATATCTAATTTATTATATTTTGTTAAATCATTTATTTATGCATAAGCTTTCAATTATATAAAATAGTAAACCGTAAAATTTTTCGGATAACATTTAATGCATTTAAACAAGCAGGTAAATTAAGAATTGGGCATATATTATTTCACATTCTCTTCGTGAGGCTCATTCTTGAAATAAAATATGCTTTATTTCTATGTTTTTATATCAATCAGTAAATTGTATATATATCGGAACATAAATAAATAGACATTTTATCTAACGATCATGTATCGCGGAAGAAAACATTGAGAACATCAGTGTCCCTGTCCCTTCATGTATCACCCAGCATAACTTGAGATATATACTGTGTCCTATGGAAGAGACAGAACACGTGACCTCTATAAGCTGTGTAAGGACAGAGAAAGAATAGTCTTTCACATATAATGTGGTATTTGTAGCACTGCTTTATATTTTAGTATATTATAGAAAATTTAGTGATATTAATGATCTTTCTTGATGAATATGAATATAAACAAAATACATTTTTATGATAATATCTAAACCCAGAATAAAAGAAGTAACTAGTGACATCTAACGTAATTACCTAGCTAAAAAAAGGAATTGAATTTCGATATATTACCGACTGGGATATTTACTACTGGGACGTAGTTCGAAATCTTACGTTAATGGATATAGAGATGCTCGCCGAAACAAATCGCAGGAATATTTTTTTGTTATATCGGAGATGAGATCTTGTTTACCGTGAACGATAAAGCTCGGGGAGAGATATCTTTTCTCACGTGAAACGCGCAAACGCCATTTCGTTCGATCCTGATTGAATCGAGCCTATGAAAATAGGGATATTTGTTTTTGAAGAAAACAAGAAATCTAAATAAACTCAACAGAATTTGCAATTTTTTATTACTTATTTTCACTTGGCATTTTCGAATTAAAGAATGCAAGGACGATGCTGCATTTACGAGAGGCGCAAAGTACATAAATTATACAATATGATTCACTCTTCTTCAATTCCTTCGTTCTCTATCTCTCTTTCTCTCTCCTTCACGCGCACATGCATATGCTAAATTATGTATTCCATGCTGAGAATGTCAGCATATTATCGAAGGAACATGATGAAACCCATAGAAATCATCCTTTCGATTCTACATCGAGATCTATGCGCATCAGACATTGCTTAATGCTGATTGAGAATTCGGAGCATCTATAATGTAAAGGAATTCGGCCATTAATCGTATAATTATATAAGAGTAAACATGTATCGCGAAGTTACGAATAATCGATAACGCGAAAAGGAAAAGCCTGTCCAGCCAGTCCGATTGCGCGGCAACGCTATGCTAATGGCTGTGCAATACGGAAAAACCGATTCCGATTTCGTCGAAATGAACATTCCGTCGTGAAGAGATGCCTTTCGCAAGGGAACATTAAGCAAAAGTAGTGTCTAGCGTACAAACGAGAAGACGACCTTCTCAAATGTTCACAAAGGAATTTCTGATCGTGCTGGGCGCGTGCCGGACGACATTAATGTACTCGATTGCACGCTATGTCGATTGTTGTACCGTAGCAACGCGTTGCATTGCCACGCCGCGCCATACTGCAGTATTTTTACCCTTGACAACCACCAAACCGTTCGCGCTACACATTCGTTATCGTGTCCCGAATTCCGGAACGAAGCTGTCGTTCAAACATCGCTATGAAACAAACGCCACGTCAGTTTAGGCGGTCTTACTAACTCGCGATTCGTTCTTTTCGTAGATCGACGAGAACGATTATTGAACGATTATCGATTTATCGTGGAAAAAGAGCGATATTGGCGTTCCTTTCTCTTGTCAAATTATCGAATTTATTATTCCGATTTACATATGCACATCACACACACACACGCGCGCGCGCGCGCGCGCGCGCACGCACGCACACACATATGGCCATGCTACTATACTAATATAATGTAACGCAATGAAATTTACACGCAGCGTAGCGCAGCAGCATAAATATAATCTGGCGGGATACAATAGTATAATTATGTTGCACACGCTATGCGTATGCGTAGCGAGCGCGAACCACATTCTTACGCGGCCATATTCCTTTCATTGAAACGTATGTATGTGTGTGTTTGTTTATTTGTTGCGTGTGTGCGCGCGCGCGCGCGCGCTCCAAGGATAATGCATTCTTTGTCCTCACGATCCGCTTCGAGGAATAAGAGGAATACTTAGTTTTCTGCGCGTTTTTTTTTTTTTTTTAATGAAAAAGTAGCAGGACGTACTCGATCAGAGAGTCAGAAATGTTTAACGCGTTCAAGGCGCGTTAGAAAAATATGCGCCTTTAATAACGCCTAGTAAGTGTATTCAGTTCCTCCTTTTCGGAGATACGCCTTCTCGCAGATACACTCGCAGATCGCATAATTAATGACGCTTTGAAAGAAGGAACGCAAAGGCGCATATTCGCGGGCTATCTAAATACGGCCAACTCTTGACATTTCTGCTTCCACGGAATGTTGTTTATTGCTTCAGCTTCGCATGATTTGAGACAGGAATAAATAACATATTATCCTCCGCAAAGGTTTCATGTGCGACGCAAGATGATTATATCACAGCCCATGTAGATAATATAACGAACGAAGATACAATCGTTTCTCGCGATCCCGTTTCGGGATCGGTTTAACAGAAACGCTCGCTGTTGAATTTCAGAGACGTTTCGTATCTGCCTTAGGAATTATACGACGACAGTTTAACAAGGCATTGTCGCACTCGTCTCGATATTTTACCTCATAACAAATCGCTTCTTGAACACGTGAGGATGGTAGTTACTTTTTTCTTTTTCTTTTTCTTCTCGCTCCCTTTTTTTTCTCTTTTTTTTTCTTTTTCTTTTTTTTTTTTTTTTTTTTTTTTTTTCCTCGGCGCGGCTCGTGACCGCGCAACGGACCGCGCTCCGAGGGGGAAAAGAGATCTCGCGTGACGGCGCGCGAATTTCTGCAGACTTGTGGGCGCTCTATGCGTTGCGTCTGTTTAAACTTTATAAAGGAATGAGAAACAACGATAAACAACGAGCCAAGCGCTATTTAGATTGGCGGGAAAATATGCAAAGACTAAATTCTAAAGTATTATTTCCGCTTAGAGGATTGGCATTGACATTTGGGTTCTTTGGCAATCGAGGATAATCTTGCTCCGTATCCAATTTCTTATACGTAACGCTGCAACGTGTCTCGTCCACGTTGCTACGATGATACGACGACGGTGATGATGATGAGGGTGATGATGATACGACACGAATTTACGCAACAAGCCTGGACACACCTCCAGAGATAAAGTAAAGATAAAGCGCCTAGAATCTTGAGTGGAAAAGAATGTAACGATAGACGTTGCTATTAAAATTAAAACAGGCATTATTCCCGATATGTCACGATATTTCTATGCACATGTACGTTTTATGCGTTCGCATTGCGATTCAGATTTGCGGGATAGTCGAGGAAAGTATTTCGGGAACTGTTCGCCTTTTAAATTCGTGAATGATACATGCTTAAATAATGGTAAACGATGGATTTTCATGAAATGAAAAATGACCGACGTTTACGACCCGTAAACACGAGAATTGTTGATAATGACAATAGAAAATTTACAAATTTCCTTGTCCTTGCCCGTTACTTATCCGTTTAATCTCTTTTTCTACACACGCATACACACATACACGTACGCGCATGCGCGTATATGACGCACGTGTGCATATATCCATATTCATTCGCATTTTTAAATTCGCAGATATATATACATCACATGGCGCAATGATTGACACTATATCTCATGCTCGAAAAAATCCAATGAGAATATTTTTTTTTATATTTTCCTACATGGAAGGAAAAAGAATTTCGATGGAAAGTGGAACGTTTGTGAAATGTGTTTATCTACGTAAATATTAAAATCGAGATAATACGGGCACAGTTGGATACGATGTGTGCAAGATTATAGTTCAACGATGATAACAGACACAATGATTTATTATATCGGCCTAAATTTGCCTCATTTATAATATATAAATCGGTCGGTCGGTCGGTCGGTCGAGAGACAGAAAGAGGAAGAGAGAGAGAGAGAGAGAGAGAGAGAGAGAGAGAGAGAGAGAGAGAGAGAGAGGTTAAGCAAAATTTACATGCATTAATATACTTTTGATATCTCTATAATCTCAATTAGTTTCAATAATTTTGAATATACAATTCTTTTCTTCATTAATCTATTACTGATATTTGAAAGAATTAAGCATTATCACGAATCGGTTACCATATTTACTATTAACGCGTACTAAATACCAGATAAACTAAATTAAAAAATTAATTCAATCATGAAAGTACGAAATAGAATCCACTAATTTATATCGATTTATATGTATTCATACTTATTTATTAACCGCTGAAACAATATCATTCAAAAATAATCTGTTAATCGTATAAACTGCTCCCGTATTGTGTAAGATTTTAAATTATGCTGTCAATGAGAAAGCTGATGAATAATAATGGAAAAACAATTTAAAGCTCGCTAAGCTCGCTCAACAGGCAACGCATTATTTTTTCTTACAAAATGCACAAACATTTTTACATCCGAAACAGCGTGGATAAAAAAAACGACTTTGTAAATTATCACTAGAAAATTTGAGATATTTGACAGAAACTTCTTAATAAGAGATATAAAATAGAAAGACACTCGAGAAGTATTACTCGTTCCGGTTGAAAATCTCGATAACGTTGAAGATTTCAATTTCTAAAAAATCTCTCTTTCAATTTCTAAGAAAGTTCTTTCCCGAACAGCTTGTCGAATTATCGGCGGTAATTTTAGAAAGTTTAATACTTTTATCATTTCGGTAACTTTATTAACTCCTCCTGAAAGTCTTATATAAGGATGGTCCGTGTGTGTTCATGTGTTATCTTCTCGCAATCATTCCACTTGTGTCATTCGGCTTACATGTCAATCGATATAACAAAGTTCAACAATATCTTACAATAGATAAAGATAAGTTCTTTTCCAAATCAATGTTGGAATCCAATAATTAAAACACGTTTCTTCCATAAAGTTTTGATCGAATTCCACGATATGAGAGATGTTGCAAAAATGAGATAATTAAGACTTGAACATGCGTGTGGCGTGCGCGCGCGCGCGCGCGCACGTATGTATCGGGCGAAATTTATAAAGCGATTCATATTTATTACTTGATTATATAAAATAAGTAATCGCAACAAACGAATGGCTATAAAATGGATGTGTAGAGCACGCACTTGTGTCCTTGCATGCTCGTGCATTGCACAATACGCACAATACGTTTCAAAATAATATTAAACAGATAGCTTGATATTATACAAATAATAATAAGGAAATTTAATATGACTATTACTAGTCGTACAAGAATTTGATATTATATACTCAAAGAGTGACTCACGCGAGAATTTGTTTTTATCAGCAATCACGTTATCTGAAATGTACTGAGAAAAAAAGAAAAGAAAACACGTTACGTTAAAAATGTTAAGAAGAGCTTGGACGAACATTTTCTCAAAAAATATTAAATATTGTCAGTTTGGACAAATTATGTAAGCACCGTAGCAAAACTATTGAGTTCAATTGCTATTGAATTGCGATTTAATTAAACAAGATTGATACGATCTGTTATTGCATTACGATATCCGTTGTTTACGAAATTCCAATGAGAATCACCGATTTTATGGATTCAATCGCTTTTTTCCGATATGCAGATCCTTATGAATAAATGTTCCCGCGCGATTCGCATTTTCCAGCAAACAATACTAAATACGGAAACGTGTTCCAGTGGTTTGCCTCAGCTATTCGTATTCATGAAGCGAAATCATTTCAATGCTCGCACATTCATAAACGCATTATTCTTTAATAACGGTAGCTGGCGTGATGTCGCTCAAGCGCTCGAAAAAATAGAAAAAACATCAACCGACTGATAATTTTAATTCATCGCGATTTAAAGCCGGTACATTATAATGACTCAATGATCCGATATCGCTATCTATCCGCTTCCGGCGACATCATATGATTCATCAGCAAATCTGCAATTACATACGGTGATCGTCTATAATGATCGTCGCATTCCAGCAATGATATTGTTGGCGCGATAATATTGTTTTAATATTATAAATATAATGATAAATGATAAATGATATCGGATAGACTCGTGTTTCCTTTTGATAAGAAAAAGATCATAACAATAGAAAATTGTTTTGCTTCCATCTTTGTTGTCGAGCCAGAAAAGCGTTAATTAAATCGTGGAATAAAGCAAACAGTTTGATTCTTGCAATGCGTTGCATACTTGGAGTATCAAGTCCTTTAAGTATTTCGTTTAAGTGCTTAAATATATATTATTTAAAATTGCATTGAATCTCATCGATGATGAGATATATTTATATCTGTTGCTCCTATTTTATTCCGAAATCTCGCAAGATACGCAATTTAAGTATGCGAAACCTAAATGATGATATAATGGCTGAAATTCAGAAGAGTAGCTTCACATTTTCTAAATATTATTCTAGTTTCAAAGGAAAGTTGCTTAATCGAATTGCACTCGCAAATATAATCAACTTTTAATGAAAAGTTTAATATTCAAGGAGATCAAACGGCGATGTTATCGATAGCAAGACATCGATTATCGGAATAAAAAAAAGAAAAGAAAAGAAAAGAAAAAGAATACAATGATACATTATTAGCGATGATTCGCATAAAACCTTCGCGGAAAAAAAGAATAATTGATCCATTAAGTAAGATGATTTGATATACGTATCATATGTAATATACAAAGAAGAATATAATATGATATAAAAAATAATATAATTGATACATGATATATTCATATTTTTAACAAAAAAATTATCAATTTATATTTACATATTTTGTTATATGACAATCATCATTTGTATATGATTGATATTCGGATTATCGGTATCGAGAAAATTTTACATGTATATATATATAAAAATTTTTTCTCTAACATTAAGTACAGCGCATAAAAATTGTTCTCTAACATTAAGTACAGCGCAAATATATAATTTCAATAAATCAAAAATAATAAACAGAACTGACGTCATTTTATTTATCATAGATATATACTCTATATAAAATCTTATTAAGTGGTTATTAAGTGGTCACAGTCTTTGCATTCCATCTAATATGAAAATGTAAAATAAATAAATAAATAAATAAATGTGAGAGAGAAATTAAACATATGTATATAATATATATATATATATATATATATATATATATATATATATATATATAAAATAAAAATACATATTTTTATACATATATTATAATATAAATTTTTATTGGGACAATTATCTAATTAAAAAACCACGCTTTTTCGAACCTCGCGTCTGGTGATTTATTTAGTTGCTAATAAAATAATAAAAATTATTTGCGCGCCTTAATCTCGATCTGTCATAATTGCAGAATGCGTTGCGTAATGCATGGAAAGCAAGTGTATGCGATATTGTGTATGCGAAAGGAAACGATATCGCAGGCATTGTGTTTCCAATCATGACTGTAAATGTGTTGAGATTAAAAGAAAAGACAGAAAAGAGAAATTAATAATTTCGTCGCGGGAAACGTTGCCCTATATCAATCATGCTTTGATTCAATGGAGATAATACGTAATTTTTCCTAGCTTCATACTACATTGATGTGTTTTATCATCGATTCTACCAACTTGTATCTCTTTGTCCATAGTATTGTGATGTATTTAATCAAAAACAAAAATAGATTCATTCATATCGATAAACTGGAGAAGTCAATCTGTCACAACAAGTCTGAAATATATCATATCATATGCGCAAATTGCATAAGCAAGAGATCACAAGTATTATGTCTCGACTCAAGTTCTTATTATATATTAAATATCATTCTTGAGATAAAAGTTTTGTCGAATGGAGCATTTATCGCAACGTTTTAAACTATCGATACTTTGATAATCATAAATTAAAACCTTACATTCTACCATATACGATACTAGTTCAAATTAAAACCGGAATTTAGCCACGAATGGTCTATAAATCTCGGTTTATGTTTAACTTACTTTTGCATATTCTCTCTGACACGTGTGTGTGTGTGTGTGTGTGTGTGGGCGCGCGCGCGCGCGTGTGATGTGTAAAAGTCCGATATCGGTCAAAAAAATAAAAAAAAAAGAAAAAAAGAAAAATAGAAAAGGGGGTAGGAGGCTTGATGTAAATTATTTACATTTTCAATCAACTCCAATTCGCTAGGATCGCTCCGATCATCGATTCAGTCGATTAGAAATCCGCTGTGTGACTTCCACGAGAAATTAATCGAAATTCCGCGATGATCGGGGAATACTTTGTGTATGCGCACTTTGCAGTCGAGAAAAGGAGTATCGCGTATCTTCAAGTTGTTTACTTGCTTGCTTGCTTGCTTGCTTGCTTGCTTGCTTGCTTGCTTATTTATACGCACGCACGCACGCACTTTCGCACGCAATTCATACATGTGAATTTTTAATATTTGACTTTTGCCTTGACCTCTTCCGCGACGCCGCCCCATTTGAGCTTGTAAACGCGCGATCGCCACTGTATGAGGGGATCCAAGACTGCTTGAAAGAAAAGATACGGCCTGGTGATCTCGCTGAGCAACCAACCGCACATAAATTCGAGTTTATTAAAGGGCAGCGGGCCGTTCTGCACAACGCACAACAGCATCCAATCGAACATGAACCACAAAAGTATGTGCACCAGATAAAAAACTAAGGAGTCCCATTCGAACAGCACGCTAGCTGCCCAGGAAGCGCATCCGCCCAGGACGAGGCACTCGCTCAGCGGCTCCAACACGATGGTGGTGGGTAGCATCGCGACCCGTAGCTTCGCCCAGCGTCGTAACCTTGCCTGGAAGGAGTTGACTTCGCAGTGACCGCTATTCTGAAGCGCGGGCTGCGAGGAGACAGTGATGCGCCAACCGCGGTCGGTCAGTGACTTGGCGTAAAAAAAGTCCTCCGCGAGGTAGATGCCGAAAGCCCTGAGACCACCGACCTCATCCAGAGTGCACTTCCGCAATAGGGCCGACATACCGGTATGGCAATTTATCCTGAGCAAATCCGCGGCGAGATATATGCGGGACTGCACGGTACCGAAGAAGATCTTCTCGTATACGGCGGCGAAACCCTCGCGGTCGCAGGTGAACGGCATTTGATGCACCAATGCCACCTTGTCCGTCATGTGATTCACCATGTCCAGCAAGGTGTCTTCCTTCATGCGTATACCACTATCGCTGATCAACACGAGCTCGTACTTGGCGGCCTCGTAGGCCGGCTGCATATTGTTGATCTTGGGGTTCACCCCGACGTTACAGCCGCCGACGAAAAGTCGCGTCTCGACTTCGGGATATCTCTCGATGAGCTTGTGCACCAGCATTAACACGGGATCGGAGTCGTCCTCCACGCAGAACAACAACTCGTATCGCGGATACTCCATCGTGAAGAAGGTCTCGAGATTGCCGAAGAGATTCGGATCTACCCCCATCAGCGGCTTTATCACGGAGACTCCCGGCAGGGGTACTTCATAGCTCGGCGCTTGGTTCGTCTTTCGGTGCAGCTTGCAGCGGCCGGTAATCAACGCCAGCACGTGTACCAGCCACATAACCGACCAGAACATCATGAAGACTATCGCGAACCCGTACAGAGTGTATAACATGGAGTTCATTTTCCAGGGCGAGAGCTTTTAGGCCACCGCGCGACCGGCGAATGCGAACCGCCGGCACCCTCTTCGCCTTCCTCTTTCCGTTTCTGTTTCTTTCTCTCCGCGATTCCTCAGCCACGTGTTCCCGTGCGAACGCATCACGGGAATTTTGCTCGCGGCATGCTCGACGCGACGAATCTCACGTCGAGCGATGCGCCCTACTGATCGGCCATTGCTACGATTTTCTCACGGCGGTGGCGGCGGCGGTGGCGGCGGCGGTGGCGGCGGCGGGGGCGGCGGCGGCGACGACGACGACGACGACGACGACGAGGAGGACGACGACGACGGCGACGACGGCAACGTGCTTGCCCCGTGTAACGCATTCACGTGTTCAGCCGAGCCATTTGCCAACGTTGCGCGCCTGCTGTTGTCCCTTATCGTCGCCCGTTCTACGAACGACGATAACCTCCCCGACGCGCGTCAACGAATGCGTCAACTTCGTGACTCGTCTATAGTACAGAGACAGTCTCGCTCTTCGTCGGAGCGTAATCCCATCTTCCGTCGTGTGTACGGACCGCTCGGGACATCCAGGCGCATCGTAAATGTCACTGTCACCGAACCATTCGATCTCGCATACGATACCTGACACTCGATGCTCGTTGGCTACACCAAGTCCCGCACCAAGTCTCGCAGTTTTTTCCCCAGCGAATTTCCCACTTCGTAGCATTGACGCTTTTCTGCTGTATACGCTTCCGCGTCGGCGATCAGTCGTGCTTGCCGATCACCGGCTTTCCGTATTGTCACTGACCGCTCGAGTCTCGTACTCTCTTTCTCGGCGGAAGCGACGAAAATAAGGTAGAAGGAATCTTCGCCGAGTCGGATAAGAAGCTGTCGAGTTAAAAATAGACTCCGATCTCCTACCGCAGCACGTTCTGTCCGACGTGACGCGCGCAGTCACGCGTCTAGTCAGAACTCGCTCACTCGCTCACTCATTCGCTCACTCTCTCTCGTTATCTGTCGTACCGTTTGCAATGTTCATTTCATTATATGGGTGACTCAGTTGTCCGGCGTGCGCTCTTCCCTACTACCATGATCAATGCGAGAACCGCATCGCGCGCTGCTCACGATTCATACTATGTTCTGCGGTATCGCAAGAATTAACTACGAAAAGTATAGATAGATAAATGGAGGATAGAAAGAGAATTAAAAACTATACGACTAGAATTCGAATTCGCGATTATTGCAAACAATTGATCTTCACGTTTGACAAAGATTGCAGTGGGATCAATATAGAGCGCCATCTACATCAATTTTTGTTTTCCGTACAGTCTTCCGACAACAAATCTATATTGCTTTGTTGATAAAGCAGAGAGTTTAAATATAAATAAATAAAATTATTAATTAATTTAAGATATATATATATATATATATATATTATGATTAGATTACATAAATTAATTACAAGAGTAGATTGTTTTTTTAATTGAACATTAATGATATTATTTATTTTTTCTTCTCTTAAGAGATAATACGAGCTAAATGTCACAATAATTGAGCATTGATTTCTTGGCTCACGTTCTGAATCTTTTAAAGAGAGGATGCTTATTTGCCGTAGATGAGCTAGCTTTTTTGTATTCATAATAAACAGCGTCGTCTGCTCCCGACATTGATGTCATAGTACCAGCTTTACGCATAATCTGAAAAGGCAGATTAATAATGCTTTAATAATACTTGCATTATTGCATATACTTGCATGACTGATCTATAAATATAAATCTATAAATGTATAAAGAATTATAAAGAATTATTATTTTAGAAACTTTTAGTAACTCTAGGAACTTGTGCGAGATTTATCTTAGGATATGCTTTGTACATTATACAAGTTTGCTATTAATCAACTTACCGGTTTTGGTCCTTCACCAGGTATTCGTTCTTCATCCGCATCTGTATCACTAGCCATTAAAACTTGCTGCAATAATTGAACCTGTTCCTCTCGATTTGCGTACATTAAATCAGGCTCCTAGAAGAAATCAGAATTCATTGTATTCATGTATCGCATCCTATGTCCAAGTGATAATATCCATTTTGTGCTTGTGTTTATGTACTTATAATGAAAAAAACATGTTACATTCACTTGCTAAATATTGATCTGTCGATTATATCAATTCCCTTCTTACCTCGTCCATGCCTGCGAGTTTCGTAATAACTTTGTATGCATAGCCTTGATTTACAAGAAATCGTTGACGTTTTCTCGAGTAATTCATTTCCATCGTATCTTGCGATACGAGTGTGTAGAAAAATGCGTTATATTCCTCCGCAATCGCCCCTATAATAAATTTTTAATTACAAGAAAATAACTTAATTTTGTTATTACGGAATAAACAAATTATACCTTTTTTAGCTCTAAGAATACGTCCTAATCGTTGTGCTTCTTGCCTTCTGGAACCACCATGGGACGAAATTTGAATTAAAACATTAGCTTCCGGTAGATCAAAAGAAGTATCCGCAACTTTACTAACAAATATTGTATTCACTTTCATGTTAAACTTAAAATTTTGTAATATTTGTATTCTTTCGCTCTGAAAATTTAAGTTGGTTCATGAAGCATAAAATACGCGAGAAAAAGAGTCCAAATTATAGAATATATAAAATTATCTATAAAATATAGATAGATATAAAGCATAGGTAAAGTTATTATAATATTGTGTGCATTGTGTGCATTGTGTGCTAACTTACTTGACTAGTAGGACCATAAATATATGGTTTGTTCATTTTAATAGCATAATGTTTCAATGCAAACACATTGTCCGAAAAGACAATTGTTTTATCGCCACGTCTTTCATGATATCGTATTAAATATTGGCAACAACGAAATTTATTTGGATTCATCACATATAACAACTGAAATGATTAAGAAATAAGTAAATTTCATACTAAAAGAAACTATAAATTATATTATTACAAATATAACAAAGATAGACTCTAACCAATTTTTTACTCATTTTGCAACCGAGATATTCTCTATAAAATTCCGGTGTCATTGGACACCAGACTTCTGCACATTGTACCCTTGCAATAAATCCTTTCTTCTGCAATTCCAACCAATTAGCCTCATACAACTTAGGACCAATTAAGAAATTTAAATCAGCAATTTTATCATCCTCTCGCAAGAGCGTTGCCGTTAAACCCAACTTGCAGTGAGATCGAACAATTGTTAATACTCGACGGAACATTTTTGCAGGTATAGTATGTACTTCTAAATGAATATTACAATTATTATTTATTGAGAATAAAAATTATTCTCATGCGTTATTCTCATGCGACAATATGACAGCATTTAATTGATAACACTTGCCATCTAGAACCATAATACCCCATTCCTGTTTCTGTAACCATTGCATTGTTTGCTCAGCTTCCCAAGACCGTTTTTGAGTGTGCGTGATCATGGAATATGTGGTTATTAATATTTTGCAGTTTGTAGGTTTGTCCTTTGCTTCGCTAGTGAATCGACAAATCATAGAATCATCAGCAGTCGACCACATTTTAAATTGCTGCTTCCATTGCTCTACAGATACGCCAGAGTTGCATAGTACCAGAGCGAGTTTACGCACCGTACAACAAGCCGTCACTCCTACTAAACTTTTACCAGCGCCTGCAATTTAACAATCAATTTTAAGAGTCAACAATGTATATATTATGGCTAGACAAAAGCTGATCAAAATAATTACCACAAGGTAAGACTATCACTCCAGATCTAGCTCGTCCATTACCAAACATTTTTCGTAAGCTTTTCTCTTGATAAGGTCTTAACACAGCTGATGGTTTCAAGTCAATACTGCAATATTATAACAATATTATAACTCATTTTTCATTATATATATATATATATATATATATATATATATATATATGTATATAATGTAACTTTTAATATAAATAAATATATATATATATTAAAAATTACATTAATCATCACATTTATAATACATTTTACTTACTCTATATTGTCATTTACAGTGTCATTACGAAAATCATATTCTGCCAATAAAGGATGTTCCAGTTCAATGCATCGTTTTTGTATAACTTCAATTTTCTCCTTTAGATTGTCATAAGTAAAATACGTGCAATTTTGATATCTTATAGTGTTTTATATGGGTAAATTAAATATATATGTTAAAAGGGATATATACCTGATTCACTTCAAAACTGACTGTTTTTAATTCTTGATCTTCTTCCTCGTCTTCATCTTCTTTATCAATTTTATTATAAAAAGCTGTTATATCTTCTGGAACTGTTTCTGTTACAGTGGGTACAGATTCAGTTTCTAAATTGATCTTAGTGAATGCAGGAACATTATCAACTGGTTTTGAACCGAACTATAAATTGATACAAAAAGATTAGTAATTTTAATTCAGAAAAATTACATATTTAATAAAAGTATATAAAATTAGTTATTAGTATGTGTATCTGACCTGAGGAACTTTTTCTTTAACTTGAACATTCGTAATAACATCATTGACTTCTGTACCTTCTATATTCTTTCTCAATCGACATTCTCGAATTACTGGATCCTTCAATAATCTTTGTAACACTTCAGGAAATGGTGATTCGATAAAATATTTGTTATGTTTTAAAACAAGTTTGACCTATATATGCATTTTATTTTATTAAATATATCTCCCAATAGTAATGAACAACTTTCGATAAAAAAAAAATATTCTCACTTACTTTTCCATAGGATAACGTACATAATTTTATAAATTCAATTATACCATCAGGAATACTAGTTTTACTCAGTCTTTTCAAGTATTCTATTATATCTTGCGTATGTAGACCTACACTAACTGCAGCATAAAGTGAATATGCAGTCAATTTATACTGTAACAATAAATATATATATATATATATATTTGTTATGTTTTATTATGTTTTTGCATATGTATATATATATATATATATATATACACACACATATATACACATGCATACACATAATTATTGTTAAACATTTTTTAATTTTTTTTATAAATCTTATTTTTAATTATACTTCATGAATATGTTCAGGCCTGCATACAGGTTCCGAAATAGCTATTAAAAAATCATGAGCATGTTTGTACACAGGAGAAAAAGATTCTAGAAAGATATGTCCATTTGGTGCCTGCGGAAAAAATAAGAAGTATTATTTTTTTATATTTAACTTAATAAAAGATTTATTTGAAAAATAAGTTTAACTTTTTTATCATATTTATCTTAAAATCTCACTAATCTTACCACCCATAATGGTCTAAATGTACAGTCTGATTTTAAAATCATTTGCGAACGATAATCTTTAGCACCATATTCATCTTCGATTGCACCTTCATCCTGCTTTTCCACATCAGTTTTAGCCGCATCTGGCACACCATCTGCTTCATTGCTATCAATTGAATCGTCATCATTGTACTCATCATAATCATTCTTGCGTTTTTTTCTACCTTTATTAGAAAATAACATATAAATAAAATATAAATCAGATATAAACTACAACTATTGTTATAACTATTGTTCCTTAATAAGTAAATATAAATGGTATTAATATTTGATACTTATTATGTATGTGATTATGTATTTCAATCAGGAATTTATATCTATTGTCAACAATTTTAGTTTACTACATAATATTACATTACATTAATGATATATATGTACTTAAATCATATATTTTTAGATTACACAATTTTTCAATCAATTATAAATTCATTTTCAATTCAATGTCTATTTTATTACTTTATTAAATATTTACATTACAAAATTATAACTGTTCATATTGAAATATATAAATATAAAATTTAATTCTTATCACTTAAGACTAAATAGATATAAGTAAATCATTTAATTTGCATTACTTGATAATCAATCTTGATTTTTCTTTTGCATGAATTCAAAATTACATGCAAAATTACATGTTCAAAACATATAATAATTATATTACATAATTGTTATGATCCCTGGAGATTAAGAAATATTGCTACAAACTCTTAACAATTTATTACTATTTATATAATTTTAAGCAATATTTTTAATTTTTCATATCTTGGTCTAGCAAGAAAGTTATCGAATTTATTTATTTATATAAAAGTCTGAAATGAAATAATCAAATTTTACATTTATACAATAAATAATTTATACTATAAAAAATGTAACTGAAAAGAACCGAAATTGAAGCAATTCATATGTACGGAATTAAGTATAAAAAAAATATATTATAAAACAATTAGAAAAAATATAAAAATTACATACTAGTATCTTTTTTGAAACGTTTTGGTGGACCCATTCTTTAAAAATTTAATTCAAGTTTATTCAATTCTGGTTAAACAATCCAAGTTTCTAACTTAACCTATCTTTCGCTTAATACAACACATTTAATACACAGTTCCAAAAATATCATCCTGCTATGAAATCACACAAGTAGATACTATTTCGCCATTAACAATAAATAATCATGTCGTGCCTCATATCTACCCTCGATTGCAGCGCTAACACAGAGTAGATTTGTTAGATGTGCAGAGAAATGAATTTTTTTTATCGACTAAGTCACGTTGATCTGTATTAACTTAAATGACTGGGTTAATAACAAATAATATACTACACGACTGTAAATTTGCGGAGTCTTCATTTTTATTTTATGATACAAGTACAACAGGTAGGATAAAATAAATATCATTGTGAAAGAATGTTACCTCCAACGGTAAGACTCTTCTCATCGATAACTCCTAAAAAACAGAGACATACCAAAGCAGCACCCTGTTCAGCCCACTTTTTATTTTTTTCCCTAAAAAAGAAAAGATCATAATGAAAAGATAGAAGTCAAGAGAAAAGAAAAAAAAAAGAACTTTTTTCGAATTTACTTATGAATAATAAATTTATATATACCAGAAGGAGGAACCATATTTTTTGCCATCTACAGTAACTATAGAGCAAAAAAGTTTGCCCTCTCGCCGAGTATCATATATCGGCATTTTCTTACGATTTTCCTTGGTCCATTTGAGTAATCTAGTTTTTGGCAACTCTGAATCGGTCATGTAACTACTTCTCAAAAAGGCACAACACATAAGAAACACATCCTCTTCATCAATTTTTCTTTTTTGAGAGGTACGACCGTTCTGCGTCTCTGCATCAAATGTCAATTGACATGACATTTGAAATGGTGTTACTTGAAATCGACCTAACAGACCCTTATTTTGAAATTCTCTACTTTTAGACCGACAATAATCACCCAAACCCCATATATCACTGAAAGAAAATCTTATTTATCAAGGATAAAAAAAGCTAAACGAATAATAAAGAAGAACATTTACCATATTTGTTCCAAAGTTTGTGCGTCAAGGAACTTTCTACCTAAAGGAGAATCTTGAAGCTCTCTTAAAATATTCTGCACGCAATACTTTGTATTAGAAGGTGAATTGTCATAATCGACCGCATGTTTCAGATATGCTTTTATAACATCTTCCATTGGAAGTGGACCTTCTTTACGAAACACTGAGCAGTTCCATTCAGCTGCACGTGCGAGCATTACACTACTACAATTCGTTTCTTCTTTAAACCTGTGGAATTTGTTCAACAAATTAAATCGATTAAGGCTTTCTTATAAGCCAAAGTATTACCTGAGTATATCGGAATATTCTTGAATATCTTTAGATCCGCCATTTGCAATAACTGGTATCGAAAGACGGTCCGCGATCTGTTTAATAACATGATTATTATTAGGATGCTGTGGTCTTTCTGTAATCGTACGACCATGGATGGCAATGGCTGCAATACCAGAGGAAGCAAGGGTATCGCAGAGTCGAAACGTTTCATTAAGGTCAGGTAATATGCGTATTTTACAAGTGATTGATATATCTACGGTCTCAACCAACTTTTGCAAAATATTGGTTGCTTTTTGCGGTTCACTAAGGAGAGCAGCACCCATTCCTCCAAGTATTGAGAATCGTTTTGGACAGCCCATATTAACGTCTATGCCAGCAACATCTTTTTCTACCATACGGGCAACTGCAGCTGCTCTTGATGGATCGGATGTACCGATTTGAAGAACTACATGTTCTCGTTCCCGAGGACAGGTACGAAATACTACGGTACCATCAGTCTTATCAATGAAATCAATTGTGCCAAGGACTTCTGCAAGTCAAATAATAATATTGAATAAATTTTAAAAGCTTAAAGACTGTTTAGCAGACAATAAATTGAGAATTATATTATATCGAATTAGATTTAGTGAAAATTTGAGGATTAAAGGAGATTAAAATTACATTAGGGAAAATACAATTTATCTTTAAAGAAATAATATTATTTTATTGTCAACAAAATTTTCAGCACAAATTCGATAAATGATTACGACATAATGATAAATATACATTTAATTACATTAACTATATCAAGCATAAATTAGATATTTGTACAAAATTAATGATGTAGTTTCAACATATTGTTAAAATTTTTATGTGTGATTATTTCGATCTTGATAAAAAGAACTTTATATTTTACCATTCTCTCGACGAATCGAACGAAGTAATTTTCTATCAATTAGTTCTTCTGTGTAAACTATATCCGCACCATAATCCAGAGCAAGCAAACGCATTGGAAGGGTACCAATGCGAACCATGGGCGCTAAGATGAGTTTGTTTTCATAATTGAGTTTCTTTTTTATCATAGACGGCTTTTCCTCCATATTATTGTGAGCAATGTATCGTAATTTCGTGGATTTACAGTTATCACTTCGTAGGGATTAATTCGCACGTGAACACATATGTTGCAAATATCGATAAGTAATACATCGAAATCTCGAATTCTCATTGTCTTCACGTCAATTTATTCACATTCTATATTGTCATATTAAATAAAACAGCATGTATAATTACATATAAATATATGATCAAAAATTGTCATCGCATTGATGTTTCTCTTTCTTTTTTTGGTTATATTGGTATATACTCCAATTGATAAAGCTTGATAAAATTTCTTTAGGATTACTTCCTGTTTGTTTTTCTTCTTTTCTTTCTTTCTTTTTTTTTCTTTTTTTTATATATATATATATAAAATTATATAGATGTGTCATGAAGTATGTAGATATGTTCAGAATCGATAAAAATGATGAGCAATCTTCAAATCAAGCTTAGAGCCTTCTTGCAATAAACATTAAACACTAAAAATTAAAATATTCTAAGTGATATCTCTAGAAAATAAATTCTCCTATTGGATGACATTGGATGTCGGCTGGAGTATGAATTCAACATTACTAAAGCAATATGTATGGGACTGCGAACTAATCTAACTATATCTATTTTATTTCATTGTTAATGGTAATAAACGGATCCACCATTTGCAATTGCTCGCTTGCAATCATTTACGTCCATTGTGAGTGATCGTGTGTTTGATTTTTCGTACGTCTTGATTATTATTTTCGCTTTGGTAAGTAAATATGAAATTCTTCATAACATAAAAATATTTTAACAGATATTACTTTATTAACTATTGCACAAATATCAGATCAACTTAGAGTTACAAGTTTTGGAAATACTTCGACAACAAAATATAAATCCGCCACGTCGCTTCGGTATTACAATAAAATTATGATATATATACATATTTATTATATTTTACATTATTTATAAAATTTTCATATATTATTATTTTCATACATTATTGCTTTTTATGTGAAACAAAGTTTCTTTTAATTCCTTTTGATTATGTAAAATTTTCATTATTTCCGCATAGGCTTCATAAATCTTGATTCATTTCTAGGAATGTAGCGATGCTCTTGTTATATAAATAAAAGATATTATTACATATCAAATATATTTATATTTAAAATTTTAAATGTTTTGAGGTATTTTTATATTCTATATTTTATAAAGGAAAATAAGAAAAGAAAAAAGGAAAAGAGAAAAAAAGGGAGAAAACAAAAGACTACATTTTTTGAAGATATGAGTCACCTTACATAAATATGAAAATATCGAATAAAAGATATAAGATTAATTAAAATATTCATCATATTAGGAACACAATGTCATTCAATCGAGGAGTAAAAAGAGATTCCTTTGGAAATCGAGGAAATTTCAACCGAAATGGTAATGGAGGTGGCGGAGGTGGTGGGAACAGAGTTGGTAACAACATGGGTAATAGCGGCATGGGAAATAATATGGGTGGAGGAATGAGTGGAGGCAGTGGTATGGGTGGAATGAATCCTTGGGAAGGTGGTATGATGCCTGGTAGAGGGATCTTGCCCACACCCAATAACAATCTTTCTCTGGCATCACCACAGGCGCAACTAGCAATTGCTAGCAATCTTCTTACAAATCTGCTTCGTACTCAGCAGGAAGTGCAACCACAAGTATGAGAATTTATTATAAAATTTTCAATTTGTTATCTTGAATTCACTCAAACCTGTTTCGTGTCAGGTACCGTCTCTCATGAGTCTGGGAAATAATTATTCCGGACCAGGACCAAACTATCCCAATCAACAAAACTATTCCACCGGACGATTTAATGATCGACCAGCGCGACATCCTATGAAGAATCAACGTCCTCAACCATATAACAAGGTAACTGATTTTATATGCAATTCATAACGTTCTTTTAAGCAAACAGGATAATTTAAAATCTTTTTAAACACTTGCTTACGATCTTCCTCCGTATCGTAAACAGGGGTTGTAAAATAATTTAATCTTAAGTCTACGCTTCCATGCGTAGACATGATTTATTTTAATTTTACTCCGAATATTACAAATTCCGTCTTCTTGAACCGATCGATTAAATAGGCTATATCGTTCAGTCGACTAACACGTTCTGCGAAATTACTAAGATATAAATAATTCTTATTGACAATTCAGCATTGTCTGAAACAACTCCGAAACATCGTCCATAAATCGTTGAAACAACACTGTTGAAAGACATGTATCGATTTCAGAATTTTCAATTTATTACTGGAAGTAATAAACCAAAGGTTTTGCACGATCGAATATAAAACTGATATTGCCTCGTTTTACAATCTGCAAAACTGGAGTCTTCTATTCACTATTACAGTACTAAGACCAATGTGGTTGCACTCTTTATTCAAAACTACTACTGCTTATACACACAACTGCGTACTTGATTTAACTTCTTCTTCAGGTTTATTAATATTCACTGAGTTTTGCTCAAGTATTTTTAGCAGAAAAATTATATCTACTTTTTATAATTATGATCGTTGCTATCGTACTTTATGTACATGATGCATCCACGATTCGATATTTATGACTCGGGATGTACAATTTTTCCCCTAATCCTTCTATACTTGGTATGGAAATGGAAGAGACAGCTTCGATATTTTACTGGTTCAGTTCTGCTTCCATTTATCGACTATAGAACTGTTCTCTCCCTCAAATCTCCAAAGTGGTTTTTAGAACCAGTGTTTCAATTTGAGAAGAATCACTATTACATCAGATACTTCTCATGATGCTTTTTGGTCGTTTGACCTCTACTCCTGACTAGATGGGCAATCGAGCCCGAGATGGCCCTGCTGGGCGACGTGGCCCATCCGCACAACAATCTCGTGCACCCCAGTCTGGCAGTCAACGTATGAACGGAAACCAAATCCAACATCGCAACGATAAATCTTCTAAACCAATTCCTGCCTCTAAACAAAATCAGGCTGCCAAAAAGGAACAGCAAGATGTTAAGACCTCTGATAGTGAAAAAGCAGAACCATCTGTTCCAAAAAGGTAAGCTCCTGATTACCTGATTGGTATAGTTCCTTCAAATTTCAGTAAGTCTCAGTCTCTTCAATTTATGTGTCACATATATGTGTATACATACATATATATATATATAYATATATATAYATATATATATATATATACACACACACATATATAGATGCATATGTACATTTCTTATTGTAACTATATATTATATAATATCACTGTCAGAAATTGGCCTCTCTTGTCTTTTAAACTACATGTTTATTCAATATCGTTGATTTAACTTATATTTTATGCAGCAATAATTAGGCATTGATCAAATGCTAAAATTTAGCTGTTGTTTTTTGTAATTTCTTCTTCCTCGAAACATTTTGATGAATATCGATCCTATCAGCGAGAACATTTTTCTAACAAGATGTACAAACTACATCTTATATGCTTCTATACGAACATCAATCTAATTTTTTTCATTATCACTGATGAGATTTTATATACATGACTTAATTATACATATTACATAATTAAACTTAAATATATAATTTCAATCTAAAATTTTATAAGAAACTTTAGGATTTATCATTGAGATTAATAAAAAGTTTTGTCTACAAAAATATAAGAAGCTTTATTTTACTATATACTATTTGTGATGAACAGTGATGACGCAGACAATACCGAGGATAAGAAACGTGATTGGAAGGACATGAAGAAAGAGACGGAAGAAACAGACTTGAATATGGAGAAAACTGAAGATGGGAAAATGGAGGATGCTGAAGAAAAGATAGACAAACCTGTTATTATGGAAGATACTGTGCCGAAAGAGACAAAAGAAGCTTCTGAGAAGAATGAGAAAGACAACGCAAAAACAACCGGGAAGAAATCTGAGGCTAGACACGCTGAAAGTCGTTACGCAGAAGTTCCAATGAGTCATATGTTTTGTCACATTTGCAATAAACATATGTGGGATGGATTTGTATGTATTATCAATAAAATTGATGAATCTGTTTAATATTTTATGGAATAGTAGATAATTATTGTTTTTTACAGTCGTTCGAAAATCATTTGCGCGGACGTGCGCATCAACTGATGATGGAAAAATTAGATGAATCGTACAAATTGAAGGTTGACCTGATGAGGCACGAGTTGCGAGTAGCCGAAGAACAGCGGGAACTCAGCTTAAATAATTCGAAACGACGTGGCAAGAAAGTAAAGACCGTAGAAAATTTTATAATATTGCGGAAAAAGAATAATATTTATATATACGCATATTCATGATTATTGTTATATATATAGGTTTCTGTGGATTTCAATGTGCGAGAATACTGTACAATGTGTGATTTGAACTTTTATGGCACTTTATCTACGCATAGAAAAAGCGAGAAGCATCAGCAACTTAAAACATTTTTGCATCCTCGATGCTTCCCTTGCTTAAAAGAATTTCCTTCTCGTATAGAATATGATGAGCATTGTTTAACGCCTTCCCACATGAAAAACGCTGTTCAGTGCGAGGAGCAACGAAAAAATAAAAAGAAAGGTAGGAAAAGAGAAATAAAAAGAAGAGTTGATTTAGTTTCGAATTTTAATTCCAAAAGAAATTTAATCAAAAAATATGTTTTTAGAGAAATTAGCAAAGGGGGAAGCTGAAGTTCGCACTGCGGAAGACGAGGATAAGGACATATGCCACGATATGAAAAACGAAAAAGAAGAGGATCTTGGAGAACAAGACTATATCATGGATATTATAGAAAATATAAATGAAAAGAAATTCAAAATACCATCTTACAAATACTGTCGTCAGAATCAGATTTCTATTGGTATGATTCAATGAAAATTGAAACACTTATATATTTTACATATAAATATATAATTTATATATATTATATCTATACATATTTATCATTTTTATCAAAAAAATTACATTGTTTAGGTAAATCTATGGTAAAAGAAGTTCAAGGATTCTATTGCGAGCGTTGCCGACGATTCATGCTGTTGGCTGAAGATATGAACGCCCATTTGCGCAGCATTACGCATTATCGAAACTTCACAGCAGAGGTGAAGTCTTTAACGTCGAATACAACAGTTACTGAGACGAAAGAAACTGAACAAATTGAAGTAAGCGAAATTAAGCAAGAAGAATGCCGCGTGAAAGATGCTTAATCCCCAAAAATATTAAAAATTGTAACATTACATTTGTAGAATGAAATTAAGGAGGAAATTAAGGAGGAAAACGAAGGTAACTGGAAACGTTGTAAGATCGATACTGATAAAGAAGAGGAAAACGATACATGCAAGGAGCCACAAGAGGACAATGTTGATAACGCAAATGTGGCGCCAAAGAAATCTGATGGAGAAGAGAAGTATGATCCATTGGAAGCCGATGCCGCCGAATCGGAGGAAGAAGAGAATCGCGAGACAGAAACAGATGTGAAGGAAATGGTCGTATGCAACCCGACCATTAATGTACAAGATAAAAAATTACCAGTTGAAGAAGCATGGGCGGATATAGACAATGATAATGATATTGAGATGAGTAATTTGATCGATGATGCAGATGAGAAGGAACATGCAGATCATGAGAAGTCTATGCAAAAGCTGGATCGTAATCAGAGTCCTCAGAAATCACCTAGAGGTCGTGGATTTGTGCGTGGTCGCGGTGGTCCGCGTGCACGAAGATCCCGGCGATAAGGTAATTGCAATCTATAAAATAAACGCAAAATGCGAAAGTAAAAATATAAAAATAACAAGAAAATTCTCAAATAAGAAAATTTTAATTATCTTAAGTTTTAATGCTAATAATAAAAAACATTTTTATTATCTAAGCATATGTGGATGTATTACATATATATTCTTAATATAAAATATTAAATATTCTATAAATGTATACTATCTCATAATTCAATATCATGTATTATGACGAGAAAGAACTGTAAGATTTTTATACGAATATGGATTTGGACATTCAGTGTTTGTTTTTATTCAGTATATTGAAATTAAATTAAGTTTCTAATTTAATCGTGCACAATAGTTAAAATACATGATATTTACTTTATACATTTACTTTACCTAAATATTTTGTTTCTTTACAGTTTTAACTACATATATTAACATAAAATCTTTACATAAATACTGTAACAATTCTATTTTTCTTTCTATATGCGTCACAGAGGATTAAAATAACAATTCGATTTTTTTTTAGTAAAAAAAAATTGAATATATACAATTATCACGGAAGATTTCTTATAAACATGCATATTTAACATGCTTATTGGAAAATACTATATAAAATAGATTTCAAAAAGATTTTAAATAAAAAAACGTAAATGTCAGAGTTAAATACATTAAAGAATATGCAAGAAGAAAACGCGACAATTAGCGGATTAGGAGTGCAAGTATAGGATAATATAATATATGTGTCATGATATATGCACATTTAAAGTGCATCTTCGTAAATAGTCACACATTGTATCATTCATATATGAATAGTTCTTACTAATTTAATAGATCATGTATCAATGCAATATATTTCTTAATTTTATTACTAATCCTTAGAAAGATGAGTTGATAAAAATTCATCTACAGAATCTGTATCCCACTTATGAATATCGAGTACATCTTTGACTCTGTTCTCCACATCATACAATTTGATAATCGGATCTAAACCTCTCACGTATTTTATGCTGAGATTTTTATATTTTTTTGGTCGATCACTTTTAATAAAGGCTAGAAAAATATATACATTTATTAAATTCATATGAAATCTTATATCGCAAAAAATTATTTTTACATTCTTAGAAGTAAATTGATATTGGATATTACATTAATACCTTGTATTTGAGGATACTGCCCGAATTTGCACGTGCAAACTTCGAGAACGGCTTTGGGATAATATCTGGATCCAGCTAAATCGTAATCATTATCTCTCAAACAACATTCCTCACATGTAGCACTGATAAAGTTTAAAAAATAAATAATTTATATGTTATCCGAGTTTTGAAAACAGCTTTTATATTATGAATTACATACAAAATCTCTGCTAAATCAAGTATAGCAAAGCGTTGACACGTCGAGCAGAGTAGATTGGCTTTGTTAAATCCTAGTGATTTGCAATCTTCTGCTGAAAACTCCGCGACGGCAAAATCTATCTATAACACATATCCATTTAGCATCTAAACAATCTAACCTAACTATAAAAATTACAATATTTTTTTGAATACGTATTATATACGTATATATATTGAATACTTATTAATATAATCATAATCGTCAAGATATATATAAAAAAATGTAAAAGATAATTGAGAAATTGTATTTCATTTGCATTTTTTTATAAAGGTTATAAAATATAGATATATTTACTTACTACAATAAGAAATGAAAATAGAATCATTGTATGTCGTAGATAATTCATCCTATCTTTCTTTTCAATTATAATCATAAAAGTGCAAAACAATTAAATGTAATATTAAATGTAAAACTGAAATGTATGTTACTATCGTGCAGATGTGTGAAAAAGAAAGTGTAAACTGTTCCACTGTATGAAATGTTTCAATCACAAAATATAATCTGTAATATACATCTTTATAATAAACTAGCCAATTTCGATAGAATTGAATTGTCAACGTCAATAGCTTGAGAATTAACAAAATATTATCAAAGATTGATAATCTTTTATGAAAATCATGGCTCAGTATGAGCAATGCTAGAAAATTACTAGTGACTTACGGTGATCAATTTTTCGCACTTCTTGCAGTTAATAATATATATATATATATATATATATATATATATATATATATATATATATAATAATGATTGGTTGTTATATTTGTCTTACTATGCGCAAATACTTGTCCTATATATCTGTAGTATATTTAAAAAATTTTAATAACTTATATTTGAATTAAATTTTTGTTTTTTTTTAATCAATAATTTAAATTTAAAACTAATAACTTATTAATAGCTTCAATTTATATAAGGTTAATAGGATTAATGAATTATTTTCGAATTGATTTTATACAATAGCACGCAAAACTATGATTTGTAATTTCGCATGCTATCAATATATATGAGATTATTATAAATTTGCTATTTCCTACTACGAAATATTTAAAAAATTCTTATCTAAAAAATATCCTTTTCTACGTATGGCAAAACAATGTTATTGATTATGAAAAATATTATTTATTTTACAATTTACATTTATAATATAACTTATATAATTGTAATATAATTGAAATTTACTTTATAATTTGACCATAATTTTGGATTAATTGAATAGTAGTTATATGAAGATAGATTGGCGAAACTTTTTCCCCTATTTAAAACTAACCAATGAGAGGCATGATATATGACCACCGATGCTGTCAGCGCCATCGCTATCAATTTGAAGTAATTTTCAGTTGTGCCGTTACGCGAACGTAACGCTTTATTGAATTGCATTGTGCGGTAAACGCGAAATGCCAGATTTTAAACAACAATATAAAAATCCACGTTTGGGTTTCGGTGATGTGAATCATAATAGAAATTTACGCGCCTATAAACAAGATAAATCTCGTAAAGAGATCCGGACGCGCGCCTTCGATCACAATCGTAAGCTGCAAGATGTTTCAGAGCCTGCGAGTCCAGAATCCGGTGAGTTCTCAACAAAATAATTATTTTCTGATATGGTACGTATCATAATTATGTTATACGTTTAATAAAATTCATATATCTTTCAGAACATAATTTACATAATTTTATTCATTAATTTCATTCAAACTCATATTTTTATAATTTTCTATTTATTTAAATACTTTAGAATCTTATTCTTCATTTCTTGACATTCTTTATTTTTTACTTTACATCAAGTTTTACGGTTATTCCAATGCTAAATGCATTTTGATATTTCTTTAAGATTTTGAAAAAATCTTTATGAGATTTTATTCTACCGATAATTGTTTAAGAGTAAAAATATATTTTTAATTTTCCATTTGTTTGGATGATTAATAGTTCAAAAAATTGTAATAGTTTAAAATTATGCTAATAAAAGAAAAATGATTGATTAAAATATATATTCTAAAATATTAGATTTTATATATGTCCACTATAATTTATATTTTTATAATTTTATAAAAATTGATATGTTAAAGAAAGAAATTTTATTTTACAAAATAAATAAAATTTGATAAATGATAAAAGAGGAACTTATATTATGAATACTAATGAATACTAATGAATACTAATGAATATCAATATATATAAGCATAATTTTCTTATTGATTATCTTATTGATCTTTTTTATGATCATTCATTAAAAAAAATATTGTTATTAAGAATGTTATATCGAAAAATGAATTTTTTGGCAGAGGATTTATCGACTGTTAAGGATGAACGTATGAAGAAGTTAATAAAATGGAGGGAAGAACGAAATAGGAAGAAAAAACTAGAAGCTGCCAAGAAGAAGCCTGTATTTAAAGTTGGCATTGTTCATCATTCCTTATCTTCTCCTTGGACAAAGAATGATATATCTTCTACTACAAAATCACCTAAGCAAATAAAACATCAAAATGATATCCCAAAACGAATTACAAAAGTTACAGAGAAGCGAATACAAGCTAAACAGGCTTCTGTCAAACAAACAACTATTACAAAGAATGCACCTTCAACTTCAACCAAACATCCCATTAATTCAAATATTAAAAATTTGATGTCTGATAAGAAAAAACAAAAATCATTTGCTCCTGTTAATCATCAATTTAGGCCGCCATCTGGATTACAAAATATGCCTCTATTTGGTCTTGTACCAGTGGAGCAAACTCCCCAAGAGAAAGGAGATTTTTTTACAACAAAAAAACCAATCGAATGTAAGATACTTGACACAAGTAATGTCAAGAATGATAAAAAAAATAAATTATTGCAAGAATTAAGTATACATATTTCTGATATTAAGAAGAGTACAACAGAATTTAAGGTTTCAAGTCCAAAATTAGCATTAAATAAACGAAAATCATTAGAGAATTTAAATAGACCAATTTCTGATTCAAACAATACCACATTTGAATCAAAAAAGACAGTGGAAGCATCAAATAAACATGTAAATATAGAAAAAGATTCAACAATTAATGAAAGTCATGAAGAAAAATCTTTATCAGATAATAATGATATGAAAACTCCATCGCAGAAGGCTGTTTCAGTTAAGTCAATTGATTCGGCTGATGCTAATACAAAAGATTTTGATACAGAAAATCTCATCGCCTTCTCACCATATCTCACATTAAGCCGTGGCAAAAAGAACGCTAGAAAAGAGCAACAACAGCGACTTGGCATTGGTCGCTTATCATCTATTGAAATTCCGACCAAAGATACTGTAATGGAAAGATTAAACATTTCTGTCGAGGAGGAGGAACGTACTGCTCAATATTTCAAGTTTCTTTTGAACAAAGAAACCAATAGACTTCAGAATCTTTGTAAAAAATGGTTGGACGTTCAATCAGAAGAAGGTATAACAGATGATGCCATATATGAAATAAATCAAGCGATGGGACAGACAAATTTATTAATAAATAAAAAGTTCGAAAGATTTCGCAGCTTAGTACAGGATTGTGAAACTGGTAAGGGAGAAATGTTGGTTACATGTAGAGATTTACAAGGATTTTGGGATATGACATATATGGAAGTTCAGAACTGCGACATACGATTTGAGAAATTGGAACAACGTCGTAACAGAGGGTGGCAAGAAGAAGACTACGCTGTTAATAAATTTGTTTCTAAAAGAAAACGAATGCCTGCTAAAAAACAGATTGTATCGAAGCCAAGTTCATTACGTTCATTAATCTTAGCTGCTAGAAAAAAAAAGATGGAAACAGAAATAGATTTGTCAAGTAAGGAAGATTTGCAAGTTGCAAGCCAGAAGCATATTACTTCTTCGCCGAGTAGCAGAAAATCTATAACTTTTAAGGAAAACAATTCTGTTCGACGTAGTACAAGATCCAGTCTTAACGAACGTAAGTCGATTTCTGCACAAAATGAAGATTCAAAAATAAATTTGATACAGAAGATAAATTTCTCTAGTGCATCTAAAAAGCTAAGAAGTCCATTCGCAGCTATGAAAATAAGTCAAATGTGCAAAACACCTGAAGTGCAATTAGATGACACAATAACATATGTTAATTCGGATCAAACACCAAGTAAGGGGATATTAAAAAAATCGGAAGAGATCGTAAATAAAGAAGTTCGCATAAAATCTGCGCATAAAGTCAATTTTGATGATGACATAATTCTGACCAAAGTTCCTCTTGATGAGGAAGAACAAATTAAATCAAAACTAGCCGCTGCATTAAACAAAATAGACAATCTTGATTTAGACGAATTAAGTGTAGAAGAGAGTATTAATGCTGAGAAAAAATTAAACTTTGAAACTGAAGATTCTGACAGTTCCATTAATTTTGACGAACTCGCTACTAAAGTACAAACACAATTTGAGAAACAACAATCTAAATCGCTCACTCAGAATATTTCAGATTTTAATGTAGATTCATGTAACGATGTAACATCCTCGGTATCGTTTAAAGAGACATCATCAAACAATGAAAAAATTATAACGCCTAGAAAAAGTTTAAGGCATCGAACTCGATATATGAACACATCGGACAAGGAAGCAGAATATATAAATGTATTGCCTGAAAAATCATTAAAAACTAATGTCAAGACTCCTATTATCTCCGAAACAATTTCAAATACAGAAATAGAACAAGATAATGAGTCAAAAGTAAAAATACTTAGAAATAGAATCATCATGACAAATGATACTGTGAAAATTAACAGAACAAGCAAGATGGTAAGCTATTATTTTTTTGTTTTTTTTTTAATTTTTTCAATATATTTATTATATATTTTTGTATATGCACGATGTTATATATAATATTTTTACCTATATTGCATATGTGGAATGCAATATATACAATAATATAAAATAAAAAAAAAAATACTGTAGCTATGAAATGATGTCATGTAAAGCAAATTATAGTTTTAAGTTTTAGTTAGAAACTCCTTAGATAACAGATATATCATTCTGAGAATGCAATGCTTGTTCAATACATCTATTAAATTTTAATTTTAAAAAATGTTTAATTTTAAAAGCTGATAACTAGTGTTTTTTAGATAACACCAAAAAGAGGAAGCATTAGTAAGAAAGAAAATAAAAGTCCTTATCCTAAAAATCTTGATAGAAAAAGTTCGTTAAAATTATTGCAAAAGGATGAAAAAAATCATATAGTGCCAATTGAAGATACTACAATAGGGATGGAAAATACATCAGATATTGATAAGAGAAGAAAATCATATCGTAAAAGCGTTGCATTTAATGGTAAAATATCTTGGAACTTATTATATTTATTATTTTATATATAATTATATTTGTTTTGATTTATGACTTTAATTATTGCAGCTGAATGTTTGGCGTGTTCTGAAAATAAACCTGTACTACCTATGACTCCACATTCCAAACGTCAAAGTAAACTTCGAACTCCTTCGAGATCAAATCTTAACAAACATACATTTGATGAAGATCTAATCTCATGGGAAACACCGGAACTTCGTAAGTTCTACTAGTAATATAAAGAAATAATGGCCAAATAAAAAAATATGGACATTACATTAATGGAAAAACTTTTATTTTAGCTCCTAATAGGATTACGAGATCTCATATGAAAATTAACTAATATCTTTTTGTTATTTATGTAAACATTTGTTATATGTTATATTATAGAAATAAGAAATTATACATTGAGATTTTACTTGTAATAATATTCATGTGCGGGCAACCACAACGAATCGGTATGATATTAGTAGTAAATTTCAACAAATTTATTTAATGTAATTGAAAACTCTCGTATAACTTTCATAAATATTTTTCAATTTTATATGTGAATGATATTTGTACTATCCTTATAGAACTTTAGCAATCAATATTTAAAAATAACAATAAGATTTCTTCATTGTAAAAAGAAATAAAACTATAGAATATAAAAATATGATTTATTAAATTTTTAATTTGTGATAACTATTTATATCTCATATATTTACAGATATCTATATAGATATATTTATCGAAATAATTATATAAATGTGTGTATATATATATATATATATATATATATATATATATATATATATATATAGTTATATATATTATTTTCTATTCATTCTATTCACTCATTTAACAAAATCGTCTTTTTTGTCAATTCAGAATGCTGGCAGTAATAATCATAAAATCATAAAGTATTTACAATCCTGTTTGTATTCGTGTAATGTTTAAGATATCAATATATAATAAGCGAAAAAATTGTTTAGAATATTGTGTGTTGTTAAATAGACCACCACAATTTTACACTGTTGTCTCTATTTTCGATACCACATTGTCGTTGTCCGGAACTGGTTGCTATTATTGGTAAAGTTCTATGTAAACTTACTCCATTTATACAATCTTGAGATAATTTTATTTTATACTTTGGATTTAAATTTTCGCTGTAATTCATATCTGTCAACTCCCATGCACTAATATTTCCATCAGTACCACCTATAAAATATATAACATCGATAAAATGATGATATTATCTTATTAGCATATGCTTATTTCATTATACTATTCTTGAACTAACCAGATATTATTTGTTTATTATCGTATGTAACATCAAATTGTATTCTTTGATTGGTATTAGACTGCCTTCCTTCAAATGAATAAAGAATTTCACCAGGATTACGGAGATCCCAACACAAGAATTCACTGTTTTTTCGACACACGGAGAATAGTTTTGTTCCGCAAGAACTAAACTCAACTTGTGTGACACCACTTCCAGTTTTAAAAGTGCATAATGGTCCACCTTTATATAAACCTACATATATAAAAAGGAAAAATTATGTATCATAATTATGTAATTATGCGAATATCACAGCACATATAATGTTTGATAATCAAATTTTCATAGGTAATAAATCTTAAACAGAGATATGTGCATACCAATACATTTAGAATATGTGCCGAGAGCAATTAGACCTGGCATGATTGGATTTTCACGAATGCACGAAACTAATCCGATCATATTTGGAAAATTTTGTTTAAATTCAATAGTGCTTGTTTGACGTCCAGGATAGTTCGTATTGAAGATTCTTATGGTATTTTTGAAACCACACCATATCTCACTCCCTGAATTTACAAATTGAATGCTAATGGGTGCTTCTATTTCATCTACTCTGAACAAAATATATGCTTAGAAAAAATCTCTATACATATAGAGATTTATAGATATAAATTTAGATATAAGTAAAAGCAAATAAAAATAAGTAAAAAGATATGCTTTATTAAATAAGGATTACTGATTACTTACTGGTTATAACCTCGATATGTTGCTCGAAGCTCTCCTGTAAATGCATCCCATAAATGAGTAGGGCTCTCTTTACTGGTACTAAGAAAACAACAAGATGTAGGCTCCCATGAGTTCATAAAGGGATACCAGCAAGTATCATATATAAGACCACCTTCCTTGATAGTTAAAGCAGATGTAAAATTTGTCTGCATAAAATCTGATGGGACCTTGCCAGAATATAATTCTTTAGGAAGTTCATAGATACGTATTTTAAAATCTTCTGATGGTACAAGTAAACATGTTCCATCTGGAGACCATCGGCAACCTTTTGTGAAATTCTCGCACAAGTTCGTAGGTTCATATTCTTTAGTAGCTACGCACAGTAGTCTTGGTATCGCAGACCAATTATAATGAATATGGATATTATTCGTTGATTCGATAGCTTCTGAATCTTTTTGTTCTGTGTTATTTATGGCTTCTTTCTTTTGTGTTTCTTCTGATGTTATAGGAACCATCTCTTTTATCAATGTTTTATCAGATGTCATCTATAATTACATAGAATATCAATTTAAGAATTAAGTAATTTGTTATGTATTTGAGATAATAGATATCGCAATGAAAGATTTATCATGTGAATACTTATTTAAATAAAAAAGTGGTGTTTTAATTTTAATTTAATTTAATACATAACCTATCATATTAAATGACTTACATATGATTGTGAAGGAATATGAGAATCAGTTTCATATTCTATTGAAGTTACATCAGACTTCAAAAATGTTTCTATATTTTTTATATTGCAGGAATCTTCTGTCTGTATAGATATATTTTCTGACCATGCATGATTATTGTCTTTGAATCTGCATTCATTTTTGAATGTACTTTTATCATGTTGTATTGATAAATTTTGTAATTTTATGAGAGATTCTTCGCAATCCATATTTATTTCATCCATATTTATCACGAATATGGCTATCTTCTTTCAGAATTATTTCTTTACTTTGTTTATATATTTACATATTGATGCCGATACAAGTTTGTTAAGGAAAACAATACACAATTTCACTATCATAATTTTACGCAGTCTATATTAGTTCATGCCATTACAATTAATAACACGTTTCTTTTCATTATTTCTATTCTTTTATTATTTTTATTACTTTTATTCTTCTGTTTCTTTCACAAATTTAAAATCGTATATTTCCCTTTCTTTAAATTCTGTGCATTTAGTGCAAGTAGCTAAACAGACTGCACGTTCCAAAATTTATTGAAAAACTTGCAATTCTTTCTGGCTTGTTTCCATCATTTTCACTAGATGATAGAAACCATGTGATTATGATGTTTCTTATCTTGAAAGAAATAACCATTGTTTAGAAAATTTGAATATGTTAAGTTTTTAACAACTGTCAATCGTATTATGATAGTTTTTATTTTGTAGTACCTATATTATATCCTCAAATACTTGAAATTTCTATGACGAGGAGAGAGAGAGAGAAAGAAAGAAAAGGAAAGAGAAAAGGAAAGAAAGAGAAAGAGAAAGATTGGAGGAGTGCATCACATTATATGTTTAATGTATACGTTTATATAAATAATATTAATTAAAGCAATTGTATTGCTTATAGTGAATGTGTGAATCACAGAATGGCTATTAGTGCATCTCTTCATCGTAATATACTTTTATTAAATCAATTAGTGCCTCCAAGTGATGACTTCAAGAAAGTATTTCGTGAGGTAATTTCTTTACTGTTTTGTTTTATATATACAACAATATTACATATAAAACAATTTTATATAATAATTATATGTATAATGTACTAAATTTTGTGCAGTTTTTATTACTTTTATTAACTATCAACATTATCAAAAATAATTTTTATCATTAATGTAAAAAATCTATTATTTCAAGAAATTAAATAATTAATTAAACATTATTAATATTATAGAGAATGTTTGATAAACCAAATATTGCGGGATTTATTCATGTTTCCCACTATCTTCTAACAATATGTGATGCTGAACGTTTCAAAAAGTTAATTGAATGGCCAATAATTTGTAAGAAAACAGAAGCTAAATATCGTAATGATGTCAGAGATTATTTGAATATTATTGCATCAGAAAATCCTAATATAGGATTTCCACACATACTTACTACATATCTGCATCATGCTAGTGGTACTAAGTTTACAATTATAATGTGGAAATTGTCTCAGCTTGCAGTGAAAAAATATATTATACGTCAAGGTATATAATATTTTATTAAAATTTATTATTTTTATTAATATTAATCTTTTAACTTTAATAATATTAAAATATAGATTTTGTATTAATCTTGATCAACAATATATTTAATTATATTATTCATCTTATTATAGGTGAAGAAGTCATGGATGTACCGAAACTTGGTCTTGCAAATGATTTAACTAAAATGTATTTACAGCAATCTAAAATATATATCTCTCATGATATATCAAGTCATCATAGAAGTTGTGTACAAATGGAAAATGCTGTGAATATTGCATTGGTGTAATGTTTTTTATATCTTATAAATATTTCTTGTTAAAATTCATTATGTAATTTTTTTATTATAATTTTTTATGTTAATAATAGATTTCTTATTTTATTTATTCTTTAGGGAAGAAAAAAAACAATTGGCTAAAATTAAGGCAGAATTATTTGATAGGAAACAGTCTTTGATGAAACATGCAGCTATAGCTCCTGTTGCTGCCTCTATAAAAGAACGTTTAACTAATATAGAAGATTTGGAGATTACACAAAGTTAGGATTATTTATTTATTTTTCCTAATTGAAAATCAATTTGGGATATATGCAAGGCTAATCAACAGGCTGGGTTTTAGTGTGGAAAGAAAGCATAAATGAGAATATTTGTTATATACAAAAACGACATGCAATTTTAAAGGAATTTGAAAGAATATGTGAGAATGTAAGCAGCATAATATCAAATTTATCAAATGATGCAGAAGCATTGGATGGCAGGCAATTAGAAAAAGTCGATTATTCTCGATTATTGGAATTATCATTTTCACCTGATATTCAGGTAATTTATAAATAAATAAATATATATATATATATAAATAATCTCTATTTAATTTATTATTTTATTTAAAAATAAATAATTGTAATTTCCACGTATAATTTTTAATTTAGACGATAATAAAAATTATTAATATATATCTGATATAACATGTTAATTTTGTTGCTTTTAGAATTATCTTTATCATCTATATAACGATAACAAATTAAGATATTGCAACTTCATTCATGTGTTTACTTTAATGTTATGCCAAATATATCAGTATCTGAAGAAAAGAAATTTAGTAGATTTCTCGCAATGTTTGTTGCAAGTAGAAGCAAGTGTGGAAGATATGAAATCTGTATACAATGTGTTCAAAACTTTCTTGACAAATATCATAAGCTTGACGGAGAAAACACAAAATGCTTCATGTGAGAGAAATATAGGCTATACCGAGGAAAACATGCTACCTCTTGTAAAGAGTGTACTTCTTATGCCATCGCCTCTCATCAAAATTAACACTCATTATATAGATGAGAAAAACGATTTACACAAATTGCTGCAATTTACTCCAGCAGAAAGTAAGATTCTGAAATTTGAGAAGCATAAAATTGACATTTTTTTGCAATCAAATGATTATAATTTTTAATATTATTTAATATTATATACTCATTTACAGTTACACACAAATCATTATTCTCAAGATATGTACGATACAATCAGAATCAAGCGCCAAATTTGAGAACAAATTTATTTGTATCCCGTATTAACGTTGATGATACAATATCATTAGGCTATAATGAAAAACAAAATTTGAATACACGTTTTATGACTCCTAAGCTGAATCGGTTATGTAAAAAGACAACTGGAAAGTATTCTCGCTTATTTTCCACATGTGTGAATAAAAATGCCAAAGGTTTGTAATAATCTTGCTTGAATTATATGGAATATTTTTGCAAGTTCAGATATAAATAGTTTTACAAAAAAAGAAAATAAGTAAAAGCAAAATTTTTTTTATTTGCAGCCAATTGTAGTCTGATGTCTTTGCCGTCTACTGCAAAAGCTAATTCTTCCACCATTACAAGTGCAATAGAAGAAATACCTAATTTATCAGATCTTAATTTGGACATCACGCCGAGGAGTCTTTTTAATTCAACTGAAGAATCTCTTACTCCAAAACGAAACATTTTGCGAGATGTATCTGAAGAGGAAGCAAAAGACAAACACAATCATGAATTCAAAGTAAATAAGCCAGATTTGGATGAATTCACAGAGATACAGTTTACAAATGAAAAAAATGTAATTGTAAAACATGAAAACAGAAGACGATCTATTAGTGATTTGGTGGAACGTTATAAGAAATTGCTGGAGGTCAGTAATTCTGCTACAGCAAAGTTCCAAACTCAGTGCGCAGAATATAAAATTGAATAAAAAATAGAAGAAATAAAAATAAAAATAATGATTTAACAATTCTATACACATCCATAATAAAAAAAATTTAATTAAAATTTCTACAAGTATAAATCACATATTAAATGACGATTTTACTAATAAAATGAAGTGTATAATTACAAAGTCCTAACTTTAAAATAGATAAAGATAGCATAGTTAATAGAATGCAAGTTATTAGGGTAGGTTGCTAAAGTATTGACTGAATCAATGACGTAAATATAAAATACTTAGTCTGCTTGGTTTTTCTGAAGCATTCTGTTCGTAGAATGAAGTTGGTACTTTAAACAGAAAAAGTTATATTACTGGTAGAGCTTTTTTATTTTATTTTATTTATCATATAGAAAACAAATGGTCATTCTATAACTATCAAATGCTATATAACGTGATTAAAGAATAAAATCGTGAATTTTAAATGTTAATATAAAAAACATATTATTAATATTATTTTATGCCATGTACAAACGATCATTGCACAAATACAGCGATGTTGATCGAAAAATGATATTTTATAAAAATGCAATCCTATCGTGTATTTTGACAATTAATATTTTGAGTTTATAGACAGTATATAGACAGTAAAGAGAGGAAATTATAAGAATAATTCAGTGTTCTTATTTCATTTTAAATGCTAATTGTTAACTTTACTTCTTATTATATGATATAATAATATTTGGTTTAAATTAGGCTAAGTACATATGGCGATGACTAAAGTAATATGATCTTTAATTATGAATGTTATTTTTTTCTTTTTTTTTCTTTTTTTCAACAAGTAATTGTTTTCTTTTATTTAAATATAGAAAATGTGTAATCTCTAAAATTTATGATATACAGTTATCTCAAAAAAAAGTAGGTTATTTGAAAATCATATTCAATTTCTGAAATGAACTATGATTATCTTCATTGTCTTCAATTCCAATATAATTAATATATATTTCTAATCTATATTTGTATAATATAAATAATATAAATATTAATGCTTTTTTATTATTTATATTAATATATTTATAAATATTCATAACGCCAAAATATATGACTGAAGATTTTGAACATCAAAAAGTCAAATTGGATAGTTATATTTAGCGCTTATAGGCATGAAGCATTTATGCATCTAACAGCTATACCCATAGTAGAACCAAATAAATATAGTATAAAATTAAGGCAAGTGAAACGTATCGATTTGCGTATTAACCAATAGAATAGCTACAACTCAATCTATTCGGTGAAATTATGGATCCGCCATGTTGTTCCTCTTTGTTTTCAAGTCGGTGCGTACCAGTAGTAGTGTTCACTAAATAATCTATGGAAAGACAATAATCACTATTACAAAGATTTTGTAATAGCGCTTTATAAACACACATTTTGCATACTACTAAAATATAAATCACTCTCTTGACTTGCCTCATCTTCAGTTTTGATCACACTAAATGAGGTGTTGTTAAACATTAAGTCAAAGACATTCAAAGTAAAAGGCAAGCTAAAAACTCAATCTAAAAATGGCATTAATAAGGAGAGCTTCTCATGCTGGTAGTTGGTATACGGACAATGGTAAGAAAAGACAAAGCTCGAAAAGGTATATCTAATTTTCCATCTATTTGTACGTGTTAAAGTTATTTAAGATTTTATTATCTAATGTAAGATATTAATGGATCTTTAGTGAAAAGCAAACCCATTCTAAGTTGATATGATATAACAATATTCATATTATAATTCTATTTCTTATAGGTCCAGAATTAAGTAAACAATTGGAAGGTTGGTTAAATGCAGCTGATTTATCCCATGGACCAGCGAGAGCAATCATTGCTCCGTTAGTAATCATCTATATAATATAATCCTTAAAAAAATATATGCCACATATATACATACATATAACATACATACACACACACATATATATGTATGTATGTATGTATGAAAATATAATTGCATAATTTGCAGGCATGCAGGATATAGTTACTGTGGAGCATGTGCTGGTTTTGCTTATCGGCAAATTAGTCCTGTAGTTGTGTAAGTATAAGTGCTACTAACTAAATTATTATAACAATTAAAAAAAATATGTAATTTGTTAATATATAATTAGTTACAAATATATTTCAAGAAAAGATAATTATACTTTTATGTTATTAATTTATATATCTTTATAACTTATTATCTTTATAATCTTTATTAATCAATTAATATTATTATAGAAATGTACATATGTGTTTTGTCATAATATCAAAAAAAGTATGAGAAACTTCTTTGAATTAAATAATCCAATAAAAAAATTAATTATGCTATTTTTTCGAATTAAACTATATATTATATAATCTACTGTATATTCTTAAAAATTTGAATTAAAAAATATATATAGTAGGTTATGTAATATAGTTTAGTTTGTAATTTTTCAAATTTCTCAGTCAAATGAAACGTGCAACGTGCTGTTATGCAGCCGTAGGATATTTATTCTAGGCCCTTCTCATCATGTGAGATTACCAGGTTGTGCTCTAACTTCAGCTTCCATTTACCGAACTCCATTATATGATCTACATATCGATCAACAAGGTATAGATTTTATCATTACAATAATACCATATTGTTTAATGTGCAAAATCTGTAATATAAAAATATTAAGTATGTAGCACATAAACATTTCTTATACCTGCAGTCTGTTCTTATCACAAATTTGCTTTAATTACATATATTTAACAGTAAAAAGAGATCTCGAAGAAACTGGTCACTTTGAATGTATGGATCTGAACACAGATGAAGAAGAGCATAGTATTGAAATGCAGTTGCCATTCATCGCCAAAGTCATGGAAGGGTACAGTTAGAAAATAAATTTAATAATTATTTTTCTATTATAATCGGAGATATAAATATCATATTTATGACAAGTAACGATAGAAAATTTATTTCATATTTCTTTTCCTATTATATAAGGAAAATTAAATATTTCATTTATGTGAAATTTCTCTTACATATTTAGATTTAAGGATTCATTTACCATAATCCCAATTTTGGTGGGATCCTTGAGTCCAGAAAGAGAAGCACTTTATGGGAGACTATTAGCACCGTATCTAGCCGATCCGCAAACATTATTCGTCATATCCTCCGATTTCTGTCACTGGGGACAACGTTTTCGTTATACTTATTATGATAGATCATATGGGCCTATACATAGATCTATCCAAAATCTCGATAAAATGGTATACTTTTCAGCATTTTAAGCAGCACTTATTATAATTTATGAATGCTGAAAATTCTAATTCCATGTTTACACATGTCAGGGCATGGATATTATAGAGACTTTGAATCCAGCAATGTTTACCGAGTATCTTAAGAAATATAATAATACTATATGCGGCCGACATCCAATAGGTGTCTTATTGCAGGTAATACAAAGAATTATCAGATATATTGAATACATTCTGTGTGAATTAAATTTCCTTCTTTTTTAATATAATGTTTTATTTTATTTTTGCAGGCGATTCATAGTCTCAAAGGAAATACAAATGGCCAAAGAATGAATCTGAAATTTTTGAAATATGCTCAAAGCAGTCAATGCAATAATGCAAATGATAGTTCCGTCAGTTATGCTAGTGCTTCCTTGGTCCTCGAGTGATAGAATTACACAATTTGTGTATGATTATTGGTCATTGACCAGTACAAACATTTCTTTAAAATGAAATGAAATTCAACGGTAAAATGATAAACATCCTGTAAATTACTATACGACATTAAGGAAGACGTCAAGATTTTGTAATGCAAAAGGAAGACGAAAAAACGATGAATTACAACATTTAATGTTATTTGCATTATGTGACTATTACAAATGTGGGGCGTGTTAATTCTTGTATTACATGTAACAGATGGAATCATTATCGAAACCTTTTGTATGCATTTCGGTTTATTACTTACAAAGATATGCAGTACTTCCAGATTTCAATGTATATGGGAAGGAGCTTAAGTATTTCTTTGCTTTGGTTACTAGTATAATTATAGTAGTAGATTTATAATAGCAAAGTGTGTTTCATGTGCCTCTTCTAAAAAAAAAAAAAAAAAAAAAAACGAGAGAGTTGATTTGAACTGTCGACAAAAAAGAAAGTGCACTATTTACAAGATTAATTAAAAATAAATCCTTTATGTAAGTTAAGTAATTTTTCAAATAAGATTTTAAATAATTAGATTATATGTTAAAAGTAATATAACTTATGGTGCTTAAATTTTATTATGTTAAGTTATGATATTAGACAAATTACTATATGATGTTAAAAAATTTTATAGATGAATAATTTAGATTGATTAGAAAGAATATATATATTGTTATTATATAATTAATACTTAGTATTTTTTATGTATTTTTTATGTAATTGCGGACTTTTATGCATTGAAGACTATAAATAATATATATTTTGAATTCGGATAATTTAAAAATCAGCTTTGCTCTCGGTCAAGTCAAATTTCATTTATAACTTATCGCCTCTTAATTTTGATAAATGAGGCTTGTATTATTTATATTATTCCATTGTTTCATATTACCTGATCTCGTGATGTTGCATTAAGTGCACTAATAGGCTCATGAACACCAATAAGTCTCTGCTATATAATCTTTATCTATCAATCCGCATCGATATTAATTGATATATCAAAATACGAGTTAAGATTTAAAATGTATATTTTTTTTTCTTTTCACATACAAAGCAATGGAATGATCTCATATCCTTCCTATCCTATAATCTATTGTTATCTAAGCATAGGAAATTAAAACGAATAATCAGAATATTATATTATTGTAACATGATGTAAGTCTGAAATGGGGTCAGTATATATAACTGAAAACTACACAATGAATTTCGAAATTCATATAGCGTGTTTAATATTTTATTTTATTTTTTTTTTTACATAACTTATGAACATTTGTATCGAACAATATATTATTTCTTTAGATTATGGATGGTCCGCGATACGGGATCCTCTTTCTCGCTAGAACATGAATTAAAACTAATGGCATGCAGAATTGATTTGCTTTGCAATCATTCATAAGAAAAAGAAAAAAAGAAATGGAATATGAAATTATATAACTGATCTAAAATGTTGCTTTTTCTATCTTTATATATGAGATGGTAAGATTTATATTTGTATGAAAAAAATTTATAGTATATATCCATGTCTATATACATACATTTATACATACAGAATACACACAACACACGCGCGCGCGCGTTTTCACATAGCGTATAACAAAATTACATGAAAAAAACTACAAATTTTTGTATACAATTTTCTGTATACGATAAATATGCCATAATTATATTCGTGTACAATTATAATAAATTTCCTTTCGTTTATATTAATATATGTGTTAAAGTCTTAAACTTCCTTTTTTTATACTGTCTCTTATATCGGCAATATAAAAAAAATTAACGGTACTTCGATATCACTAGTTGTCAGTCTTAAGTAAATCATTTATCCGTTCAACGGTTATTAATAAAAAATTTTTAAGATGTTACATTTAAACAAATACTGTATTGTTGATCTAAACCGATATAACAGTCCGAAATGAAGTAGAATGTTAGCTTTATCGATCCTGAAATAAACTTTTATTTTAAAAAAGATTCAAGTCAAAATACGAATTATAGTATGTTAATAAATAGATTAAGTTAGCTTACCTAAGCAATTAGGTGCGGTAAATTGCAATTGGTGATATCTTTGTTGACTATTTACACCAGATACTCTTTTCAGAGCCCAAAGTTCTTTAGTCCGGATGTTACCTAATATTAAGAACCAACTTTCATCCTTTCCTTTTAGGAACATTGGACAGTGCGCTTTTAACGTTTTAGAATTATTCATTCTCTTTAACCCAATAATTAATGTATATTCTTCATTTTGCTGAACAACCAAAGGATCGTCATTATTATGTTTCAATTTTATTCTTTTTTTTTCAGTATTATTATCCCAGGAACCTTCTAGCATTAAATCAATAGATATTATTGGCATATCTTTTATTACTTGATGTATCTAAAGAAAAGATATTAATTTTTTAATAACAATTTAACAATTTAAAAATGATTATTTTTAGAACACACATAAATTTATGGATGTTGAATATTTTATTAATGAATTCTATTACCTCATGCATTTGACTTTCTTGATATTTTTCACATAAAGCTTTTGCGAGTCTGCTATAATTATTGCACGTAATAGAATATAACATTGGAAGAATAAGTGACAATGATGAGAACAAGTGCAAATCTTCCTTTCTTATATGTGGTAACGTTGTGATTGCTGATTCATCTATCCATCGTGCTTGTACAATCATTTGAAACAATTGCGTTATTCTTAATGTGCTTGTTAACCATCCATGTTCTGCAACTGTATCAATCATTGCCTAAAAAGTCATTTTTATTAATTGTTATAATAACAATATATCATAATTTGTAAAATGGTATATCATACTATTAGTTTAAAAACATATAAATTTAAAAAACAATTTTTTAAAGTAATGTCGAATTTTGTTATTTATTTTGATAGTTAATGGAAATTCAATAATGAATACCTGTATTATTCTAATTGCTTGATCGAGCACCGATTTTAGATCAGTAATATAATCGGTGCAAGGTAATGGCAATCTTGAAAAGTGCGCTTGCAATAAGAGGAATGCTTTCGTGTGCGGTAAATCATAAGTGTACTGATCCACAGGATAACGGCACAATTTTGCTAATTCTCTGTTGAATATCATATTTAATACAGTAAAATAAAAAAATAAAAATAATTACAAAAATTATTATTGTTATTGATATTATTATCACTTACTCATTTAATAATTCTTCGTTATGTCTCACAGGTAATTCGTTGTATTCATGTGCTTGGCAGAGTATGCGAAGGCATTGATCCAGCGTCAGATTTTCTTCTAACGACTGCGTAAACATTAACATCGTATGATGTGATAAATAATAGAACGACGCTATCTTTCCCATCGGCAGTGAAACTAGACTTTGCTCATCCTGAAAAATCAATATAGAATCATAATTAATTAATACAAATAATAATACATATTCTATAAATTGTTCTATTACATCACCTCGTCATAATTGATGCAATGTGAATCCATTAATGATTTTATGGTATTCTCTACCAACATTGATAAATACTGATTAATGCAATCAGGCTCCAAGACATCCAGATCATAATATTTCGGATTTTTCATTAATCTTCTGAAGTAATAGGTCCACGTCAAATAATCAAGAAATTCTTGTTTATTTTTTATGGTACCAGCAACGATCTCCGCATTAATATGATCGGGTAATGCTCCTATCAAACTGGATTCCACGGGAAATGGTTCATACAAAAATTTCTTGTAGAAACTTTTCTTTAAATCATGTACAAGGACAACCGCCACGCCAGAATTGTCGAATTGCGGTCTGCCAGCGCGACCCATCATTTGTAAAACATCCGTTATTGGCATATCCACGTAACGTTTCAATTTACCGTCATAATATTCCGTACCTTTTATCACCACGAGATGAGCAGGGAAATTGACACCCCAAGCCAAAGTAGCAGTCGTGATTAATATCTAAATTAATATTTGGATATAATTAATATCATATAATACGAATATAATACATATCACACACGCGCGCGCGCGCGCGCACGCAATATATGAATTACATTTTTTAAAAGTATATATATATAGCGTGTATAAAATAACCTGGTTTACTTTATAGTAATAACATAATATATCTCTACTGCTTTATAACTATATTATAATAACTATATGAGAATTTATTTAAAATTTATTTAAATAAATTTATTTAAAATTATCTATAGTAAAATCGTGTTATATACCTGTATCTTATTGTTAACAAATAATTCTTCCACAGTTCTTCTATCTCTATCTTGAAGACCGGCATGATGCAGACCAATTCCGAAAGCGAGTGTGAGCTTCAAATTCGAATCTTTTATATTGTCAAGAATATCATTCATCTGTTCTTCTGGCATGTGTAACCATTGTTTAGGCTTATCTTCTGCCGCAAGAAAAGCGATTAAATCCAGAGCAGTCAAACGCGTTTGTCTGCGCGAGGATACGAATACTAAGGAGGGACTGGTGGGCGCATGTTGCTTGATAGCTTGGAAAGTTGGTCTATTCATGGTCGCCATACGAGGACAATAGTGCTTGCCGGGGAATCCGTTAATATGTACTTCCAGCGGTACGGGTCTTACAGATGGACGAAAATTGTAGAAGCCCATCTCTTTGATACCAAGCCAATTAGCCAGATCTATCGCATTAGCCAATGCCGTTGATAATCCCACAACTCTCACAGTTTTCTGCGTATGTGAAGATATGAAATTAGTGCGCGAGATAATCACTTCCAGCACTGGTCCACGATCTTCGCCTAACAAATGAATTTCATCGATTACGATAAGTGCTACTTTTTTTACGTAGTTTCGTGTTTGCCAGCTTCTACTGATACCGTCCCACTTCTCGGGCGTCGTGACAATTACGCTCGCATTAGTTATGATCTTTATATCAGGCGATACATCTCCAGTTAACTCCACTACTTTCTTATTCAAATGTTTTTCCAATCGTACCTTCCAGTCATTTATACGTTCTCTGACTAAAGCTTTTAGGGGAGCGATATAAACGACTTTTTGATCGGGATATTGCTTGAAGACACGAAACATGGCGATTTCTGCTGCAACTGTTTTTCCTGATCCGGTTGGTGCGCCGAGAAGAATATTATTATCCGTATGATATAGAGTATGAAAGATCTGTGTCTGTATTGGATTGAAATGAGAAAAATTATAAAGATTCTCGAGAACTGGATCTTTCAGAACGCTTATAGGTAAAGGCTGCAACTCTAATAAATCCGTATGCGGCGGATGAGTTTCGGGTAAAATGAGATTATGAAAGGTTAATGGATGTACAGTTTCACAACCAAGCCAATGATCACTCGTAGCTTTCACCAAATACTGAGCCGGCAACGGCTCTGATAACGGTATAGTGATCAATAGCTCTTGCTCGAGCTGTTGATAGACCATCTTTTTCGTCAACATAAAATACTCGTGATGATAAATGAGATTGTGGTCTGGATCCTCGATCCATATCCAGAAGGCTTGCGAATTCTTTCCATGAACCTTGTCATTCCACCGAAATTGCGGGATTAACTTAAGTCGTATTCTTAAAACAGTACGTGTGATGGGTTGTAAATTATATTCCATATCCAGCGCAGGTAATTCATCACAGCACTTCTTTACTAATGCCGCTGCTCGTTGATCTCGCAGAATACTGCCAATTTCCTTCAGATCCATCTCCTGTAATCGGTATATCGTGAATTCTCGTTGCTCGATTTTGTCGATTACCTCCATGGACAAGCAATCGAATTGGCGCAAAGGAGTCATGAAGTTCCATTGCTGTGCTTCGAACATCTTCGCTAATTGTAACAATCGTCCAGCCATTACAGCATTATTTTGTCTGAGTGTGATTTCGAATAGTGCCCTAGCTATTCGCACAGCGTTCTGCGTGATGTAGGCCTGATCAGATATCAACGATGCCGTATTCACTCGGCCTCTAGACAGATATGTCTGCAATAATATATTAACTTTGCCGTAAACATTTTCTACGCCGCCTTGTACTGTAAGTTCGCACTCGTGCAATAGCTGATCCATCTCATCCATTTCGTCATCGCGCACCTTAAGCTGTTCGAATTCCTGGGCGCGCGATATCATAGCCAAAATTTGTGCTTCGTTCATAATAGACTTATTCAGTTCATTAAAAATCTCGACAGTGTCGTATTTGAGATAATAATGGCTCGCGATACGTCCTAGATCGGTTATACTGAGATTACCAGTACGTATATCATACCTAATCATCTGAGCCTTATCCAATGCCTTGGCAGCAACATCTACAAGTTCCTTTCGTTTTTTCTCAAGATTAAAGTCCTCTTGGAGAGTTTGATAGACCATACCATATGCTTGAAAATTCAATCTCATCCGTACAAATAGGTATGTATAACTCAACCATTCGACTGCCTCTTCCACATTCGATATTGTACCCAATGCTATTTCAGCATTCAGATTGTCAGCTAAATACGTGATAAAACTGCTCTCAATTGGTATTTGATTCGTTAGCAATGATAAGTAATGAGACAATTTATCATGCGCTGTAATGATGACTGCATGGCCTGACGTATCAAACTGTGGTCTGCCCGCGCGACCAAAAATCTGTAAGACATCTAATATTCCTAAATCAACAAAAGAACCATGTTTCGAGTCGTAGATCTCAGTTCCTCGTATGATAACCGCGTGCGCGGGCAAATTGACACCCCATGCTAACGTGGAAGTACACACCAGTACTTTAATCAAGCCATCAGCGAAATATTTCTCAATCAAATTCCTATCCGAACGCAATAAGCCAGCATGATGTACTGATAATCCGCTGTTAAACAATTCGCCAAGATGTTTGTTACGAGACTTAACGAACGCTTTGTTCACATATTTTGCCTGTCCATCCGATAGAAAGTATTTAAGTGTGTCGTTTTTCGACGCCGTGTCCCTCAAAAAATTTGCCATTCTCACTGTAGCATTCCGTGCATGCACGAATACCATGACCTGATGACCCTGTCGTATCATGTCTATGACTTTGTTGTAACAGATAAGGTCCATATCGTTCATCTGTTGTAATGGTCTGATAGCTTTCACACCAATGAAGGTTTGACTAAGGGGCACTGGTCGGAAACGATGGTCAAAGTAAAAAAGCCCCTTATAAGGATTGACATGCAGAAATCGGGCAACATCCACGTAATTCGGCAATGTTGCAGACAATCCTACTATCCTAATCATACTCTGCGTCGATTCTACCTGACGTAGAGTCCTAGCGACAAGTGCCTCTACCACAGGCCCTCGATCCCCGTGCAACAAGTGCACCTCATCAATAATCAATAGTCTTACAATACTGGTGAGAGAGATATCGCCTGTGCCTTTTCGCGTTACAACGTCCCATTTCTCTGGTGTGGTTACTATCATTTGAGTTTGCTGAATTTCTTGTTTTGTCAGTTGCATGTCACCAGTTAGCTCACGAACACACACACCTAGTGAACCAAGTTTTTTACTAAAATTGGCAGTCATTTCAGCCGCTAAAGCTTTCATAGGCGCAACATAAATTATCTTGAATTGGTTTTTTTGCAATTGTCCATCCTGAATATTTTGCTTTAGTTGATGTACCACGGTTAACATTGCCACGTTTGTCTTTCCTGCACCAGTTGGCGCACAAATCAGCAGATTCTCATTAGTATTGTATGCCGAATTGAAGACTATACTTTGAATTTTATTCAACGATGTTACAGTATTAAAAGCCATCTGACCAATTTCATCTAGAGAAGATATTAGTACAGGCTGTATCTGAATGTTCATAGATTCTTGCTTTGGTACTGGTATATGTACTTCCTCGCAAAGTTCATTATTCTCTCTTTTAACGTCCTCGGCTAATAAAATTTTTTGCCCTGACACTATACTTTGTTTCACGCTGGCTGTGGAATCGAAAACAAATGGATATGATTCCTGCATACTACGCTCTAGAGTATATTTTTTAGGAAATAACGGTGCATGCATAGCTGTCAATGCCTCTTGTCTTTTGAGTCGTAGTTCCATAGGTTCGAATTCACTTTCCTCAATTTCCGATTTAGCATCTCGCTTATTTGCCATTTTGTTTAATTTTTTTTCTTCCTTACGTACTTGTTTGCATAACTGTTTTTCCACTTCAGATTGTACTATTACTTGGCCACTGATTATAGGCCCTTCTGGTTGGACGGGTTGCGATCTTTTAATCATAGGCTTTGAATACATCGACACAATAGTTTTTTGATGTTCAATAATGTATTCAACAAATTCCAAATGTTCATAACCTAGTAGATCCAATAGATCAATTTGTATATTTTGGGAATCCTTTAATTCATTTACTATTCTTATTGTAAAATCTTGATATGACATTTTAGTTTTGTATTGTTCATAACAATGTTTTAATCCTTTTTTAAAAATCGTTGTGTCAAACTATAAATAAATAACAAAGAAGAATCATATTATTTAAAATTAAAATTAATTTTTCTTTTATATATATAGTATCTTAAAATCATTAATAATTATTTTAAGGACAGATTATAAAATATTCCGAAATGAAAAAAACATTTTAAGACAATCCTAATATAAAAATATCAAAACCATAATAGTTTCGAAATGAGAAACGATTAAAATTCATATTATGATTCATATTAGAATAATAACATAAAAGATTCTGTAAACAAAATTTCTATGCCAATTTTAAAATTAATAATTATATGAAGAAATTATTTTTTTACACATATATTTGTATATTACATATACATATTAATTAAAATTAAAACTAATCAAATATCTGTCTTTTATACAATATCTTGACATATCTAACTATACAAAATTTCAATTGTTATTGGTGAACTTTAATTTTTTTCTATTTATGATATAGCGTAAATATTTTCGCATCAAAATTGTCTTTTTAAAATATTCTATAGAATTTATAATTATCTTAAATTATCAGAGATTTTAGACCATGTGTATATATATATAGTAATCCAATATATATAACAGTTAATTGTTAATATGATTTTAAGAAAAGAAGTTTCACACAAAAGATTATTAACGTATTTTTTTAATGTAGATTATGCAAATAATTAGTTTTATGTAAGTATCAATTTGAAATTTTATAGTTATTCTCTGCTTTATTCTCTAAAGATATGAAAAGTCTTGATATTGATTTAAAAATGCATGAGATATATAAGCTTTTACAGAATGATTAAAATGAATTATGTATTTTTTGAGACTTTAAACTATTATATGGACTACTTTAAATATGTATATGATCAATACTTACTATAGATTTTTGTATTAAAGATTTTGTTTCATGTATCATAGTAAATTTATCAGTGTTTAAATTTGTTCCTTCTGTGGACATATTGTGAAGCCCAGTAGTATCGGGCCATATGACTTTTGCCTGATTATAAGGAATGTTTGCTCCAAAACTATTAAAACTCTCAATATCCATATTTTCCTTAGATTCCAATAAGAGTTCTATAATTTCGTCATAACATTTCATCTTAATTTCTTTAATAATCTGTGTAACATTAAGTAAACAATTAAAAAACATAATATATTGTATTATATATTTATATATTAATATAAATTAGGATATGTTATATATCATACATTCATCATGACAAGTGCGAACTCATATGTTATATGACTTGATTTTTGGCCAAGTATGTTATATTTTTTCCGTGTTAATTCTTTATCTTCAATTAACAAACATAATGCATAAACTGAAAATTCATTCAGAACATCTAGAGGAATATCCACTGAAAAAGATAAATAAATTATGCTATAATTTATGTCGCAATATAATGAAAATATAAAATCTGTATATAGACATATGCAAAGAATCATGTTAGTTATTTTATCAATTTCAGAGAAATTTAATCTATGAAAATCATCTATGAAAATCTAGCAATGAAAAAAAATGTTCTATATATTTTATCGTTGCTACTTAATGCTTACCTAAAGCTTGTTGCACAACATCCCTGAATTTACGTAAATATATCTTAAGATCTTTGGATGCTTTGTTATATATAGTATACCAATCAAAATTGCTATAATATATGAATTATATAAAATTATTACAAAAATATTATAAAAATTATGTATTTATTATTTATATTTTTATTATATTTAAGGCAAGCAAGAAAATATTTTGTAAGAATTTTTTAAATTTGGGGTAATTACTTTTTAGATTCTTTTATCCATTCTCGTCTTTTCTTTAATAAATCATTTGGTTCCAGATTCAATGTTTCCTGTCTACGTTCTAAGGAAGTAAACATCCGTAAAGATCTAGTGATACGTGGTAATTGTGGCATTGTGTGCTATCTATAAATCAAATTTAATTCTATTTATAATATAATATATAATTAATATACATAAAATATTAATTTATTGTCTAATTAAAATTGGATAAATATAATACTTATATTTTACAGGTTATAAATCTTATAGGTTATAAAAATTATTTTATAAAAATAATTATCAAATATATTGTATTATACCAAATAGAAAGTAAATTGTGAATTTTAGAAGTCGGCGATTTGCAATGATCAAGAAATTTTCTATAAAAACTATGAAACTCGATATGTTACGATATATAATACGATATATTTTAAAATTTCTTACATTACAAATGCAACGACACATGGGCACATTTTTAATAAAATAAATTTCTGTGAATGACAATGAATTAAATTGATAATTAAAAATTAACAAAAAACTTGTTGAAACTCATGAGATATTTTAATAATAAACGAATAACAGATTTTTCTTATAATTTAATATCATTCACAGATAATATTGAAAACAATTTTATATAAAATATCATTTTATTAAAAATTAATTACGTTTACTTACTAATTAAAATATTTTAGATCACACAAAGATAAAAAACATTGATAATACTCAACAATAATAATTTTCAACTTTTGTAATGGAATTATGATTATATTATGATAACATAGTCGATAATATTTTTGTGATTGTCACTTTGCCAATTATTGTTGCCAACTATTGGATCATTAAACATGTGTTCAGAAAACAAACAACGGTGAACATTCACTAGAACATCGCTAGAAAAGTGATGATTATCTGAACGTTTTTAATTTCTGACATAATATCAAAATGAAGAAAGAATATCTGACGATTCCATTAGCTAAGAAATGAAAAACTTAAATTTGCAACAACAATGTAATCATAAACACACATTAAACAAACGAACAACAAAAAATAAAGTTAAGTTTGACGCATTATAACATGCGATCATTGGAAGGATTTAAAAACAGTTCACAAAAATTCAATCATTTTTTAACTTATTTGTTCAATTTAATTAATTTTACTTTTATATGGGCATTCACTTGATTATTGATGACTTTGTATATTTGAAGTAAGCGTTCCGTTGAACGTAGAATAAATCAAAAAGAACGAGAAAATTAGAGCTTTTTTATTCTATATTACATTCTATGTAAAGTATCAATTACATTACATAATTATATTACATTATAAACATTAATCATTAAAATCTATAAGGCAATTGCTTTTATATAAAATACTTCATTACATAAATATCGTTATATTTGTGCACAATAATCATTTGTACGCAATATGAAATAGTATATTAACTTTACCGTATCAAGTGAAATTTATGATTTTATTTTCTCTCTTTCTTTCTCCGTAGCATTTTATATATCGCTTTTAAGCTTAAGCCATTTGCATGGTACGATAGAACGAAAGAACTCTAGGGGCAATTCAATCTTTTTATTCTGTTTAAATTGTCAACTGTCAACTTGATTTCTTGCTATATCAAATGAATACGAATGCTTGATCTAGATATTATGTGTTATACGATTACAAGAAAGAAATAGTTCTGATGCAGGTATTGTATCCAGAATCAAGGGATCTTTTTTCCATTGGTTACTCTAAGCAGTGGAGAAATGTCTCCACTGAGGTGTTTCCACGAGATGTTCGTTTGGTGGTGAACAGTGTGTGCAGTTGCGTCGGCCGTCGCGACTGTGATCACGGATGAATGTGATATATTTGGTATGAATCCGCCGTCGCCGCCGACATCAGACAGATGTGTGAGGTTACAGCGTCGTCGCAAATGACGCAGACACCAAGCCGGAATCCACCACCGGGAATTCATCTTCGTGTAGGAAAAATGTCCGGGGACATCGAGGACAGCGCAACGTCCTGTTGATCCCTCGGACAATTTCACAAAGAACGTACGCACGCATGTACATATATATATACATATATACATATATACATATATACATATATACATATACATACACGCATATATATATATATATATATATATATACATATACACATATTCGGACATCCCTCTTCCTCCTCGCTGCTGCGAAGGATAAATGAATCCAGCCGAAGCGAAATATCTTACGGCAGGTATTGGCTGACACTACCATTTAGATCCGGCTCGACCGAGGAATCGCTTTAACAATAAGGTAGAATCATCGGCTAGCCTAATCGTCTCTCTGTGCCTCCCTCGTCCCGGAACCGTGTGCGGTTCCGTGCGCGTGATTCATCTTCCCCCTCTTCGCCCCACCTCTCCCACTCATCCTGCGACCCCCTGAGTTTTAATTCCTCGACACCTTGGTTTTGTTTTGACGGAATCGTTGACGAGATTCTTCGAAGATTTTTTGCGTTAATATTGAGAAATAATTGCGACATTTGGCGTTAAAAGAATATTGTTATGTTGTTCATTTCTCCTGATTCGCGAATTCCCGATTACTTTTTCTTTTGTCGGCATTAGGATGATTCCTCGTGTTATTAGTACGTTACCCGAATCGCGCGGCACATATCTGTTTACTGAAAGCGGGTCCTTATCTGTTACTTGTCAATTGCATGATGAAGCAGAAACATTGAATTTAAAATGGAGTGTTAGTGGTAATGAAAATAATAAAAAAAAATGTAATATAATTCATATGTGCACATACCCGCATATATATTTATCATTGTAGGTATCATTGTTCCTCAGTTTTCCATCAAGACTGCCAAACTAAGACTGAATTACTGATGCATGGGATAATCATCTTTGATGTCAAGTACGGTCTGCATCAATGGGAAACTGCTTTTCGTGCTTTAAGGTGCCACTTCCACCATCTACCGATACTGATCAATCGATATCTTTGGAGCAAAAAGACGGTGAATATAACAATGTTATGCTTAAAAATTAATCATGGTTACATCATGTTATATACTGTGAAATCAAAAACTGCTTTGAGATAATATAATTTATTTTTTATCTGTTCAATAACATAGATTTATTTTTTGATCTGGCTATATTTTATAGAAACAATGGAACTCAAAGGTTTGTTCCCAAACTCTTGCCAACAATCTGGTCATCTTGTGTCCGGAACATATGTGAATGGGAACAAGAAATCCGTGAGCACATTATCTACATTTAACAATGTAGGTTCGGATAATTGTGGATCTGTACCTAGTGTACAAAATAACCTACGTTTATCACGAGGATTCTATGCACGATTACCACCATTAGGACGTTCTGGTACATCATCAGGTCTCAATTTAACTGCTGGACCTAAACAACAAAAGGAACCGTCGGAAAATAAGCGAAATGCGCTTTTTGACCAATATAAGGTATATAGAACACAAAATATTTTATATATTAAATTCTAAAATATGTATTTCTTAAATTACATATGAAAGATATTGTCAAGAAAAATATAGAAGAAATAATATATTTTACGATCTAACATCAGAAAAAATTACTTTGTACAAAGTATAAATAGTATAAATACTATATCTTTTTGATGATAATATTTTTATGTATTTTATTTTCAAGGATCTTCATGAAGATGTAATATTAGCTGATGGAATAGAAAGACTTTGTGATGATTTACAGCTATCACCAGATGAATTTAAAGTTTTGGTGCTCGCATGGAAATTAAATGCAGAGCAGATGTGCCAATTTACTCGACACGAATTTGTCACAGGATTAAAGACTATGAAAGTCGATAGTATACGTGGTATACAAGCCCGGTTACCCGAGATTGTTCAAGAATTAACAGTTAATAGTGATTTGTTCAAGGATCTCTATCGATTCACATTCCGATTTGGCCTCGATATAATATCTGGTCAGAGGATTTTACCAGCTGACATGGCAATCGTTCTTTGGAAACTCGTTTTCACGATACGTGAACCGCCACTCCTGACGAGATGGCTAAAGTTCCTTGAATGTCATGATGTCCGGGGGATACCTAGGGATACTTGGAATATGTTTCTAAACTTTGCCGAGAGCATCGGAGATGATCTTGGTGCTTATGATGACGCGGAAGCGTGGCCAAGTTTATTTGACGATTTTGTGGAGTACGAAAACGACCAAATGAACCAAAATATCACTAAAGATGACATTATAAAAGATGCTTCTATAGATAAACCTTAATATCCATATTTTAAAAAAGTTAAAATAGCAATGGAACAAAATATTATTATTATCTTAAATCCGACCTTTGAACAGGATCATCTGTATTATTCTTAAAATAATTAATTTTTTATTTTTATTTAATACAAATGAAGAAATGATATTTCTCATCGCTATTATTCTTCGTACATCTTAAACCATTATATCTCTGTTATTGCATAATTTTGGTTACATGTGGTACTATTATAATGTAAATATTAAAATATAACATATTTTATATATTTAATTACATCGTGTCATGTGTGTGTGCGTATATATGATGTGTGTATATATGTGTGTATGTGTGTGCGCGCGCGCGTGTGTGTATACATATACATACACATGAAAAATCTTCATATTACAAATTTTAACATACTGGCAGCAAATTATATTTGTATGTATCTGTTTTATATGAATGAAGTACATTTATCATCAGAATTGTATTTTTACATTTTCATCATAAGAATCTAACCATTGTTATATAACTGCATAAGATTTTATGGCTTTCTTTTGTTTCTCTACTTCTCATTATAAATATCAATATATTTATAATAAACATTATGGGAAATATATATTAAATTATCAAAAATTTTGATACAGCAATAAATAAAATTATAATTTTAAAACATAGTTTTAAGTATTGTCAAATATTTAAATATTGAGTTGCGTTCCGTATTATGTATTACGTACAATGCAATTTTTCTAATTTAAAATTTCAGACAGTTAAAAATTGTTTTCCTGTTTAATTATTTAGCGTAGTAGATATCAAACTTTTATATTATTAATAAAAATATATGAAGAAAACTCTTAAATATTATGAATGTTTATATACTTTCAATCGAAGTTATTTAATCGAATAATAAATTTTAGTAGAAAGGACTATTATGAACAACATTTACATTTCAATGATATTCATTTGCAATAATTTTAGAAAGAAATTTCTAATAGAAAAATTTAACATATTCAGAATTACGAAGTTTTTATGAAGAAGAAAAATTTTTGAGAGGATATTTTAGATATTTTGAGAGGATTCTGTTCAAAGGAATTTATTCAGGGAAATATGAAAAATGTAATTTTTAAAAATGTAAATGTAATAAAGAAAAATTTAGAAAGAATTCTCAATCCAAATTTGTGATATAGTATGTATAAAATATACAATTTCCAATTCATATTTCTTACATTTTTTGAAAATATTGTTAAAAATAAATAAATGTAAAGAAAAATGAAATATCTTAAACGAAGATCATAAACATATTACATCTGTATAATGACTATATTATTAGAAATGCATATATATAACATTAAGTTATTTTAAAAAACTCACAGTATGAGATATGTTAAACACGATAGACTTATGCAAGTTTTGTTGCGCAACTAGCATTTATGATGATATTTTAAATAAGAAATATGTAAATTTAATTTCTTCTTGTTTACTTATTTTTGGTATTAAGCTCTGATACTAAGAAATAAGAATTATTGAAAATTTATTAATTAATATAACGGATAATGGCTTATATATTGTTAAAAGTACAGAGGTCTCTTTAAATTTTGCGGCTATATGAAGTTGTCCATGTATATGTATATAGTGCCATGTATTACTGAAATAATCGAGAAATCTTTATCGAATTAGTATTGAAGAAAATTATTAGAAAATTTACTATATTACTCCAACAAGAAAATGCCATATATATTTGTACTATGATCTTGTCTGTTGCAAATAATTTTTTATCCTAATGTGAGCTTGAACGTAAAAAAACTGACGTTCTATAAAGTATTTTCGGAAGTATTGTGCTTGAAAACATTCACCGTCCTTTTATCCATAGTACCTGATATAGGTACAATATGTAGATACCAGGCTTTGAAAGTACCATTTAGATTCTAATATGATGCTTATGCAGAGGATTTGATACAAAGATATTGATATCATGTGCGATTTGAGAAAAGAAATTACAAATATCATTTGCATTAAAAGAGAAAATAATTTATTAAATTATTACTGAATTATAAATCGTCATACGTTTCATAATATTCTCTTAAATTTGTAAATAATTTAGATAATATTTAGATTCTAAATTGTATTTAATGATATTATATTTATATCATATGCAGTACTATGTTCATAATTTATATTGATAATATTTAAAGAATTGATAACAATTTATTCATATATCGAAATTGACATTCCTCTGTGTCAGCATAAGATGTAATTTTCTTAACTAATCAAATTTCTGAATTTATTTTGAATTTATAAATATAAATTTCTCAACAAATGCTCAGCAAAATATCATTAATTTTGCTTTCAATAATTTGAACAAATGCTTAAATGCAAGCAGATGCTTATCTAAGAAATTAAATTTATTTACATATCTATTACTAAATGGTTCATAAATTTTTTAATATTTCCATTTAATTATTACAATAGTAATTAAGTAAGTAGTTATTAAGAAAATCGCATAGAAAACGACTTTCATTGTGATATTTCCTCATCAAGCCTGATATCATTGAGCCTGATAAAAAAGAAACCGCAAAATATCATTGTCAAAAATTAATAACGCAAATTATATTAATAATGATACCATTGTTAAGGATAAAGTGATAGATATAAATAAGATTTGAGTACTAGTATAATAAATATTTATAATTAAAATTATACATTTCACATAAAAAAATAAATAGATTTTGATTTTATAAGCAGTTAATACAAAGGTATGAAAGGTATACTAAGGTATGATTAATAGTATTCAAGTTAACAATGCAATACTATAATCAGTAAAATAAGATTGAATTTCAGAAGTAACAATCCCATTCTTCCTATACATTGATCCCTAAAAATTATTAAAATTATTAAACAAATATTTTCATAATTTATATCTTTCAAGTTAAGAATTATTTGAACATTTGAACATTAACCATTTTTTATTTAAAAATTTAAGGAAAGGAAAAAAAAGAGATTCTCCACGGTCTGATTGATCGATGTATCGTAAAGTGCAATTATATACGATAAAAAAATATAAAGCATAGAGATATATTTGTATATTTTCGTATTTAGTCGAATCTGATCAACGAAATGATATCGGAAACATCTCGAAAGAATCAGACCAAGAGAACTATCGGAAATTATTAAATGAAAGAAATAAAATAAATCGAAGTTTTTTACTTCCTATTAAATCATAAAAATTTCAAAGCAATACAATGCATATGATTTTGAAAAAAATTTGAAATGTCCTGTCATGCATTCAAGAATATAACTATTCTGAATTTATTATTTGATTTTATTTTTATATTAATTTGCATATCACGAAAATATAAATAAGCCTTAAAATTGTGACTAGCACGAGTACATTCTATTATAACTAACTTAATACAAATTTTTATCAAATACATATTATATTTTCGATTGAAGTTTCTTATATTATAAAATTATAGATCTATTGTATCTATGAATATCTACGAATATTTGTGAAATATTCGTTAGAAATGAATAAATATATTTAAATTATTGAAATGAACAAATATATCTAAATTATTTAAACTAAGAAGTTTAAATTGATAATTAGAATCACAAAAGTTCGTTATTTTAAAGTAAGAACGAATATACGTTATTTTAAAAAAAGTAAGAACGAGTAAGAACATTTAAAATCAAAATATTTTATCATAACATAATATAATATCAAAATATTATATTATGAATGCTATATATTTAGTCATACTTTAAATATATCCTTACTCTTACATTAGATCATAATATGTCAATAGAAACTAATTATTAAATAAATAAAATGAAAATTCAATTTATCGTAACAAAATTATCGTAACAAAAGATTTACTTATTAAGGCATAAAGAAAAATTTTACGTGCAAATTACTAATTTAAATAAAAATCAATTTATAGCTATATGTGGGTTTATTTATCCTTGTATTTTATATCGTATTAAAAATCAGAATACTCTTAAAATACGTAAAAGCTGTTTTTTAAAAATAATAATAATTTATTTAAATGATTAATTATTATTATTCATTAGCATTTGAATCCGTTATTTTCCACAATATTAAAGTTATAAAATATAAAATATAATATATATACGCATGATGAAATTTTAATCTGGCGAATGTTAATATCATCAAAATTTTCTACGGAACAATTGCAGATCGAGGAAATCACGTCATCTCAAACCAAAAGAAGCTAATGGTTTTACTTTTGGACCTAACAAGCTCAGAAGATGGATAACGGGACTATACGAGACGACACAATAGTCAATAGCAAGAATGCGATACTGTGTGAAACATTTACAATTGCTAGCTGTAATACCTTGAACATAACGAACATTGATATAAAGAAAATCAGAAAGAATCCAGCAAATAAAAAATCCGACTTCGTGGTTTCTGGAAATGATGAAAATATGTACAGCGCGAGAATATGATAAAGTTATCTGTGATATTTTAGATATATCGAATGTCAATATAAATACAATAGAAGATAATATAACAAACACGAGATCTGAATTTCCTCATAACAAGAACATATCTGTAATTTTCAACAGTATCATTTTGCATACAGTGTTCGATTCTAAGAAAAATGAAAAAATGATGACGAAGATTTTGATTCAATCACTTTTGAGACGGATGAGCGTTTTGCGCAGTGTAAAGATATGATGAGTGATTTGTCTTTAACTTTTAACAGCAGCATAAAAATATAAAACATTCCATGATATGAGAATAGATACGCCGAACTTCGTAAATAGATCAGATTTTAAGGAAAACGAGAACATAGTGAAGATCGAATTTTCCAACGATTTTGCACATAACTTCTTCTTCGTGCCTATACCATCACAACTATCTCTGAGTCTTATATCTCGCAGGACGTTATGTTCCGAGACGATCTCACTAATTTGATAAATTCGTCGTTGATCTAAAAAAAAATAAATATATCGAATTGTGGTTGAACAACGCCTGCAGCTGGAAACAGAATAAAGTACACAATAGACTAAAAATACTAATGTAACCGACTACGAATGTAACCGAAAGAAACGCAATAAAATTTTCTACAACAAACAGCAAAAGCTTTTCAGGAGAATGCACAAAAATAGCAATTTTTATAATCTTATGAATTTGTCTGGTTACGAGGCTGATAATGAGGACGTTGTATCCGTTAAAAATCCACAAACGAGATCTTAATGAATGCAAAATATATGAGGGCAATATATAAGATTAATAATAAATAAGAATTCTCCGTCAGCCAAAATAACTTTATTAAAACAACTTTGAGAATATATTTGAAAATATATTAAAATATTAAAATATTTAATATTAATAATTTTAAATAGGAAATATTTCAAATTTTTTTTATTCCTAGTCATAAGCCAGATAATATAATTATTAAGATTTGTATGAGTCATCTTTGGTTTTTGGAAAGTTTTCGACGCAAACTTATATCGAGGCTTATCTCGAATATAAATCATAAAGTGAAGGGAATATAAATCACAAAGCCGCCACCGCTGCCAAAACAAAGAAAGATCATTGTCATTTGCTTACAACGCACGATAAAGGATCAGTGTCTTGCGAGAAACCAGAAGCAACTGTCGCACTTTTGTTACTTAGAGCAAGTATCCAAATATTGTAACTGTTAATTTGTTTGGCAATTAAAGAAGATTGTTGTGTTTTCTACGACTCTCATTTTTACTGAATACACTCCCTAGAACCGGCAATAAATAAATATCTAAATATATTACGCGAAATTATCGAAGGCGCGTTAGCGCTAATCATATACATACAATACATATACATACAATCATATACATACATACAATAATCATATTATTAATATTAAATTTTAAAATTATTTATTAGTTATAAATTAAAAATAAATTATAAATTTTATATTTAAACTTATTTATTTAAAGACGATATATAAGATGTTTCATAATAACGTAGCCGATACTTATATGGAGGTAGAACGAATTAAATTGGACATAAGAGTTCTATGTGTTTTGCAATGATTAAAGAGTTATCCATTCATGAAAATTAATAAATTAGAACGCGATAAAACGCAAGAACAGTATTCTAATAGTGTAGCGCGATGATGAGACAAATCACAAGAGTAGAATTTTTCTTTTATTTAGAATGCGATATCTTTTTATTAAATGCATAATCTCAATAATCCATATGCCATGTTTGGTTATGCAATTAAAATTAATATATATATAATATTATTGGTATATTATTATCATCAATTCATATTCAATTATTTTAATCGTCCGCGATTTTTAAGTTTCCATACTTGATAGACTTATCGCGATCCAGTGCCGCGGATATGATATTCGGAAAAGCTATATATTCATTGGATGTTACACTTCATAACGTGTTATGTGTAAGGACACGCCAATCGCGTATTCTCCTACTATTTGCTTATGTTACTAAGTTACTATGTTACTAAGTAATAAGTAAGTAATATTAGAGTCATCTTTAAAATATTTCACTCAATATCTCGGCAAATGAGTCTTGTTCATCCAAAAATTGTCCAAGCTTGACAGTTCAAACGATAATAATAGTTTAGTTAGATAATAGTTTTTAATATGTTTCCACCTCCACTTGGTGGAGGTGGTTAAGGTTAAGATTGTTAAAAGATAACACAAATCATAAGATTAAAAATATTTTATTACTTATTATAGTATTTTCATTTTTGTTTCTATAGGATGTAGAACGATCGATAATGATTAAGTATCGTAAGAAATTCGAGATATTTTTAATTAAAAATTAAGATTAAAAAGAATTTTATTGTGGATACGTAATTTCTTTTCAATGAAAAACTTCTTGAAAGAGTCTAGGTTTGATTAAGTTCTTGATATTTTTTTATATAATGTGTATATATTTTATAAAATTGATATTTTTGTTTATGTATTTTTAAATTTTTCTTTCTTATTAGCTCTTATAGCTTTTTATATGATGACAGAAATTAATAATTATAACTTATATTTATAAGTTCGTATATATAAATTTATATTATATATATATATATATATATATATATATATATATATATATAAAATGTATAATATTCTATAATAGTATTCTGTAATAAAAGATTTTCTTTTTTTAATGTATATTTTTATTATAATTATTATGTAATTACAAATAAAAATTATGTGTCTTAATGTAATAATGTATATATTATATATATATATATATATATATATATATGTATATTGTATATTACATGTAATATATAATATACATATAATATTAAAAATAAACTGCTCAGGAATGAAAACTATTCAAATTCAGTAAGAAGACCCACCATATCACTTTAATTCCCGCCATCTGTACTGGTGATACTTATTTCAATGTGCTCTTAAATAATATCAGAAACTGTTAATTCTACAAGTACCATCATACATGCATTGGTAAATTATTATGATCCTAGCTCAATGAATGCGTTCTGTCCAATTACAATAGAGGACAAATCGTTTGTTGTTTAGCATGTAACATATGTTGTTAACGATAAAGTCGGTTTTATTTGACTAACGATGTTAAGCGTATAACCTCAAATACGCTCAAACAAAGCTTTATCCAGCTTTGTTAATACAAAGTACAGTTTATGCCTTTTAGGATTTACTTAATTTAAGATCATCTTTATCCTCTTGATGTGATTCTAATAAAATTAATATCTGTATATGATATAAAATAATGATATAAACATTAATATTTTTTTGTTATCTATATTAATATATTCAAAACAAAAACACTTGATAATATAAAATAGATGACATTAGATATTTTTATATGAGCGTTCAAATATAAATTCGGAGTTGAATTTCCAATAATACAGTATAAACATCAGTGTAAATGTACCTAGATTCCATATTTAGATTTTTATATTTCATGGTTTTCAAATCAACCAATAGCATTATATTAGACGTGCTGTGTTGCTCCAACTATTACATATGGTTGATGGCGTATAGTATCGGATAGTGTTTTGTTCCCGACATTTTGCGTAAAAGTATAAACGAAGGTTTGCTGTGTTGCTATAACCATCAAGTAATGATATAGGTTATTGTTTTACGCAAACACAGTTATGCTTATAGGTATTATTAAATACGGTATTTATTGTGCAATATGACTGGTTACATATTATATTACATTCATGTATTACGGAAGCACCAGTCGTTCATATAGTGTTGCAAACTTATACTCACATAGTAAGTGCTGGTATTTAGGCAACTTGATTTGCTCACATATTAATAATCGCATGATAAAATTGCATACGCTTTATTATACATCGTGATCGCCGTTCAAGTTAATTTAATTGTCAAAAATAACCTTGATCATAGTGTCATTTTTACGAAGCGCGATATTCTTTTCGTCTTGAGATGCAAGTATTAACTTTATCCGTAATGTAATATCTACTTGTATTTATCATTGGTTGATTCATAAGAAGGTATATTATTATCATTCATAATTGAATATGTAATAAGATTCTCGAAAGATAACTCCAAGTTATCGATATTTTAGGTTATGACATAACATAGTATATTTGTCATATATGTCATAATATATATTGCAGATGTAAATGCATATTATTTGGAATTTTTTCTGCAATGCTATATATGGTTATTAGCGATTAGAAACATTCAAATTTTTACTCATGTATATTCTTATTTTAGATTAATTATCTATTTTACAAATATTTATTTACAATTTACATACATTATATTTTCAGACTGCTTAAGTAGCAAAAATGTCTGTACATTATAAGTTTAAGTCTACTTTGGATTATGATACCGTATCATTCGATGGACTACATATATCTGTGGCAGATTTGAAGAAAGCTATCTTTCATCAGAAACGTATTGGCAAAAATACAGATTTTGATTTACAAATAACGAATGCGCAAACAAAAGAAGGTATTATAATAAAATTTTGTGATATAAATCTTGTATTACAAATTATTGATAATTTATGTGATTTGATATATAAAGAATCTGATGTTTGCATTATTATTATTTATTTATGTTTTTATCTTATAAAATTATGTAAATACTTTATTTGTTTATTAATAGTATCTATATCAGTATCATATTTAATTAACTTCATTAATCATAAAATCATAATGTTTAATAATATTTTTTATAGATTATACTGATGATAATGCATTAATTGCTAAAAATACCAGCCTTATTGTTGCTAGAGTACCATTGACAGTACAACAGAGACGTTCTTGGGACAGAAATGAAACTCCTTCATTTAGTAGTTTAAAAGATGAAGCTAATCTAGGCAGAGCTGTAGATCTCACGAGATTAGATGGTTCAGAAGAAGATAAAATCCGTGCAATGATGACTCAGTCAACTCAAGATTATGATCCTTCAAAGTATGTAATATTATATATCTTATTTGCATTTTATTTTGCTATTTTATTTGATGTGATAAAATAGAGATTTATCATTTTATATAACTTGAATTATACAATATATATAAGTAATAAATTTGATACCTATTTTTATATGAAAATGTGATATTTTTATAGCTATATGAAAATTCGTGGAGCCAACCAGACTGGTGATGTACCTGCAAATTATCGCTGTTACAAGTGCCATCAACCTGGACATTGGATAAAAAATTGTCCATTAGGTACAAATCAAGAACCTATTGAGATAAAAAAAAGTACAGGTATTCCTAGAAGTTTTATGGTGCCAGTTGAAGGACCGTTAGTACCTGGTGCCATGATGACTCCTACGGGACATTATGCAGTTCCTGCTATTGATCAGTATGTATATTGTTAATCGAAATACATTATGGAATTTAATAGATTTGTAATGTACAATATGTATATACAATCATCAGTGCTTTTTTTACTCTCAGCCAAGCTTACAAAGAGGGCAAGAAAGAACGACCACCCTTTTCTCAGGATCCGGAACCTGTAATAGAAAAACCAGAGATACCAGAAGACTTATTGTGTAATATTTGCAAAGATCTTCTGACAGATGCAGTAATGATTCCTTGTTGTGGAAATTCATTCTGCGATGAATGTAAGTCTTGTGTTACAAGTTATTGATCATTTACGTGATTTGATACATAAAGAATGAATTTTCATTTGCATCTTTCTTTTAACAGGTATTCGTACATTTTTATTGGAGTCTGAGGAACATGAATGTCCGGATTGTAACGAGAAAGATGTATCTCCAGAAACACTCATTCCAAATCGTTTTCTCCGCAATGCAGTAATGAATTTTAAGAATGAAACTGGATATGCTAAAAGACAGACTTATCGAGCTCCTATACACAGTACTGGATCTGCTTCATCCACGGATCAACCAAAAACTGAGATACAACAGACGCAGCAGAGTCAAGTATCTTCTCAAACTAAAACTGTACAATCATCCGCCGCACCTCCTAATACAACATCACAGGAGTCTGTGGAACCGCAATCTACCGATCTTGAATCTACCTCGCAACACTTTCCGACAACTTCTGGTTCGCAGCCACAAACATCAACCAGTAAGTGTTTTTTGGTAACTTGTGTCATTGTTCAATATATACAGTTTTAAGAAAAATAAATAATTTAAATAATGTAACAATAGATACTTCCACAATATATTAGAATGATGCAATGAAAATGATTATATATTTGAATTATATATATTTGAATGATTTTATATGAAGTATTATGTTTTATGATTAAGAGATATATAATTCAATAATAATGAGTTTCGATTGTGAAATCAATGTGTGACAGCATGCAATTGTCATTTCTTGCTAAGAGTTGCGCTTAGTTAAGATATTCTTTTACAATAAATTCAATTAGACGCATTGAAATCCTTATATCTTAAATATTACAGATACCACTAATGTAGTATTAATATAGAATTTATTTAGTCTTTCGACTGCTATATCAAACTGCCTATAGATTCAATGAAAATGATCATGATGCACGATCAATATCTATAGGTGCTCAATAATAATCACTGATATCAATGCCTATTCTTTTCTCAATAATGACTTAAAGATAAATATGACAATCTAAAACTACAAAATAAAATATTTGATATAATAATATATTTTGAGATTACAAATATTTTTACTAGTTTTATATAATTCTTAAACGATCTATAAGTCGTAAAAGCACTTCATCATCTTATCAGTTGAATGATTATCAGTTCAACTATATTCAACTAACAACATATATTTTGCTTTTGAATGATTTGCAGTCAAAAGATTAAAGTTTACTCAAGAATTTAATTAGGATGTAGCCAAACGTTTATTTGTAATATATCTATAATTTCGTGATGCATTCGTTTTAAAAAATCTGAGAAATGTTGAGATAATACATTAGGGAATATGAGAGTATAAAAATATTTATAGTAAAAGTTCTATTAGCAAATTCATTGATTTCAAAATTTTTTTATTATTAGTGATAATAGTTTTAAAGTATTATGCTCTAAATATTATTATATTAACATATTAATAAAGATATCAAACTGTATAAGATAGAAGATTTGTATCGATCTGAAATAGTATTTTTAATAATTAGCGTTTTAGATAATCAGTATTAAAATCAGGAAACTGATATCGAAAATAATTTCTAAGAGATATAAATAAAATATAAATATTAAAATTAAAATATTGAAATATAAATATTGAAATAATATATATATTTTATATATATATATATATATTTATATTTGTATATATTTGTATATACAAATTGTATATAATTTGCACTTATATGCAATATTTGCATATAAAGAAATACAATATATTATCAGATATTATTTATAAATATTTATTAATAAATAACATCGAAGTAACTATGACATAATATATCCTTTCATTGATTTAAACATTTATGTGCAAACATTTACATGATACAAGTTTATTGATCATTAATATATATTTTAGTCATATTAATCTATATTATATAAAACATGAAAGATGTCCTCTCATATAAATCTAAATATCAGATGAAGAACAATTAGTCTCTCATTTCGTCGTTTGTATGTGAAACATTATAATATATAATGTTCTCCTGTTTTTTAATGTGTTATAATACATAGTTATAACATACATAAGGCATATTTCGTCTTATAACGATGAGTTCTCAGTCTTCCCATATGTCTCCTATGCAAAAACACGGAAAACGGACGCCATTATTGGAGTAATATAACCAATATAGTTTTAGCACTGTCGGATCACATGACGTACAATATTTTGAGAAATGGCCCCATTGCGACAAAATGTGCTCGTTTGTTGTTCAAGCTCACGTCGTAACAAGTGTTGTTAATGATAAAGCCGATTTTATTTAGCTATCTAATGATGTTGAGCGCATAACCTTAAATATGCGAAAAAATTTTGTTCGGCTTTGCTAATACAAAGTGCAGCCTATGCCTCTTAGACGGTCTTTAACCGCATATTGAATTGCCTAATCATATGTGATGTGCTTCTGACAGCTCTGTCTGAGTCCTCTACCTCCGAGTCGAATTTACAAAGTGATTCAGTTACAAAACTAACAACTGACGAGGAAACTGAGGTACCTCCTCCCCCAGGGACAGAGCCTTTGCTTCCAATTCCTGCCATTGTAAGTTCGCCGGAGAGGGAACGTGAACGAAGTGATCCACCAAGTCGTGATAAGAAAGAACGGGACAATGAATATGTGGGAGAACGTCAATCAAGAGAACGTAGTCGACGAAGCTTTAGTAGAGACGGACATCGCGAGAGGTAAGCACAGGAAAATCTCATAAAAATATTTAGTCTTCATATTAATACTACTTTTATTATAATGTATTTACTGAATTTTTATGTTAAATAATAGATCTATAATTAATAAATTATTTACTTTTCACGATAATGCAGAAGTGGCGAGCGTGGTCGTAGAATCGAGAATTTGCGGCCGTTGAATCACAACCGAAATCGATCCTTATCACCTAGACATTCTCAACACGGTGAATATCCATCTTCCAGTGCAGTGCTACCACTGCATTTAATGAACCCACCTCCCTCCAAGGGCTATCAAAGTCATCTAACAGACGATGGACATTATCCACCTGCTATGCATTATGATAGCACTATACGTAGATCCAATGAAGATCGTGCAGGTACCCCAACGGTAAGGATATATATTTTTCCATTTATTTTACGGTATGAAAATGATCATTGCCTTTTAATATTTTTATTAATTTATTGCGACGTTGCAGGTTGATGAGCCACATTTACATGTTCCTTCATCTAGTAATCAGCCGCCATTATTGCCATTCCCACCGGGTGAGGAACGCATTCCACCACCAAATTATAATCAACCACCACCAAACGTACCTCCACATAATCCTCCGCTTCTGCCAGATCCATATATGAGTCATCGTATACCGATATATCCACATCAACAGGGATCTCATTATGGTCCGCCAAGATATGATAGACCACCCTACCAACAGCAAGGCTACCGACCATCTCAGCCACTTCGTAACTATAGTGGACCACCAAGACCGATGAGAGGATTGCATCATAGTAAGTGACTTGATAAATTGAATAAATTATAAATAAAAAGAGAGAATTTTTTGGAAAAATATAAAAAAATAGCTTAAAGTTATTTATTTATATTCCTTAAAAATATCTTTGAAATTGTTTCTTTTTATTTGTATATTTTTTGTATATTTTATATTTTATTGATTCATTTTGGTTATTATCTTTTTGTTCATTTTTATCGTGTTCCATTTTAGTGGGATATAGAAGTTTGCAACCTCCACCGCCAGGATTAGGTAGAAGTATTCATAATGGGAATCCGCCCGGGTAAGCTAATTTTTCATGCTAATTTTAATTGGTGTAAATATAATCATAAGTTTAAATTATTTTTATTAATGTACATTTCTTTTAGTATCATTGACGATCCATTGGAAGCATTTGAACGAATGCTCAGAGAAAAAGATGAAAGAGATCGACGATTGGGAAAACATAGAAGAAGAAGTAGAACTAGATCTAGATCACGTAGTTATAGTCGCTCAAGATCACGATCTTTTGGTCGCCGATCACCATTTGTATCTCGTCTCAGTCGATCTCGCAGCCCGCCTTCAAAACGAAGATCATCGAGATCTCCGTTACCGCTCAGAGCTCGCAGTCGTACTCCAAAACGTAGATCAAGAAGCGGCAGTTTCTCCATTAGCAGGTCTACTATGATTTTCTTAAAAATTATTGTTAATAATATTTAAAAATATCTTTTCGTCACGTGAATCTTCAAGTTTCACTTTGTGTCATAGGTCTAGATCGTATTCTCGTAGTCAATCACCACCAAGACTATCTCCGTCAAGAGACAGAGATAGAGATAGAGATCGCGAAAGAGATCGGGAAAGAGATCGCGATCGTGATAGAGATCGCGATCGAGATCGTGACTTGTTGCCTAGATATCGATCACCAGTTAGATCACCTCCAAGGTACATAATATATTCTATGATATATTTTACTGTTGTGTAGGAGACAATAAATTATAACTGTGAAAATAAACTGTGAAATATATAACCTAAATATGCAATATTAAGCTTTTTGTAAATGGTTTGATCCTTTAGATTCCAAAGAGAGAGGGATCGCGAAAGAGATAGACCACGATCACGCGAGCCTCGCGACGGATACAGCACTTACTATAGCGATTCGCCAGCTCATGATTATCAATTTCGTGACCGTGAGCGTGACTTACCGCCTAGAGAGAGGCCATTACCAAGGTATCCTGTAAGGAATCAGCCATCTCAACATAATATACCGCCGTTGATGCCACATTTAGTCACTGGAGGTCATGCACCACCGCCACTTATGTCATTGGGACCTACGGACAGGAAAGACTATTATGATTCCTACAACAGGTATTTTCGCTACAGTATTTTCATTCACGTATTCGTTAAGCAGACGATCTATCAGCGTACCTATTTAATTGAGCAGGTTACGGTATTGCGATAGATTAATTATAAAAAAGCGATATAACAAAATAGTCGAATTGTCTCATTAGCGAGAGACCCGTGCGCATCAAAATGACTATAGTTATACTGATTTTGCATATATAAGTTGAATAGCATAATATTTCATTGCATAAATTTGACAGATTTCTATATTCGAATTTTATGAAAAAGAAAAATATTTTACTATTTCATTTATCAATATTTTACAAACTCATGTATATCTTATGTAAAATGCTTTTAGATAATATAATTTCTATTTATTTTTCAAATGAATGCCAAATATCCAAATGTCAAAATATCGTGAATTCTGTTATATCAAATTTATGCAATTTACATTTTATTAAAGCTATTTTAATTTCTACAAGAGAATACTTTGGAAATTGTATATTATAGAATTTTATTTAATTAACTCGTATAATATCCGATTGTATACAATCGATATATTAAAAAAAAAACTGTATTGCACTTATAAAGACTGAAAGAAAGACTGAATTATAAACGATTGCGTTTTTAATATTATATTTTTAGTAAATTTTTGAGTGTAAAATTATTGTTGAATTAGTATTGAATTATTTGAATTTTAAAAGGCAATATCTAAGAAAGTTAATATCTCGAGTAATAGTTGAATTATTGTATTTATGAAAAAAATTTATGAAATTTTATGTGTTTATAAATGTAATATCCAAAAGACTTTTGTTACAATTATAGATATGTTTTTTCTCTAAGAGAAAAAACGGAATATAATTATTTACATTATAAAGGAAAAAAATTTTAATATAATTTTAGCTATGAGAAAATAGATGAAATCTAGTAAGCTATAGTATAACATATATATATAGTATAAGATTAAACTGATTAAACTGAGAACAGAACTTATATCCGATTATACTCGATTCGCTATATTGCCATATAGTAACTTTGCTTAAAATATCTTTGTATTAGATCATATGATGATATATTATAATTTATTATTGAAACATTTATGAATTAGTATATTTTTAAGAGAACAATAAATCGGACAGTGAAATATGCGACTAATACTGTGTACACATACACTGTAACACATACATATACATATATATATGCAGATTTAGTTAGTATTTTTATTGTATCTACTGTTTATTATTAATAATTATGAATTCGTTTTGTCTCATGACGGTCGTCTCTTAAGTGACGATATATATTAAGATTCTGCTTTTATATATATATATATATATATATATGCTATTTTTTATACACACACATATATATACACTCAGGCAAATTTGTAATCTTAGTATTTATCTAATAGAGAATGATCAAGATTAATATATTTTTATTTAGAGTAGAAATTTATAATATTATTATTATTATATATTTTAATATCTGATACATCATTTTACGATATTACCATTGCTACATATCGTTGCTATTTTAATTATTGTGACGAAATATCATCTCATTGGATATATATAAGAAAACAAAAAAATATTTGTTTATATTGTATTGAATATATATACACGTAAAATACATTATTAAGAAAAAAATAAACCTTCAAACGGCAATAAATTTATTTTGTGATTATTACGTAGGGATTAAGTTTTGTGATACTCGAGAAAATATTCTGTATAACTCTTTCATTAAGAAATTCCGTTAATATTATCATGTCTTTGGCGTAATATTTAATATTAATTTATAAATGTTTTTTGTGACCACTTCAAGATAAGTACGTATAGTCATGAAATTATGTACAACATGTTATAGATCGTTTTTTAAATATATACAAATGTTAATTTATGCTAATATTTCATCTATGTATGTGAAGATATGATTTAATTATAGATAATATAAAGACATGTTATAATAATGACAAAATATCTCTTAAGATATATAATTATTAAATATAATGTTACATATATAGTAATATATATTGAAGGATATATATTTATATGTATATTTTTGTAATATATATATTATATATATATAATATATATATATAATATATATAGGATATAATTATCTAAGTAGAATATAATATTGTTATCTTTGCATATTACGCTATATTATTTGTTTTATTAAGTATGATTAAATGATATATATTAAATTATATGCATTTATATTAAATTACATATTATTTATATATATAATATATTTAATAATTGTGCTATCATATTAAGCAGACTAGCGAAATCTATTTTAATTCTTATTTATCATATATAATGTCTTATATAAGAAAGTTTATGTTATAGTAAATATGCTTTATTTATCATAAATATTATCATATTAACATATAGAAATCTTTTAAATTGTATGCATGTAATACTTATTTGTATATATATATATATAATGTTATATATAATATATATTACATTATATGTGTGAAATATATATTAGTAATTTAAAAGTGCAAGAAGAAGAGAGAAGCAAGAAAGAGCACATCTCGAGGACCATCGTGGAGATTGCAGAAGCTACCCAGCTGATTGACACATCTACGTGGTTTCTGAATCAGGTGAATTCAGGGCCAAATCAACATTTGTAACGAAACATTATTCGTTTTTATTTATTTGCAGTATCTGGCTGAAAATGTGTTATTGATAATGTATCAACAATCAAATACAAATGGCAAGACTACAATCTAGTAATTTTTCAATTTCCGTGTCGTATTTATGTTCATATTACAAATTATAATTGTGAGATTACTTATTGTACTTTACAACAGAAAGTTACAAATGTTGTTTTATATATTTCATGATTTTACAATTTTATTTAATAATTTTAACATCTGGATAATAGGTGATTGTGATTACGTCTTGTTTATTCTTTCAGCTTATACGAACATCATTTATGAAGTGCAAGTGCCCTAAAAGGTTGACGTAGTCTTATCTGAATTATTTAAATTTTTATTAGATAAGTATTTCCTATATGTAATCTCTGTTGACGGAGATACGGATTATTTAAGGGAGATGACTGAATTTTTCTGAAACTGAATTTTTTTTTCTATATGAATACTTTAACATGATTAATTTCCTCAATATACATTGGAATTCCAAATTCGTTACTAACAATTATTATTCTGTACACGCAGCAGTTTTCCTTGCGCGCTATAACATGATCTTGTAAAGTATCATGTATTTAAAAAGAAAAAAAGAAAATCAAGCGTAAATATATAGTATTTCATAGCATGTGCAATGCATCAAATGCTACATTAATTCTTTTGTCAACAGGTATTCCGGACCTCCTCCACCGCAACGTTTCGGTAGTCCTTTAAGAGACCCAACGTCTCATAAACGATTCGATGACGTTGCACCGCCTGGTACTGAAGGCTACTATGATCTTTCACCACCGGGGGTCGAGCATTCCGAGCGATCCTTAAGAGACGATCGTGAACGACAGCGTTCCTTAAGAGATCAAGAGGATCGAGATCACTCGTCAAAAGATCGCGAAAACGAGGAACGTGACAGATTAAGAGATGATAGGTAATGTTTTTGGATATTAAATGTTACAATTATATTTTATAATATATTTCTAATGCATTTTGTATTTAAAGGGGCCGTGATCGTGAGGATCGTATACGTGAGAGAGATGAACGAGATCGTAGAACAACAAATAGAGATCGTGAAGATCGTGATAGACAAGCTCCATTAAGAGATCATGAGGATAGATTGCGAGAAAAGGATGAGCGAGACAGAAGAGAAAAAGAGAAAGAACGAGACGATAGACATGTTCGCGATCGTCGAGAGGATGATAGACATGTTGAAAAGAAAGATTACGATAAAGACCGGTATGTAATTATATAATCAGATATATAATTAAATTAAATTAATATAAAAATTAAATAATATAATTAAATTAACAATTTAAATTTTATTTTTTATTTTTCATATATATATTGGTTTCTTCATTTTTCATTATAGTTATAGAGATGATCGAGATCGTCATAGACAAGATGAAAAAAGCCGAACGCGGGAGAAGGACAGACGTGACCGTGAATATGAAACTGAGAAGGATAGAGACCGTCATGAACGATATGAGAGACGTTCAATAGAGCGAAAGAAGGGCAGAAAAAGTTTGAGCCCATACTCACAGAAGTGCAGAGACCCTAAGGAATTGTCGGTCGAGCGAAATATGAAAAAGAAAGAGAAGGATCATGAAGAAAAGGCAGAAGAGAAAAAGAAGGAGAAAAAGATCAAGGAGAAGAAAAAGAAGAAAGATAGTGATGAAAAGGAAAAGAAGAAGAAGAAGAAAAAGGATAAAAAATCTAATCAGAAAGAGGCATTAAAGGACGATTCGCTCAAGATAACGATGGAGACACAGGACTCATTGGTTGAGAATAAAGCAATGAATGATATTCCATCTTCGCCGCTCAAGACCGAAAAGACAAGCAACGAAGAGGACAATATCGAGAATAGGATAGAATGCATTACCAGCGATACATCTGTTGTGCCGATTAAGGAGGAATTCGAAGACAAGTCTCTGGCAATGAATCCGGAACCGCCAGAATTCAATGAGTCTAGTTTAAGTGGTCGACTTGATCGCACGGAATTTGGTACAAATCCACCGAATCCGAACTTCAAACCGATTCCGGAGCTCAAGTCGGATATGAAACCGATCGATAGTCTTTATGGTGGATTAGATGACGCGGAGATCAATACAGTGATTACAGAGAAATATTCTCTATTATCAGAACATCTGGAGACGTCCGAAGCGAAAGAAACAGTCGCCGCAGCCATATTAACGACTGAGAAGTCACCAAAGAAGGACGAGTTCCTGGCACCCATACCAGAATTATCCAAGTGGGAAAGGGATGATACGATTGAAAAACCTGACGATGATGACGAAGATGCAAATGAATCGCCTATGGAGAAGATGCAAAGAGAGGACGAACCAAAGTCGATAAAAATAGTCACCTCGGAAGTGCTGAAACGGGCGGAGAATGCCATATTCCAGAAGGCTATCAATGCAATTCGACCAATTGAGATCAAGAAAATCAGCGAAAGCAGAAAGATACTCTATCAAAATCCTGAGCCTAAAGTTCTGGAGGCGGCAGAGATCGCATCGAATCGAGAACCGCGGAAAAGTGTTAATGTAACAATTAATGTTGGCAGAAATGAGAGGAATGTTGAGATTACTGAACCGGTGAAAAAAGCTAAACTTGATCGTACCAAGTTTAAACCCGTTCCGGAAACAACAGCATATTCACCGACCAGATTGTCGGCCAAGGAGAGACTTGGCGAGAAAATCGAAGACAACAAAGATAGAAAGATTAGTCCCATAAAGGGATTTCTGGAAAGGCGTGACTCAAAGAACGAAAATCAATCGAGAAGTCGATCGCCCAGGAGAGAAAAAAGGATTTCTTCTCCAGTTCTGGAGCGGCGTACTGATGCTTCTTCCTTGAGTTTAAACACGAGCAGTGAGCGGAAAGTTTTTCTGGAAGAGAGAAAACGGGATAATAAGGATAGAGGCGATCGCTCGAAGGAAAGATCAGATTTCCGAAGTGATCGGCATAGTAGTGATTTAAGATCCGAAAGAGAAAGCAGAATTGATTGCAGAACAGAATTCCGTTCAAGTAGAAATGACACGAAGGGGGACCGTGTTGACAAGGATCGTGACAAGGATCGAGATCGCGAGCGTAGAGGTAGGACACCTCCTTCATCTTGCACGTTCAAGAAAACAGAGATGTCAAAGATAAACTTATTGAAATCGAAAGATGATGAGGAGGAGAGGAGACGAGACAAAAAGCCGCGTGACGAAAAGAAGAGGAAGAAAGAACATCGTAGTAGAAGTAAATCCAAAGAACATAAGAAACGTAAGGAAAAGAAACACAAAAAAGATAAGGATAAAAGTCAGGAGAAAAAACAAAAACATAAGGAAGGCGCGACTTCGAAGGATAAATCGGATGGTAATCAAGAAACTAAAGTCAATTATGAGAATATCGAGCCATCACTGACGGATTCGTTGAAAAAACAAAGAAAAAATCCGAAATTGGTATCCGATCGCAAACGTAGTATACTCGATGAGGCGAACTTCGAGCCCGATTACTCGGCCTCGGAGTCAGAATCGGACGGAGAAGACGGCAAAAGTTTACCACCTGTGAAAAAATTTAAAGTTGAAGCAGAATTAGATAAGGAGGTAGAAATGAAGTCTCTAAAGAGGAAATCCAAATCTAGTAGCAGTGAAGATTCGTCCAGCAGTTCTGATTCGTCGAGTTCTGACTCTGATAGTAGTGATGAATCACATAAGAAGAAGAGAAAAAAGCACAAGAAGCATAAGAAAAAAAAGTCCACTAAGAAGGACAGCAGTTCGGATTCGGATACTTATTCGGATTCATCTGACAGCAGTAGCGATGACGAGAAGCATAAAAAGAAGTCAAAAAAATCAAAGAACAGGAGCAAGCAATCGAAGAAGAAGAAGAAGTCTAAACATAAATGATATCACTAGGTACTGTTATCATGGTATTTATTTGAAAAATACCAAGAAAAAGAAACAAAATGTTTGGATAATTTGAATATTAGAAAAATATCACTTTTATGATTATTCATAGTCCTCTGGATGAGTTTTCTGATATTAAAAATACACGTGTGTATTTTTCATATAGATAATTAATGATTATTTTTTCCATTGTGGTATAGCTCAATGTAATCAAGTTATTTTGGATAACATTATTTAGCGTTAGATTATTTATTGGCAATGGGAAAAGAAAAAAAATTTCGACATACTGAACAAATTACTGATGAGAAAAAAAGGAGAATTGCATATGATAATTGAATTAGTCTAACTTTAAATTAGAAAGGAGGAAAAGAGGAACATGGCCTTTAATTATTACATTTTGATTTGATATATTAAAATGCTGTGTGTAAGTTCATTATTATGATAAGTGATGTACATTATAACTGATATAATTTACGTTTCCGTCAAAATAAGAGCATTATTAAAGAAATCAATTAATTATATAATGAGTTAAGAGCAACTTATTTAGGATATCCACTATTTCAGCATATTATATTGTACTTTCATAACCTAATGTCAATATGTATCTAAGAGGAAATAAAAATAATAAAATTCTTTTAATTTTTTGTATTTTATTTCGTCTAGATATAAATACGAGAATCATTTATACTTTGTCGCATCACCGAATTGGATTATGTCATGTATTGACATTCCAGATATATGTAAACTGAAATTGAAATCTTAAATGTATTTCTTTCTCTTTTTATTCGTGTAAAATAAATACATTTGTGTATACCTTAGTTTAAGCATGGTCTCACATTTGTATACATAAAGAGACATCTAAATGATTTGTATATAACATAAGTATATGAAATAAATAGCAGTTAAAAATGACAGTTTAATATTTGTTGGAATAGAACTTTCAATTAAGAATTTTTCAAGTTAGTAAATGCCTGCACAAGACTACATAGTAATGGTAAGTTTCTGCTTTTTTCGTTGTCCTTTACTCCTAAGCCCTGTGTAAGAAGCATACGATCGAGTGGATACTTTGGAAGATCGCATTCTGAAATATTTTTTATTTCGTATTAAATTAGTTATTAAAGATTATAAAAATACTTCAGTTTATATTTGACATGCAATACCTGCGATGAACACAGTAGAACTGTATTTGTATCCCATCCAATCCAAATACTCCCTAACAAGTTCGTTAAGAAATATAATCTCGTGAGAGGACTTAACAGTTTTGGATTTGTTCTCTTTGCTAGAATAATCAAGTAGCTTTATTACTTCCGTACGCATTTCTGCTTTTATGCGATCCAAGTTTCCATCAGCTTTTAATGATTCTCTCACAGCTGCAAATTTATGTTAGGCAAAAATTTCAGGATTATTTATGAGATATATCATAATTTTCGATTGAACTATTTATATGTATGTTTATACAATTGTATACCATTTATTAAATCCTTCTCTGACGCCATATTAAAGTATATATTATAATATTTTTCAGAAATCGAAATGTAAAAAAGTCAAAGACAAGAGCCGATAACATCAGATACCGATAACATAAATACCGCCCCTAATTCAAAATTTTTGCCAAACTTCACGGCAATGAAAGAAAAGAGATGTATAGTGTATAGTGACATAATATAGCCGAAATCGTGAAAGTGAATTATAGTGCCATCTCTTAGAATTTATTAGAACTTGTTAAAAAGACCCTTTATCTTCTCGCAATCTGTTTAACTATTTGATGCCTAATAGAATGACGATCTGTCTTAACTTACGTCTATCTTGATATTAAATTAACTATCTTGATATTAAATTTTTAAGTATTCTTTTAAATATTCCAGCATTTGCGCTCTGCAAATAACGTCATTTAAGACTATATTCTTTTTCATATAGAGATTAATGCGAATTAATAATGATAAATATTTATCATTATTAATAATAATAAATATTATATAATAAAACAATGATTTCCCTTCGGAAATAATAATACGATTCAGAATAAAATATTAGCAAGACTATTTTTGCCCGTCTTTTATCTTGTTTAATCAAATCATAATGATCTATACTTTAACACGGTTCTTGACGACCTTCGTTTCAAACAGACGTTTCATAAGTGGCGCTAACTTGGAAGTGTATAGAACGGTATCGGACGAGATCGGACGAAATCGGACGAAATCGGACGAAATCGGGCGGAGGTTAGAATAATAGTGATCGCCGCGGATAGCGGTGAATTGCACACAGTCGGCCGATGGACGGTGCCTGGTGAGGAGTCGCGTTTGACGTCAAGTGAACGTTGTCATCGTTGTATTGCCACGAAGATGTATCACGTGCGGAACTTCGTACGATCGTCGATCAGCTTGAAGCAGTTATCGGGCAATGATGCGATGCAAATGCTGGCGCGTGTCACGCCGGCTGTCGCGCATACGACGACGCTGGGCTGTCGAGGTTATGCCGATCACCAGATCCCCGACCGTCTGAAAGGCGTGCCCGAGGCGGCGAATCCCAAATTCTTCGACATGGTGGAATACTTTTTCCATCGCGCCTGTCAGATCATCGAAGACAAACTGGTCGAGGATATCAGAAAACGATCGCGTGCCACTGTCGAAGAACGTGAGAAGAAGGTCAAGGGTATCCTGATGTTAATGGAGCCGTGTGATCACGTCCTTGAAACTTCGTTTCCGCTTAGGCGCGACTCCGGTGACTATGAAATGATCATCGGATATCGCGCTCAACATTCTACTCACCGCGTACCTTGCAAGGGAGGTAAGTATCGGAGTTCTCCTCGCTGATTAAATTTACGAATATTGAAACTGATGCTCGTTTCGTTTTAAGAGCCGCACGAAATGATCCCTAAAGGATGACTGCTTTTCCTTGCTCTCTCCCGAGTTACTGATGTTTTTGCATGCGGATGGAAATGCTTTAACATGTTTCTTGCTATGTGAGTCGCTTGCGCTCTGTGTCTTACTGCATTATCATATTGAATAATTTTGCATATATATATATATATATATATATATATATATATGTGTGTGTGTGATGCATATTATAAGCATATAATATCTATATGATTTATACTTGTATTGCGAATTTGTATTATTAAGAAAAAGCATAACTATTAAGAGGCTATTATGGAATTATGGAAAGAGACAAAAATTGTGAGAACAGATTATAAAATATCCGTATGAAAATGCGATAACTGAACACTCGCCGGAAATAGTTCGGCAGCGAATATGTTAAATATACATGGATATTTTATGCTCTTGTATACTTTTCCTGTTATGTAAGAGGCAACCTGATGAGTTACGGTAAGATACGAATGAATGTTTTACTTGGAACAACTTTTCTTGAAATTTATAGTCGAAATAATTTTGACTTATATTAATTACTTTTAAAATAACTTGGCAATATTCCTCAAGCGCTTTGAGCTTTCGCAGATGTTTGAAGAATGTGTCATAATAATCGATAAATTATCGTTTCCACATGATAAGCGATGTACTGTTATCCTGCATGTGATCTAAAGCTAAAATGTGTATAAAAGTTTCGGTCTTTTCTTACCATGCTTAGATATATAATGTGCGCAAAATAATTCAATCATCGAAATATTTGTTTTCTAATATATACTTTTCGGATATATTTTATATCCTCTCTTTTCGCAAAATTTTTGTTACATCTGAGCTGCATTTTGGAAATGCTCGGCTAAAGAGTGCTGCAAGAATGCTGCTACAAAATAAATTGAAATGATAATCCGAGAACGCTAAGTCAAGCGATCACGTGCAACGGAACTTCTTAACTCGAATTTTATTTGTTAAGCACGAAGAACGTACATAGCTCATCTTGTTCGTTATTATCTTATGCTTATTCAGTTATGCTTATCATTAAATCATTACATAGGAATTTTTTCCCATAAATTTTGATGCCAGAAACATAAAAGAGCGGGAATTTATTTCAAGTTTACATAATCGCTAGAGAAAAGCGAAAAAACTGAAAAAAACTTTTGCGCATACCATAATATAATTTATCTCTAATACAATTTGTTATCTGGATCATATCATAGGGATATTCTTAAAAAATACGATTCCTCAAATTTATTTCTTTGCGCGGATGAGCAGCATATTTTATGAAATATGCGATTAATTAGGTCATAATATGATTTATAGGAGCTTATAGAAAGTTTATCAAATTTAATTTTATCAACGTGAACTATTAATCTGCAAAAAGTTTCGGGTAATTGCTTCAAATTGCAATTGTGTAGACTGTTCAGATGATTTACATACCGATTTTATGTATACATATTAAACATATAGCATATACAGCGAAATGGAGACGCATGCAGAGAAAGAAGGGGGGAAGAGAGAGAGAGAGAGAGAGAGAGAGAGAGAGAGAGAGAGAGAGAGAAGTATATGCGTTTTATGGCTTCTGCTTATGGCTTCAGCCTTGAAAACCAGCAAAATGTCTATCTGATATAAATGTTTGATGGAATCACGAATGGATCCGGCTAATGGAAATATTGCGAGCACTTTGAGTATAATGCATTTCGTCTTTCTTTAGACGAAATTTTTAGATAAAATTCCACATTTTTCTTGTATTCACAGAATGTGATATATCAAAATGAAGTTTTTAAGCGAGGGAAGATAGAGGAAACATGAGAAAAACACATATAAATAAATAAAATATACATTCTTCATTTTTCCTTCCTCTCAGGTTTATTATATAATAAAAAAGTTGCATTTTTTTATCCTCTTCATATAGAATTTTTACGAGATACAATATTTTACACGCATGATACATTGGCAGGCTTTAATCACTCGGATATTTTGAACAATCGAATTAGTTACTTTGATTGTATGTGCTATGTCTATACGAAACAGAAAGATAACTCACGAGTCTCATGTTACACTGCTGATGAATTTAAAACTGTAGTCTTTCTACGTTCTCACATTCATCAGTTATCCCTTGCTTATCCGTTGCGCTCATCAATTGATTCAGAATATGATAGATACGACAATATGTAATTTCAGAATAATTTTGAAGATATGCAGAGATTTGCAAGTAGTTGCAAAATAATAATCAATAAAATTATATACGCTTGTCGACAGAATGAATCAACGATGCACAAAAATTTATAAAGTGTATGATGCCAAATAGTTTGTATTTTTCGTGCGCCAAGCCATATGAGTAATCATCTCAAAATAAATTGATAATCTGGCATAGACGCATTTGATGAAAATGATAATGACTTGATATTTCGGGTCAACGATCTTGTAAAATGGTAGTTCTCGTTGGAATTTTTCAAGATGTTTGCATCGAGTTACCCATTAATTAAAAAAGAATAACACGTAATGTTTATCTAAGAATTTTACTGCATTTAATTTCCGCATTAACCGGAATCTATGGTGATAAAACTAATCCTGTATTTATAAAAGAAATAAAAAATAAACACAATGGGATTTCATATGAAATTTTCGTAATATAATTATGGCATCCTTTTTAAATGGATTATAAAAATGCCATATTGAATATAACTCGCAAACGTTTACGAAGATCGTATCGTTTATGCGTTCGAGATATAATATTCCATATTATGTAAAGTATAATTTTCCGTTTCATATTATATAAGACAGCTAAAAAATGATATTGAGCGATCGATCATTATTTCAGTTATTGCTAAAAAAAAAACCTGTTAATAAGGAAATATTAACACTGTGCGTTATGTGAAATTTTAGAGACGAAATACGAATTGCAGACGCAAATATCATGCTGCTTATGTATGGAGGATATATATCGAGCGACGATATTTTTAATCTTTTCTTTTTATAGCTTCTTGCTCATAGAGTATTTTCACCATAACGAAAATGCTTTTATGCAATGTTAACTCTACAGCAACTTATATCTAGAATTATATTATTAAGATTTATATATTTTCAATATGTTTATAGGTATCCGTTTTTCGATGGATGTTTCGCGAGATGAAGTTAAAGCCCTGTCAGCTCTAATGACATTCAAGTGTGCTTGCGTCGATGTACCTTTCGGTGGTGCTAAAGCCGGAATTAAGATAAATCCGAAGAATTACTCTGAACACGAATTGGAGAAAATTACCAGGAGATTTACTTTAGAATTGGCGAAAAAAGGATTTATCGGTAAGTGTCATATTGAAAAATTTCGATATGCTACAGCTTTTTCACGGCCAATGAGAATTATCTGTGATGTTACGTCATCAGTCCCGTAAGATGGTGATGATGGAGTGATGCGAAAAGAGGCGTGGCGTTTACATGATAATTTTAGATACTGAGCAGACGCAAAAACTCACTACATCTGTTCATCGGCACATAAACTTCACTGTCGTTATGTCACAAAACAAACATGCAAGTTGGGCAACTGTTGCATGGTTCTAATTAACTATTGCGCAGGTTTATTAGCTGAATGAATACGACAAAAATCACGCAAAACACTCATATGGAGAAAAATTAATCGAGCTACAGATAACTGCCGTGATAAACAAGCGATGTACGAGATTAGAAACGTGGAATGTATAAACAGATTAATCTCATCAAATGGAATATACGAAATCTGAAATACTGAAAGAGAAACTTGATGAATCATGCTTGCTTATATATCGTTTTTCTAACGCATTTCTTATACCTTTCTTATTTATTCGCCTCTTTGATTTATTTTCTAATGCATATAATGTATATATTTTAATATAGAATTATAGAATATTTTAGTTTTAATAATTCATATAAATTAATTATGATCGAGTAATTTAAATCATGAAATAATTTGTAATTTGATCATGAAAGGATATATTTATATATATCTTCAAATAAATATTTCTTCAAATAAATATCTTCAAATTTGTTGTTGCTTGATGCCAATTTTAAATTAAAATTGTAAAGAGAGAAGAGAGAGATATTAGTGAAACGTTACATAATATATTATAAGTTATATTACTTCATTTACTTCTCTTTTTTACTATATCTCGAATAATTTTTCTTCAGGACCTGGTGTCGATGTTCCTGCACCTGATATGGGTACCGGTGAGCGAGAGATGTCCTGGATAGCCGATACTTACGCGAAGACTATTGGTCATTTGGACATTAATGCTCACGCTTGTGTCACCGGTAAACCAATCAATCAGGGTGGTATTCACGGTCGTATTTCCGCAACAGGTCGTGGAGTATTTCACGGATTGGAGAACTTCGTTAATGAAGCCAATTACATGAGCATGATCGGTATGTTGCTACAATATAAAACATTCATTACATCTTTTGTCTTAATTTCATATCATTTCACATTATCTCAAGATTCGGCAGGCTTGTTAATTTTTACACGATTAATACGATGATCTACAGGTACTACACCTGGCTGGGGAGGCAAGACATTCATTTTGCAAGGTTTTGGTAATGTAGGTCTGCACTCGATGCGTTATTTACACCGAGCGGGTGCTGCTTGCATAGGCGTGATCGAACACGACGGTTCCATTTACAATCCAGAAGGTATTAACCCAAAGGTTAGTGATAAAATTGATTTCAGCATTTATTTTTAAATAATTTTTGAATCTGAATTTTTATCATATTTTGGAGTTATGTCGATGAGAAAATTTTCTGAGTTTCTTTCTTGTGCTTTTCAGGAATTAGAAGAGTATCGCATAGAGAATGGTACCATTGTTGGTTTTCCAGGAGCCAAACCGTACGAAGGCGAGAATCTCATGTATGAACCATGCGATATATTTATACCTGCCGCTATAGAGAAAGTAATTAACAAAGAAAACGCTGGACGTATTCAGGTATAAATTATCTTCGTAAAAAAAGATTGCAATATAGATCGAACTAAAATCGTATCGAAATCTCATTCATTACGAAGATTTTAAATAATAAAAATATTGATTTAAACTATATTCTTGACAGGCGAAAATTATCGCAGAAGCTGCTAATGGACCGACTACTCCTGCAGCAGATAAAATCCTAATCGAAAGGAACATTCTTGTGATCCCAGATTTATACATTAATGCTGGTGGTGTTACAGTCTCCTTCTTCGAATGGTTAAAAAATCTGAATCATGTATCATATGGGCGCTTGACCTTCAAATATGAAAGAGAATCCAATCATCATCTTTTAGGTACATTAAGTTTAACGATATTCGACTAAATTTTTTACTCGCATATGCGATAGGTGAAAAATCTAACTCTTAAATTTATTTTTGCAGAATCGGTACAGGAATCTCTGGAACGTAGGTTCGGTCGCGTTGGTGGCCGTATACCTGTTACACCATCCGAAGCTTTTCAGAAACGCATATCTGGCGCTTCTGAAAAGGATATCGTTCATTCCGGTCTGGATTACACGATGGAGAGATCTGCTAGAGTAATTATACATATATACATACATACATACATATATATATCTGAATTAATATAATTGCTATGTTTATACAACATAGAAATATATTATTTACATATTGAGTAAAAATTAGATAATAAAGTTTTATTATTTTCAGGCTATTATGAAAACTGCCATGAGATTTAATCTTGGACTCGATCTGAGGACAGCTGCGTACGCCAACTCGATTGAGAAGATATTCACTACTTATTCAGAGGCTGGTCTCGCGTTTTAAATTGTTTTAATTGCCGCAAGATTGTATGCAGCGAATCGCCATTATGATAAAAGACAAAGTCAGTTTTTATTATACAAAGACTCTGCAAAAAAGACTCCATGTATGGTTCAAGAGATATTTAAAATGTTAACTGATCTTGCAATTGAGCAAAGACCACGTGGCGCATGAAAGTATATTTCAGCATTATATTATTATTATTCCTTTTATTTATCATAACAATCTTTGCTTAGTTTCATATATAGAGAAAGTCATATATCACAAGCGAATATCACGGAACTATTGAATCGAATAGTATAACAAAATCTAAGAAGAAATGAAAAATATCGACCCATTTCTGCATAAGATAGATTTATAAGAGAACAAAGCCAATGAATTTTATGCTTTTTTTCTTTTCATATAACATATAATGGACTGTCATGATATAAAGCTATTATCGGATGATCGTTTTACATGCAATTCATTATTTTTCTATAAATATATAATTTTGAACGATATTGCTGATATCATGTTGACAAAGAAAGAAGTTTATCATTTACGATAAAAAAGTCAGTTCATAGTGAAACAGCGCATTGTTAACATTGATAACGCCTGTATTTATATCTAAATACAATCTAACGCAATACACAATAATTATATATACGAGAAATATCTCATTAATAAAGATATATTCCTGACTTTCGAATCTGAAAGTAAAAACTTTTATGGATATTTTATTTCGAAGATTTATAGATTTTATTCATATTAAGCGCGCGCCGTTTTGACACAATCGCGTTACACGATTGTAAATAATATTTGATACGTTAAATGCATTTTAATCACAATAACTATCACGGTACTTATCGATTATACCTTTAAGATTGTCAAAATAAACGGATCGATATGTTACAATCAACGGTGTCTCATCGATTAAATATATCAATTGGTTATTGACCCTCCATACTTTCTGCTTGCGTCCTTGATTTGCCTTTTAATACCTTTTAATAGATATATATGTAGGAAAGACAAGTTAATCCTACTCGCGTGTATGTATTCGCAAATGTCCTTCTTCTCACGTGTATTATTCACTATGATGAAAAGTGTAAAAAATAAATGCGTATCGTATTTAACAATAGATTGCTCTTCTTGATACATACATTACACACATACATATATATACGTACGTAAATATGCAACTTGTAGAATGATTGGAAATGTAAATGTAAGCATTGAAATTAAGATTAAGGCTATTAACGTTCTTTATAATTTAAATATTTAAATATTTACCCAGAAAACACAATAGATAATTTTGTAAGAATATAAAATGTAAAAGACATCTATATAGGTTTAATCAGTTATATAATGATGTAATTACATAATGATATAATATCTTTTTATTACAATTTTATTTTAATTTTACATGATTTTTACAATGGGACATCCGCCAAACTGAACTTTTCGTGCGAGCTGCGAATAGATCGGGAGTGAGCGGGTGCGCGCGAGCGGTGCATACGCACTAGCAGACTAATAATGCAAGTGTGGGCGCCCGTATATGACGAACCCTGCTCCGCGGAGCGGACGAGTCGCATTCAGCAGTATCAGCTCGTCGGGGCGGCGCCCGGTCCGGTTCTATAAAGCGTCGCGACGTCGCGACGACAACTTTGCTCCTTTCGTCATTTCGCTCCTGTCGACGCGCTGTCAGCAATTAACAAGGTGACATAAAGCGAAAAAGGGGGAAAAGAAAAGAAACGTACGTCAATTACGCAAATCGAACTCGTCGATTTGTCGATGGTCGATTCGAGGGATGATCGTTCATCATGGATAAATAAGATTCGATCGCGTCCCAGCTGTCCCAGGTAGATCCTTCAATTTGGGCGAATGAGGGTCGACGACCTCTCCCACCCCCGAATTTGCGTCTCTCCGAGCGACCCGAATCAACAGCCTCCCGTAATCCGGGCTTAACGCGAACGCGATCGAACCATGAGGGGTATTTAGAACGCTTTGTCCGCGGCTGGAGAATATGCGGTCGCGTACCAGCGACGTGTGCAATTTATGTGTGTAATTCACTCCGTGAGTGAATTTTATCTCGTGTTATCTCATACTCGTGCTAAATGCGGTAGTGACATACACTCGGACGTAAACAAGAATGGAATTGTCACGTAACTCTATTTCGACACGGGATCAGGCACGTTAGTGTCGCGATAGAAATCGTATTACGATCATCGGCAATTACAGTGACGTGAGAATATCGCAGAAACGCACGATTGTCATTCATATAGCGTTATTGTTATTCGCATAATATTGCAATAGTGTTGCTCGTCATTTACGTACGTATGTGCGAACGTGCATTAGTTTTTACGCTCTTCTTTCTATCTGTTTCTCTATCCACAGGTGGCGAGATTTGAGTCGCGCGTTAATCCCACTGATATACCTATGGCGACCATGAGCAACAGCAATGGGTCTACGATACAGATCAACACGCGGCCCGACGATATTCGCAAGCGGATCATCGGATGTAAGTGTTTTAAATCTTACGAAATTCTATGAATAAATAGCGGAAGGATTCTCTACGATGGAGGAGCTTATTCATCGTTATATTGTGAGGAAAAGAGAAAGACAGATGGAAAACGAAGTATAGTAATTTTATCTTTTTGTCCTTTTTATTTTATCTTCTAAGTTCAATTTGAAAGCTACACGCCGTAATATTGATTTATCTTACAAATCATTTCTAATGCAATATTTCCAGAACCGTTTTTCTATGTCTCGTTTTCTTCCCTCGGTTTTTATTATCTCGTTGCGACGGCTTTAATTACTTTCAATCTAAAAGAACGTCTAATTACTTTCAGTCAGAAAAACAGGATTTTTAAATATCGCTTTTGCTTTAGAGATATGAATACTAACATGAACTATTACCTGACCGTATACGTGGCAAAAATCAAAACTTTCATTGAGTTAACGCTTTGTAATGTCATCGTAAGAACTTTAAGCTCGAGAAATGAATTATTTCACGGCTGTAAAGAAGGTCGAGTCCTTTAGTCAAACTTCAACCAAACTTGTGGCGCGAGCATTCATGCGATTGTTGGAATTCAGTGTGCCTGTTATTAAAAAGATATTTCTTACAGGTACTTTAGAATCAATCATATTTCTTATCGCATGAAGTTTTAACGCATGAATCTCTTGATTCCTTAAACTTTATAATTATATTATAATATGATTATAATTATGCTACAAAAATTTTTTTAATAAATCTCGATTGACAGAGTTGATTTCTCATGTATAACGTAAGGTTGTTTCGTCGTTATAAACATTAACCGATTTGAAAATCGATTCCTAAAAGTTTCAAAATATACAAATAAACATTATTTACTAGTTACATCGTTATTTTTAGTTTTGTTGATTTTCATTAATTTAATTTATTATAAGAATAGCATAAAGTTGAAACAGTGGCCTCTTAATGTGTTAGTAATCAATTACTGACACATTAAGGGGCCGATTGAAATTGATGCGTTAAAATCTCCATTCTATTCCGCTTTGGAATATCCGAAGAGCACATGTACTTAAAAGTATGTTTATATGCCGGACGGATCTAGATTACCGACGAAAATAGCAGCTGCACATTCTCGTGAAATTCAGCCTGTCAGAAATAGATCAGTTAGCGCATCGTTTCGCAAGATAAGAAATCCATATTTTAGTTATCGTGTTTTTATCCGTTGTTCTACGTTTTGGTTCGATCAGGATAGAAAACATACATTTTAATTTATCGTCTTTTTATCTATTTTGTTCCACATTTAGTCCAAGAACTCTTTTCGTTTCTGCATTGAATAGTAACTTACGATATAAAATTGCTTGAATTATCAATTCGAAATGTCATTCTCATCTCCATGATATCCAATATCGTAAGTATCGATAATCAGCGAAGTTGTGGTCGAATAAGGATGACTGCTAGGTCTGGGACATCCTGTAATACGTGTACATGTCCGTACACGTGAACTTGGAATAGCTTTAGCATTCACCTTGCACACAGCGCTAGTTTCTTTCTATAGATCCTATAAACGTAGTTAGTTTTATTCGCGGAAATAAGTCGAATGAAATATCCAGCGGAGATCGAAATCGTCCATAGCGGCTGGGGTTCGTTCGATCGGTTCTGATTCTTAAACGGCGACTATGGCAGCCACTACAACGCAGCATCGTATGACTGCCTCACTTTTTTTATTCTATAGTTGTGGTGGAAAGGGGAAAATACGGAGGCGCGGAAAAGAGAAAGCAACAATTGATGAGTGAGAGAGAAAGAGTTAAGCGCGGAGAATGAAAGAGCGACACCCTGAGAAGGCGAAAGGGGGATGGTCGCTGACGAGGGCGGGTGCGCATCTCGCGCATGCTGTCTCGTCGAGAGACCAGGAATGAGCAAAAGGGAGGTTACTGGGCTAGGAGGGTAGAAGAAGGGAGAAAGAGAAAAAAAAATAGAGGAGAGAAGTGTAAGAAAGAGACAGGCTGTTTGAGCGACAACTAGTCGCGGTGAATTGTGCAAGAAGCGAATAACGTGGCTCGAACCCGACTCCGTTCATCTTTCTACCCCGCTTCAATCCTTAACGCGCATAATCGAAACGATTATCGGTTCCGAGCGTTGAAATAGTGTTGTTCTGTGCGCTGAGTGGAGAATTGGACTCTGGTGGCTATATCAGGATGACCGAAGGTGAGCCATTGGATAATAAAGATCGGCAGAACGGAGGGGTTCATTGATTTAATGAAATCGAAGTTTATTAAGAAGTTTATTTTGATGACTCCGCACATTCGTACTTTTTTTTCTTGCAAACATGGCTCTAATATTAATTCACTGTTGATGTCTGTTTTACTTATGTTTATGTTACTTAACAAATTATTAATGTGTCACTCAAATAGTGTAAAGAGACGCAGCTTCTTTTAATTGTTCCAATTAAATTCAAATTGCATTCAAAATATAAGTTGTAGGTCATGTATCTCTTAGATTAGATGACAGTTATTTTTGTAATGTAAAATCTAGATTTATCCGTATTGTCTTGATTTTCAAATATATTTTGCGACTTTTGCTTCGGTCGAAGCTATAAATAAATCAGGAATTGGGTGTTGTCTTGAAATGCGATACTGTTATGTTAGATCAAAACCTTCGTATTATGGTGGAATTATGATTTTTCAAATATAGGTTGTGTGCGCGTTGTATATTATGACGTATGTATATATCGATCGCTTTATAAAGGAAACAGAGACAGAATAAGAATCAATGGCGAGTCGTATTTTCTGATACGCTTACCGATACGCTTATCGTCTTTCGTGTTTAGAAAGGAAAAGATAATTAAGCTACGAAGAAGACAAGCTTCAAACTTGCGAAGCTTCCCATGTATAAATATAAAATATTTCATATAAATATAAAATCTATATAATAGAGATCTCATTCTAACACATGTCCAAGAATACATGTGTATATGCGCTCCTACACATAAATTATAAATATTATATATTTTATGTGTATATATATATATATATATATATATATGTATGTATATAAATATACACATTTATATAGAAAAATTTCCGATGTAGTTTAGATTTGTATGATATTTGATGATAAATGACATAGTTTGTTATTTTTGTGATAATGTCCTACTAATCAATATTTTATGCAATATTCTGTTACGATTAGTATCGCAAAAGTAGATGACGTCCACGAGTTATCTATTAGCTTACCTATTAGGGTTGAATAAATATATATTTCATGATGTGGCTTTTATCTCTATGACGACAGGGACAATGACAACATACGAGGATGAAACATGCCGTTATATTTCTTTGCACGAAGTAATTTTGTATTCCATTTAATGGTTAGCTATTCCTAATGGAATGTTAGCATTAGTTGAAGAGCCGGGAGTCATGATGTAACTATGTAGATAACAAAAGAAATTGTATCTCAGATAACGTGGTATCTTTCAGCGAATTGCGTTTGGGTTTTCTGTGAAATTATATTATAGTTCATTATAATTATATTATAGTAAAATTATATTATATTAACGATATTAGATATCTTTAAGAAATTTTCACGAAGAAATTTCTTGCTATCTATTCCTTAAACTATTATTATGTTCCAAATAATCATTTTTATATTCAGATATACTTGAAAGTTGAAGATTCATATTATTTTTATTTTTATTAAACTTAAATCTTAATTAGATGAGAAGAGAGAGAGAGAGAGAGAGAATTTTTATCCAAATTCTGGAAATTTTCTTATCATAGAACTTTCAAAATGTGGATTCAATATAATATGATATAATGTAAATTTTTCGATTAAATATCAACTATTTATTTCATTGATATATTATTGTCTCCCTGCCCATTAGTAATTGTTCATGTTATCGTTTACAGCGGATGATAGTACGCAGACAGACTCGACGACATGTGGAACCATTCTAGTCGTATTGTCATGGATCATAGTAATAATAACGATGCCATTCTCCCTTTTTGTTTGCTTCAAGGTAAAAATGCTTGAAAATTTGGCAAACTTTGAGACTTTTTGAATTATTTATTGTTATTTAGTAATTATGCAGAAATGATCGCTTTAACGGGCAATATTAATGTCAATGTAATTATATATATATATATATATATATATATATATATACATGATATTTATGCATGAGATATACATCGTATCTCTGTTTTTTTTGGTATAAACTTATTTTCACTGTGATCTTATTATCAGATCGAGTATCAATAATACGCATCAGTGCGTCGCTGTCATTAATACGCTCTATCATTTTCGTATCTGTTCGTTTCTTATTAACTGCTTCATAATAAAAACAGACATTAATTTGCATCGCAATGTCGATTATCGATCGTTTCCGGTGCTATACTCTTTGTTATCTTCCTCGATTTATTTTTCAGTATTTACTTATTCCTACAAAATTGTAATATTATTAATTATAGCAAAATTTTTATTTTAATATGTTTTCAAAAATATCTCCATCTTTTTCTTGAATTTATAGGTCGTACAGGAATACGAAAGGGCAGTCATATTCCGATTGGGGCGTCTTTTGTCTGGCGGTGCCAAGGGTCCCGGTACGATTAATTCCATTATTAATCCATTCATCTCAGGATATATATATAAATTCGTATTAACACAATTAATTTCTATGGCAGAGGTAGTTTAGGACTTGAAAAGTTGTTTTGTAAAAGAATTTCTGTCGCGTACAATTCTAATGCGACTATAAAATTCGCAATCAATATAGCTAAATAATTGAGTTGGCATATAGTATACTCTTTTATGACGCCTCTTTTTCTTCTTATATAACGCCTTTGCATTTTATACGCAATAAGCAGACTATGAGTTATCAAAGAGTTGTTAATTGCACGTTGTTGCTTCCAGGAATCTTTTTCATCCTACCATGCGTGGATAATTACGCGCGGGTTGATCTGCGAACGCGAACATACGATGTACCACCACAAGAGGTAAACATCGAATTTTCATCAAGCGTATCAAACTATACGTCTGATCGACAAACTATATATCTATGTATTTGATCGATTATTGACAGAAACGGAGGAAGAATATTAATAATAAAGAATATTAATAATATAATAATAAATTTAAGGAAACATTAATATTAATATTAAAATATTAATAGATTTATCTATCTATTAGGTTTTGACAAAAGACAGTGTCACAGTGTCTGTCGATGCTGTGGTTTACTATCGCGTCAACAACGCAACCATTTCGATCGCAAATGTGGAGAATGCACATCACAGTACGAGATTACTGGCCCAAACGACTCTGAGAAATACCATGGGAACGCGACCGCTTCATGAAATACTAAGCGAACGCGAAACGATATCTGGAAACATGCAGGTATGCATTGGAACTTGTATTGAGTATTTTAAGCAAACAAAAAATTGATAATATGATACTAATCGTTAACACATTAGGTCTCTTTAGATGAAGCTACTGATACATGGGGAATTAAAGTGGAACGTGTAGAAATGTAAGACATAAACTATCTATTCTATTTAAATCAATATCTAAAATTATTTACATTGTAATGTATTCTAAATATATCTTTCTACTGATCTTCTGTAGCAAAGACGTGCGACTACCTGTACAGCTGCAACGAGCCATGGCAGCGGAGGCCGAAGCTGCGCGTGAAGCACGCGCTAAAGTAAGACGTTAACGACATATTAAAATTCGCGATAAACACTCTTTTTTAATATAATTTAACAATTTTATATGATTATTTCTTCAGGTAATCGCTGCAGAAGGCGAACAAAAAGCCAGTAGAGCTTTGAGAGAAGCATCGGAAGTGATCGGTGATTCCCCGGCTGCCTTGCAGCTCCGTTACTTACAGGTAAAATAAATTTGATATTTCATTTGGTATTTGACATTGCAATGCCGTTAAGTTACTGTTATTAAATATTTTGTATCAATGTCATCGATGTTCTGTTTCTTCAACTCTTTTTACTTCATCGTGGTTTTCAATTTCAGACATTGAACACAATATCAGCAGAAAAGAATTCCACCATTGTGTTTCCGCTACCGATCGATATGCTGACTTATTTTATGAGAGCTTTTCCGAAAGAATAATCGCGCGAAAAACTACGTCGCATATTTGAGAGATATAACGAAAAGAAGAAAGAAAGAGAACGAGTTTCTCAAAAAGATATTTAAGGAAGTTCCGTATTTGGTAATTTATCTATATATATGACACGCTTACATATTACATCTCGATGGATAAAGAGAGTTGCCAATATTTGATCACTTTTCTGACAATCTCGCATTCAGGCTATAAAGCGTAGAATAATTGCATGAAAAAATACTTTTCTTGCATAGAATTGTACACGGTATTGTATAAACTGAAATGCATATTTTTGGAATATCTTATACAAGTTTATTTTATATATTTACGTGCTGTAAAAATACCATATGTTTGTAATATGTGTTTATATGTATATAAAACATAATTGAGTGACGTTAACATTTATCTACTTAATTCATTTTTGACTCAGAAATAATTTTATTCGCGTGCACGTTCATGATTAAAGTTTAAATAGCACAAAAGAAAATATACAAAAAAGTTAAAAATTGATAAACGATCCGTTCATAGATCTTGCACTGCCACTAATGCCGGATTTATATAAAATATGATCGATCCTAAAAATGCGATTAATCAATATATCGGTCACTGTTTAAATTAAAACTTATTGTATACAAATTTAATGTATGCGGTAATTACTTGCTATAAAAATATTAACAAATAAAAAAGGAAGAAATTTATCTTACAACACAAGATATTCGTCAGTTAATAATAAAGTAAGACAGTAAATCAGTAAGATTTTTTAAATTTTGTCTATTTTGTCTATGGTGTCTAAATTATCTTATTAAATAGAGATTAAAGATTAGTCCATGATAATTTGATAATTAATTTTAATCAGATTCATATTTTCATGAGAAAGATTCATATATTTATTTATAGATTTATATATATATATACATATTTTGATGATTTGTGATGATTGCTTGGTCGAACATCGGCAACTCTTACTAGCGATACTTCGATGCTATATCGCTTTTTATTCAATCACTTATATTTATGTTTCGATATTTCAACGAAGTCTTTCATAAAAAAAAAAGATGTTGAATTATACATCTATGATTTTGGGAAACATGCAGTATTACTTATTTGATAAAATGCGATATTAAACGTGAGTGAGATTAACATCTATTTATTAAAAATGCGCATACAATGTGATATTCATCGAGAATATATATGTGCATAACAATATTTTTCACGCTCAAAATTACTATAAAGATGATCGAATTTTCACATTTCAATATTAGATATTTAAAGGCAGACGCAAATTAATGTATGTTAAATGTAATGAGATACGAGGATTCTCTCTCGTGATATTTCAAAAGACTTCTAACGAAAATTCATTATAACTGTGATGGTTGTTTAGACTCTAAGGCGAAATTAATTCGCTTATCTTGACACTCTTAAAGTCGAGCTGATCACGAAGTGATAGGCACGCAGTATCTAATTAGAATCACATTAGAATAGAGAAAGTTTCAATCTATGATATGTAAAGTAACAATGACGAACGAATCTAATTCCGCGATTAAACGATATAATCTATGAATTTAATGTTCTGCCATTTCTGCAATTTCTGCCATTTAACAACCGCATACACAGTAATTCACGCAATTGATCAACTACCTAAAAAATTCCAAGTTTAAAATTTAAGAATTTGTTATGAGAATATATATCATTAATTTAATATATATATATCATTATTATTAATTATGATATTTATATATATTTACATATATATATATATGTTATCTTCATATTTTTTAAATAAAGTATATATTATAAAAGATTTGTCTTATTTCTTTTCATTTTTTCTAATTGAGTTTCATCATTTGACCAATTTCGTGAATAATTGTATATAAAATGATTTCATTCGATGCATCTCTTACATATTATATATACATTACATATATACATATATATTGTATATGCGTGTATGTATATATTGTCGCTCCACAATTATTTTTAGATATCACTGGAATTTTGTATTTTTTGAGAATAAACCGGAGTCAGCTACCTCTACTTTTCTTAAATATAAATGCATAAACACATCTGTTTATAGTATTGAAATCTAAGTTATATTATATTCTTCTTTAATCAGTTTATCAATCTGTAGGTATATCATCTGTAGATGATAAACAAAGTTTATGAAATTGTAAATGTTCTAATCATAATAATCCGGTATAACTTTGTACATTTGAATGATCAAACTGTTATATCAGCACAATATAATTTTTATGATGATTATGAATTTCTATTATCCTTTTCTGTGTTTCCTTTCTTATTATTAATATTTTTAGAAATATTTCGTTTCTTCTTCTCATAATTAATTAATTAATTCTATATAAATATATATATATATATATATATATGTATACAATATCTGTTGAAAATTTGAAGGATATATTTCTCTTACAAAGCGATTGTTCTATACTACATTTACAAGAATATGTGTGATATAATAAATTTAATAAATCGTTGAAAGAATATGTACGTCAGTTGAGTTATGCGACGGCACGTTTTCATATAACTAACTGTCAGTTGTTTTTTAAATAAACTCCATTGTGTGCGTGTGTATGCGCGTATGTGTGACATGCGCGCACGTGTATATCAATATATACTTAAAAAATATATGTATTAAAAGTTCCGAAATAAAAATTGAGATTCCGCAAAGTTACATTTTATATTGATTCTTATAATATATTTAAACAATGGCCTTCATTTCAATTTCGTCGTACATGGTTGTTGCACATAATTGAGGCAGAAACCCCTATTCCCGATATCGCCAGGTGCTTCGCTACTATCCGTGTGAAAAATTAATCTGAACGGTTTTACAGTGCCTAAAACAAGCGAAGATGTAAAAATCATTAATAAAAATATTTAATATAATTTTAGAAGTTTCGAAAATATTTTTCCAGAATAGTAGTATAAATTATATATAATCAGATTTATAGCGTATTTACAGCTGAATTCTCAACTATAAATTCGAGCTACTCTCATGTTATATATTTTTATCAAAAGTTTAAAGTATAACAAACAGAAGATCTAATAAAGAGACTTTTACTCGCTTCTTTTTAGTAAAGTAAAAAATGATATTTTATGAGAATTTGGAAGACAGATATTGCAAAACGCTTACTAATGATGGAGGATCCGTTCAAGTTCTGCAGTTCTGCATTAAAAGTACCACCGCATAATCGATCGACACACATGAGCGGTGTCGTGGGCATCCGGCCCAAATTCATTGCGCACGGTATCGCCAGCCAATCAGTCATACAAGATATTCCCGTCATCGATGCAATTTGTGTGGCTTGTGTGTTTCCAGTCAGCGTGAACGCATTGCTACGCATTATCTGACCGGTTGCGCCCGCCGTATTGGCTACCATCATTCCTTGAGCTGTGAATGAATTACACGAAGATATAATCAATACTAAGTTATTGATTAATGCTGAATTGAACCGACTAAGTTACTTGAAAATCAAATTAATTACTCAAATTTATTATGTATCTTTTATTATTTGATTCTTTTTCTTTTCTTTTTCTTATATAAATTCGTTGCTTTGCATTGATTACCGGTTATCAGATAAGTAATGTACCATTATATGCAAATTAATCTATTGATTCTTATGAGAGATTGCCATTATTATTCTTTGAGTCATTTAATGAACACTTCTTTCATACCATCATCAGTACACGCCATGTATTGAATCCCGCAGAAGTTTCTCTCCATTCTAATGCATATACTGTAATCTTGATTCGATAACTGCAATCCGATCGTGGGATCATAGTTGAAAGACTTTATCTGACCGGATACTCCGGTGAAATACTGAAGACAGCCTTCTTCAGCCCGATAGATCGTGCTACATCGTATTTGGGAGACACGGACTTTCCATGATCGTGGAAACGAATTGCCGCTCGTAACAAAAGTCAGAGTAACCGGATTGGTTTGTCCAACGCCCGTATCCACATACACTTCAAAAAGTAGTTTTCAGTTTGCATCGGGAATTAAATCGGGAACCACGGTCTCAACAAAAAAAGATAGAGATCTATCTTTCTCTACTTACTATGATTTCCGTTATTATTACCGCATATTGTTGGCACAGGATTACCGCCAGAAACGATAAATTGATCGTAGGTGCAAACGTTGTTAGTCGTCTCCGGCCCCCTAATATTGAATTGCGTGAAATCCAATCTGCAAAAACAGCGCATAAGCGAGGCGAGATTTTGAGCAACTCTCTTTTTATTCACATCTTGATGAACTAATCTTAGATAATCAGTTAAGAAGTCTATCATGAAAAACGTCGAAGACCGTACCGATACTGACATACGTCTGGATCAGACTTCATCAACGTCACCTGGCAGGATTCCATACCATCGAAAGTGGACGGATAATTTGGATTGACAAAGTACGTATTGTTGTCGGCAATCATTCCTCCACAAGATACCGTGACTATCAAGAGCGAGATGAAAAACAAATGGGGGGTTTTCTCATGCTAGACAAGTATCTGATGCGACGAACGTTCGTTTACCTATACAGCAAACCCCGTAACCATTCGCACATAAGCCGCTGGAGACGCCGCCACGTTGAGAGCATTCCGCCGCGGCGACGCACGTACCATTTTCGCCGTTTAATCCGCCGCAGATCCCGTTGTCGAATTTCACCAGCGTGAATAACGAGAAGACTATAATGTTATATAATATAATTGTATTGCGCAGAGATGAAGAGAGGATCAATGCGAATAACGCCGATGATATGACTCGCTTTGATCTCTCTTCTTTCCCGACCCTTCTATCTCGCATATTCGTGAATGTTGAATGAAAAAGCTGTACGTTTTGTTCTTTCGTTATAATCAGATGTATCAGATTCAGTATCGGTAATCATTATCTGTAACGATTTAATTATTTATTTATAGTTTCTCTCATTTTTTAAGAGCCTTTTATGTTCGGTATTGATGAGCTATCATTCAGTGACATCCATAAGATTATCTCTGGAAGCAACAACTTTGTTTGGTATATTCATTGTAGTCTTATCTGCAGACTTCCACTTACGTCTTTTCTCCCTGGTGATCTGAGTACGATTGTTGTTTTGCGATATCGGCGATTGCCATTTGCGTCTCATCGCGCCTTGCAACGTAACGGCAGGGCCATTGTGGTTCACGTTCCACAATCGTCTTCTCTCCGCGAGTTTGTGTCTGTCGCGATCGTTCCAGGCATCGACTTGAATACAAAATGCAACGTAACACATCAAGAGCACGATTAACAATCGGTTTCCGGTCATCTTGAAGTTCTGCGCACGGGTCTCGTTTAGGGAGGCAGCGTACAAAGTCGAATTATGTTATTCGGCTCCTTTATCGAAGATTTATTCTTTCGAGTGAATTTTTACCGCTTAGTTAAAACGCTGTAAGAATTCCCGAAGGCGCAGCGCGTGTTTCATGGAAAACCCGACGTAAATTAACTCCCGCGTGTGTCCAAGGCGTCAAGTCTAATATACCTAGAGATACACGGTTTGCACGGTCTGCATATCAAGCGGTAAATCGCAGCGGTTCAATCGAGTTTTAAGCTCAGACGTCCATCAGCGCAGAAAGGTTTCAGGGAAAGTCGAGAAATTTAATTGACGCTCCGAATAATCGGTATTGTGTTTGCCTCTTGGCTCGAGATAAATACTTTTTTACTTTCTCGTCGCGCAATGTGTCGCACAATGATTCATAATTGTCGTCGTTACGGATATTAAACGGGATATTAAACGGGATATTGAACATGGATCCTGCCAGTGTGGAAAGTAAATTATCTAGCAGCGAATCGGCCGTGTAAAACAATATTGTTACATCTTATCGTTACGATCTAATCGATAAAATAATTTAAAGAGGATACCGTACAACAAGAGAGCTACAGAAAAGCAAACTTTCTAAGTCGTTCCGTCTTCCATATTTCTCATCGCGCCAAATAAGTTCCGAGATATGCGTGGCATATGGGACAGTAGTGGTCCGCGTGACTGTAAGAGTCGATACAATATGGTATCAGGCAGCAGGGCCAACATCTGCGACGGAGATGCAGAGATTACTCTCAATAACTTTGAGTTTTGACTATTAATTAACTATTAATTGCTATATAATTCATCATCACGAATTATTGTGGCAATAATTGTAACTGTGTAACGGTCAATGAAGAATGAGAGATTAAAAGTATGAAATATTCCGGAAATCGCGTGAATTAAAACGAAGGAAAATTAGAAAATAAAATGAGGTAATACGATACGATTGTATTAAACGGAGAGTATCTGCCATTAGAGATTGCGAAACGTAGCAAGATGTCTCTTTCGCATCGACAATGCTGAACAGCGTACCCGAATAAAAAGAGCGTTAATGCTGTAAGATGAGTGATCGTAGGTCGACGCATTATCACAACAGTGATAACGAGCATTGCACATCGAGGACATATCGTATCCACTGGTACCCGTGGCCAATCGCTCAACCGTTCACTAAAAAGATTTAATTATATTACAATCTTATTAACTTGAGCTTGAGCTAAATTAAATTTGCATCATCAAGCAACAATCCCTCAGAGAGAAAGCTTCAATCTACTCAACTAAATTTCAAATGTATAGAAATATCGTTTCAAAAAAATATCTTTCTCGTCTAGATTGATCATTGCAATCATTTCCAGACAGTTTTACAAGATAGAGAGACGAACGGATCCACTGAGGATGCCGTGAGACTAATCTCTTGAGTTTGGGCGTAAGTGGGCGGTGGAATTCGCGTTGCGATGGGCGATCGATCGTCCACGAGGAAGCTGAAGGATCGGACGCGCGATGATATCGGATCGACGAATATGGAGGAGTAGGTAGGCGGTGCGTCTCTCGAAGAGGGGACATCCTGCGGAGCGCAAAATTATCACTGGCTCGATTAGCAGCGTGGCTCTTATCAATGTTATATCATGTATAGCAATCTATTTATAATTGATTGCAATTTAGGTGATTGAATTGCGTGCCTCGTCTCTGGTAGCTGACATACATCGGAAACAATTGTTAAGCTTCCATCGTCGTCGTCGTCGTCGTCTTCGTTGCTGTTGTTGCTGTTGCTGTTGTTGTTGTTGTTGTTCTTGGCGATATCTTTCCTGGAAGAGCGATCGATTCATCCACAGCGGGAAAGATAATCCATTCGAGGACGAATAGTTTAATATATCGTGTGGAAACGCAACCGCTTCTTGCAAGTCGGATGTGCTACGCAGATCTCGAAGATCTCGGGGGAGGAAAGAAAGGATCAGCGAGTAATATCATTCTGCGAGTCCTGTTTTTCTATATGCCGTCTTATATATATATATATATTTCGTCATTCTTTCTGTTACCTGATGCTCGTTCAACATTTTCGACATTGACTGTTGCTTGTATATTCTCATGCGAAGTTATTGAGGCTGTTTCAAGAATCATGCTTTCATGATTCCCATACGCTAAAATAATTATGCATATATGTATATATGTATATATACACGCACATGCGCGCATGTGTAAGCATTCTAGAATCAATTTAAAGTATCATTAGAATTTTATATTTAAAAAAAACGAAAATGTTTTTGTCCTTGTTTTCGTTAGGAGTACTTATATATAGAACATTATGGAATAAAGTAAAGGATCGGATAACGGGACTGGATTTCAAAGCTGATCTGGCATAATTTGATATCAGAAATTGTAAAATAAGAAAGCTTGATAATAATAATTCACTTATCGTGAAAGCCTGTAATGATAAATAATAAAATAATAAATAAGAAATAATGATTTAAACCTGAATTGTTACTCTATTTATTCGCGAAGTTCGACAATTTTCTCGAACTTTGCCATAATTGATCCCGTGAAACCAGGAGGATCTTGCTTTTGGAATAATTTTGAAACAGCGTTGATGAACGGTGAATTTCATATTTCCTCCTGAGACTTACAATAGTCATTGTTTAATTTTACATACTAATTTCGTACGATTATAGCTGTTATAAGCGGTTATGAATTGTGCGAAAAAGGACAGAAAAGTAGGTTAGTTATGTGCGTATGCGCTGTACATGTATCGCATATTTCTCGAGATTCTTCAACACGAATGTATATAATTTCAAGTTTTATACGACTTCAGTTCCATTGCGTAACGTAAACGCATATATTCGTATCTGTAACTTTTTATAAAAATCGCAAACTAACCATAAACAAACTATAATTTAGAATTGCAATGTACAAAACGAAAAAAGTTGAAAAATATCAAAAAACGTATGTCGTGGGAAAAGCATATTTCCGTGGCGCAAATACAGCAAGTAGATTAGTTACAACGGACACTGTGCGGCGCTGTATCGAGCGTGTGCGCCGACGCCATTGCATGAACGATATGCTACGAACGAGCGCCAACGACGAACATCGGCTCGGTGCGGCGAGGAGACGAGGAAACGAAGGCGTGGCGAGGCGAGACGAGAACAGCCGAAATGGAGGAGAGCCAAACATCGGAAAGTGTCGCCGTGCTACCGGACATGTCCGAACCGTTGACGAGCGAGACCGAGGAGGCGACCACGCTGACGAGCGAACACGAGGCGCATCCCGTTGCGGTTACAACAAGCGTCACTGCAGTGCCGGGCGTATCGGGTGTTTCCGGAGTCGGTGTGCCGGTTTCTTTGCCTGTGGGTTCTATCATCGGCGTAGCTAACTCGACCAATGGCACGACCTTCAACGTCATCACCTCAGATCAGCTGCAGGTACATTCGTAGAGTTGAGATACATGTGCCTCAGCCTCCTCATCGTGTATATTTTGGAAGAATTCGAGGAGAACGCGATCAATTTTAAAATAGCGTGTTGCTTTTTCTCGCTTTATACACTCTTATTTATACCATCGATGACGATGATAATATGATACACAAGAATGCATTTGTCATCGCGCAAGCTTATCCAATGCGATGACAATTGTGGAAGCATGCCATCTCGTCGATGATATCTACGTTACATTGTCGATCGATTCGTAGGTTCTTTCATGATATTATCTGTCTTTGACATTGGAAAAAAAAGTCTCAAGTCACAATACAGTCTTGTCTTAATCTGCCTTTTTCCATCGTTATTCTTTTTATTATTTTTATTATTTTATAATTTGTAAATCTTAACAACATTAATTGTATTTATACGATGATTGTTAATCATGATACATAACGTCCAAGAAACGAGAAAGAAGCATAATGATATCATCCATTAGATAAATAAATATTAAGAATTTAGTATATAGTCAGTTATAGTTATATGACACTACATTTTAAATTATATAATTATATTTTTTACTTATAGCTACCAGGCTCGGGTCAATTCAAACAGATGTTATGCGTGGATAATGGATTTATTTGTGAGCCGCGTCATGACAAGGACTCGGATCCTCTACGTTGGAATGGTGAGCTGAAGGCGACTCACATAGTTATCCAGAATAGTACTGATGAAACAGAATCAGAGCAGATACATGTTTCTACACCTGCATCTCAAACAATCTACACTTGGTCTGATTCGGCTAATCTAGCAGTTTTGCCCATCAGATGTAAGAATACAAATGCAGAGTTGCACAAAAGTAGATTCGGCTCTGGCGGTAGAGGAAGATGTATCAAATTGGGCCAAGAATGGTATACACCCAGTGAGTTTGAAGCTCTCTGTGGCAGGGCATCCAGCAAAGACTGGAAGCGAAGCATTAGATTTGGTGGTAGAAGTTTACAAACTCTTATTGATGAACAAATTTTGAAACCACATGCCACTTCGTGCACATGTGCGGCATGTTGCGACGATGATAGTGCAGTAAGTAATTCTTTAGATAATAGTATTTATAAATGGATTTAAATTTTTAAATGTGTCTATTTAGCAGCCTTTAATATATGATACTATTGATCCGTTCAGACAGGACCTGTACGATTATTCACACCATACAAGCGTCGGAGGAGAGCTAGAGATCCATCTGATGGAGAACCAGCATTGCGCAAACACAAAAGTGAGAATTCCCGGGACGGTAGTAATAACGACGAGAGTGGTGACGAAGTTGTCGTACCTGACAAAGAAGTCTGGCCGCAGTTTGTTTCTGCAGATGGGCTAGTTGTGCAACAACCTCAGGAACAAGATTCCGTCGTGCAAAATGTACAGACAGAAAATGGTCAAGGCGATGACATATTTAAAAAATTGGATGAAATGTCAAACAAGATGATAAAATTTGCTTACGAATTCAGACGTACTTTAGAAGAGGTGAAAGAACTTAATAGACAGCAAAGACGGGAACAGGCATTGGTTGCGCAACTTGGCGGTGGGCGCACAGATGTAATCGAAACTGTTGGACTACAACCAGCGTCCGATGCACATAATAAAAAAGTAAGAAATGCAGATTAACATTAAATCGCATTATAAAATAAACTAATTGATTTCTATAATATAATAAATTGTCACAACTTTTAATTCATTAAATAACAAATTTCAGTGTGCCAATTGCAATCGAGAAGCATTTGCAGAATGTTCCCTATGCAGACGAACACCGTATTGTTCTACATTTTGTCAGCGCAAGGATTGGGGCAGCCACCAAATGGAATGTGTAAGAGGCGCAGCCGAGACAGTCATGCTCATAGTGGAGAGTAGCAGTGGAGATACAAGCACTCTTCCGACGACTGCAACGGACCAATAGCTAGTGTTTCTTACACCAATTCATCAGAAGAGGAATCAGAGGAGGACGATATAAACGGCAAATTGAACTTGGAAACATCTAAGTTTAAAGAAGAAATGAAGACTTGAAATGTGAATTAACACGAGACTAAAAAGAAATGTATATAAATGTATACAATAGAAAATATTTTGTATAATATGTAAACTGTATGTTAAATTATGGATATATTATTCATAAGTTTGCAGCTTACTACGTATGCTTGTAGAAAACTCGATGCTCTCGAAGAGAACTATGTTGATATTTTATTTCTAATACATAATATATATTATATACCAAATATGATTGGAATATAAAAATATATGTCATATATGTGCAATGCAGTTCATATATGAATAATATTCGATCTTTTAGAGTGATTTTGGTATGATATATAGATTATATTTTTTCGTAATTATTTGTAATAAATATGAGCATACGCAACCAAAGGGAGGAAATCTCTATAGTTTTAAATATATTGTCTAAAAGTTATATTTTGAATATATCATCCACCGTATTATTATCGATTTATTTTTCTAATCCTACACACACATGCGCGCACGCGATATATGTACATATGTACATATGTAAATGTACACATATATATCTTTGTGAATTATTGCTTAACAATATGTATTTTATTTATCAAATTTTTTTATGAAATAAAAATATCTGGTATGTATAGATGTTTTATGGATATTCTATGGATAAATATAAAACAGTTAAGTAATTTAATATGCAATGTGAAATAGTATGACATACAATCAGTAGAAAATCAGTGTGTCATATATATGTACAAAGATTGTGATCAATTTGACTATGTGTGCATGCGTATGTATATGCATTTTATACAAAAGAGAGAAAATAGAAAATTAATTAATAATTTCTACTATATTTTATATAAAAACTACTACAACTACAAGAGAAAAATTTTTAATGATAGAATACATATTATAATATATATTATATAAAATCAGATATTTAAAAACTGAGAAATCTAAAGTTATAATTTCTATTTTGAAATATTCTTGAAATTAATGATTAGTCTAAAAGAATTATGAATTTTAAATGAAAATTAAAAATGGATAATATAGATATTATGTAATAAGATATGAAAATCGATCAATTAATCATTATTATCTTTAATATACAAATTAAATGTAAAACACTATAAATTAATATATAATGTAAATAAAATGTAATGCATTAGCAATTTTGCTAAAGATATATACATTTTTTATAATCTTCTTTTAATATGTAGTAGACATAAATTATATCTGCTACATGTCATACACAGTTTTATTTATTTTGTAATAATAATTGTACCAATAATATAAACCAATAATAACAAAAGTTGAGAAATATATCTATATATTTAACCAAAAACAATTGCATATTGGTCTAACATTATTCATACAAATTTATATAAATTATATTTCTCAAAATGTTTGAAAACATCATACAAACATCATTAATAATTTCCGTAATGTTTCAATCTGTATAACAGAGCACTACCTGTTTTATTTGATATGCTGAGGTAACCACTGTTAGGAGAGAAGTTAATTGTTTGTGGCATACCTATGTTGGTTTGAAACGTCGGGAAATTGGAGAATATGGTGAACGACGGTATATGTAGCATTCTGAATGCATTGTGCATATCATTGGACGCTGCGGCTAATATTTCGGATGTCGGATTAAATTTCAGACTCGTAATACTAGTCACAAGATTTTTCATTATTTTCAATGGTATAGGTTCTTGATTCTGTAGTAGCGCATCCATTTTATAGATGTTAACCACACCATGCTTGCTGCCTGTAGCTATAAATTGACCATTCGGTGATGCAGCGAGCGATGCACAAGATACGCATCCATCGTCTATAGCACGATTAATGCATGTGCGACTATTAAGATCCCATATGTACATTTCGCCGCCATCTGCATTTAAAAAATAAATTTTTTATGCATAAACTTTCAGAAATATCATTCGATAGCGAAAAAGAAATTATAAATCTACTTACCACCATGCGTGATGAGCATTCTGCTATCCGGCGTGAACGTTAATGCCTTGCATTTTAGATTCATCTTGAGTGTACCAATAAGTTCCTTAGTTGAACTGTGTAATAAATATATTTCACCATGTCTTCCACACAACGCTATTAATTTCCCATCAGGGGATACCTCGTATTGCTGGCAATGTTAGAATGTGTTTCCAATAGAGTTAATAACTAATTATGTTTAATATAGTTATGTTTGATAAAGTTATGTTTGATATAAAATTTGCGATTCCATCTTACCTTCATATTTGTAATCCCATGTGGCAAAGGTATTTTATACGTTTTATCGCTCATTAAATCAAAAGTATAACAATACGCATAATGCTGAGAACCAAGCAAGATTTCAGATCCTTCTTTCATGAACGTCGCCTTACTGATAGGATATTTTTTAAATTGCATATTATGTAGTTTATTGTTTGTATGACCATCTACCTGGAGATAAATACATATATACATATATACATATATTATTGATATATGTATCAATAATAATGGATAATCGAGATTAGAATTTAGAATTGATGTTTAATTTAATTTAAATGATCTATTTTAAATACATTCATATATATATATATATATATATATATATATATATATAATTTGCAGTTATTTATAAAAAATATATAATTATATATTTATTTATATATATGAATACCTGAAATAGTGATAAGATACCCGCTGAACCAGCAACCAATGCTACTGTAGAAGACGGATGAAATTCTGTACTTGTGACAATAGGACCTTCTGTATGAGTAGTTTTATTTAAAGCTTTCAGTACTTTGATATCGATGACATCCTTTGGTAGATTCTTCCCTTTATTTACTTCTAAATGACAACTATGCTAAACAAAAAAAAGAAAAAAATAATGAAGTACACTCTATAAAAATAAAAATAAAAATTTAAAATATTGAAAGATACCTTCAAAATATCTAAATCATCAATATCATCATTTTTCTCGCCAAGTTTCGCCCACTTTGGATGACCAACAAGTTGTTTGTATCTATTCTCTAAATATGTTGCATATAATTTTTCTGGTCTGTCAGATAACAAATGACGATTCTGTGCATTTCGAGCTGCATTTACACTATAAAAATATAAAAGTCATATCATTGATATATAAACATTTTAAAAAAGAGCAATATATGATTAGATAACAAAATGAACAAGTGCTTTTATAATATAAAAAAGTAAAATATAAATATAAATAAGAAGATAATTATATATAAACCTGTATGTAACATCGTCCTCATCTATCCAAGCTGCTTTCTTTTCATCCGTTCTATCTATTATATTGCTCAAGTCATCTTCCTCTATTTTAATTTCATCTTTATCCTCATGTATAGCTTCCTCATTAACAGATTTATTTTCTACTTTTACATGTGTATCAGATTCATTATCTGATAAATTATTTATGATGTCACTTGGATCGCCAAAAACTGCTCTCTCCAATCTATAAATATTAAATAATAACAATTCGTACTCATGAAAAAAAGATAGATAATTATTATTGTCATCATCTTAATTCATCATTTATGATTTTTGTCATCATACCTGGCTTCTTCGACAGGATCATATTTACGTTTCCGTTTCTTTTTTAAAGGACTCGAAAACCTCTGATGTGACCTCTCGTATAACATTTTTATATGTTCCTTAGTTTTATTTTCATCGTCATTATCTTTAGAACTTCTTCTTTGTACGGTCTCTCTTTCGTTCGTTTTATCCATTTTATTTTGTTTTTCTATTTATTTCATAATTAATATTTAATAAAAATTGAATTTCAAGAGTTAACTATGAATCAAGATTTTTAACCTATATAACTTGTTAGTAAGTTTTTACACGTGTCTCAACAAACCTCGCAGAATACGAGAAAACCATAATTTTTTCTATATTGACTTAGTGTCTTCAATCCAGTTACATTGAAGGACACCTATATGTGTTGCAACTGCTCCCTAGCTAATTGCGGAGTTACAAGTTGACCAATCTCGATTGATATTTAAATCTTGATTGTGATTAGTAAATTTTCTCACTGCTTAAACTGCAATTCAGGACGTACTAGACATATCTTAAGATTTTTTGAAAATAGATGTCTAACATGGATGATAGAATAGATAACGATTAAGTTACGATGAATGAATTGGAATACGAACCAATGGTATTGTTATTGTACGTTTTGTATGTTGGACGGAAAAATATTTTTTTCTACTTTACAGAAAATCATGTCTAGCTCTCTAAAATATTTTATATATATATTTTAATACAGATGATATCGTGGTATCACATGATGAAGGGACATTAATTTTGTTTTCAACGTTTTCTTTTTTGATACTGTTAGTGGGCAGATTCCTGACTTTATATTTCCATGTAAAAATAAATCTGCGTCTTATGATTAATGATACTGCTACATCGATTTTCGAACAAGAACAATAGTGACTTGCAACGATTTCTTTTAGCTAAAAAATTGGTACCCACGATTAAACATATAAGAATGCAATTTGCAGAATGGCAACTTGCCCCTCATTAAAACACTGATCTACAGAATAACCTATATATGAATACTTGAATATTACTTGCATAGCTATTTTCTGATTGCCATTTCACGAGCGTTCTATTTTTTAATTCTACTAAGATCATTAATAAATTTTTTGATGATTAATGCTTTTTGATTGGCTTATAATCAATTTCATATTTAATAGCAGGCAATATTTAATAGCGATTTACTCTGAACTGTACTACTTTATTCTTTATTATTTTTTTTTCTGAATAGTCAGTAAATATGATCTCTCTTGATTTTATTTTGCATATAATAATACTGATAAATGATTAAAAGTTTATTATAATCATACAGAAACAAGAGAAAATTTTAACAGAACAAATAGTATAATATAATTTCGAATCATCCTTCAGTGTTATAAATTGATGCGGAATCTGTTATATCGGACACTGATCTACTATCAAACGTAAAGACGCATTTTGGTTGGTATTGCTCCACAGCTTCCAGAAGAGTATCCGGATAACCAGGCGAATAGTATCTAAAACAATTACGACACGCAACTTTATGAAAAGAAACCAATTAAATAGAAACTAGTTATTTATTTCAACCAGTGTTTTTGTATTTAAAACTTAAACATTTAATTGTTTCATAGGGGGAAAGGGAAAAAGAAAGTGAGAAGAGGAGGAGAATTTTTATACGCGATCATTCTAATAAAATGCCAACTTAATAAACCGTTCGAAAACAATAAATCGAGACGTAACGTTATTGATCCGCTAAAGCGCTTCACGTTTGTGTCTTTCGAATTGCGATCAGCTGTAACAATATGGCGGGCACGCCGTCTACCACTCGACCGATTTAAATTAAGACGCCGGCCACATCTAGAAACGCACTCGCACAGTTATTTGCAATCGCTAGTGGCGTAAACGACTACGGTGCGAGCCGCCTGGATCTTCAAGACGCGCGCGCGAGAAAGAGAGAGAGAGAGAGAGGGAGAGAGGGAGAACGAAGAAAAGAGACAGAGACAGAGACAGAGAGACAGAGAGAGAGAGAGAGAGAGAGAGAGAGAGAGAGAGAAAGAATAAGCGCGTGTGGATGTCCTCGACTATATCTCACGCGTAAGTATTTTCCATGAAAAAAAGGGTTATGTGAACGCTGCGAGGATCGATCAAACATCGAGTGATTAATTCGATTTGCTGGCCCTCGTCATCTATTAGAACTTAACTCGCTCTCTTTACCTTTTAAAGAGATTAGACGCTCGTATTGCCCGTATTGTAATGTAATGTAATACACGTAAACGTAAGAGTGACTGCACTTGCGACTTGCTCCAAGCCAGCTTCATTATAAATGAATGATTTAGTCACGGCTCTCGTAATAGGAGAAATATTACATATAATATGTTCAATGAAAATTATTGATTGCGAAGATACGTGTGATACGCAAGGTTTAATGTAAAAAGAAAGAGAAATGAAAAGAATCGCGTAAACAAAGATATTTTTGAGAGAGAGAGAGAGAGAGAGAGAAAGCGTGAGTGACAGGAAAATGCATTCGATTAAATTGTTACCGATATTGTTCACTGCCAAATCAAATCAAACGATGCATAAAGAGAAGTTACCTGATGATCTCCTCTGGAAAACAGCAATTGATAATCGTAATGTACTCCGAGAGTGCGGTACCGGGCTCGGTCTCTATTTCTTGCACCTTTTTCAAACCACCTGACGTTACAAATTGTTTTCTTGCTCTCGCATCGGTTGGCAGAATCTGCATATGCGGAAATACGGAGAAGTTACGGTTTTGCTGACAAATTATGGCGAACGAATAAAAATCGCCGACGTTCGTTTCTTCCTAAATAACATTGAGCAAAAATCAGATTTCAATAATGGAATAATTAATTTGTAGGCGCTTCTAAAAATAGATGCTGCATTGGGCAATTCTGTGGCGCAAAAACATATTGTAGACGTAGCGGACAAACATCATTAGAAATCATCGCGTTACATTATAGCTAAGAATAAGGCTTCTGAAACCTGACCTGCATCACATTATTACTGAGAGCGTTTACTACGGATCCACTAGCTGAATCTATTTTTCTACGCGATAATCCAAAGCTTGAAATAAATCAGCAACCGAAAAATATAAAAAATATAAAAATATTCACTCTTTTTTTTTAATATTCATCTTTTACATCCCATACTTTCATTTATTTTAATTCAATCGTTCATCGATTCAGCACAATGTTGTCGCTATTACGTATCATCTTCCTGAATCGACATCAAATGTGCGCAATTCATTGTGTTTGTGATCTTAAAGCTGACTCATCACTAATGCTTGTTTACACACAATTTCGTATGAACGTTCGCATACTAATCTTCACGTATTTATGATATGTTATGTGGTATTGATAACAATATGACGATACCTTCCACAAAATGTTATCGAAAAAGATTAAAAATGTAAAAAAAAATTTACTGAAAGTAACCTTTCGTGAATCTCCTTTATTTTGAATAATCGTAATAATATGGAGGATTTTATTGACTGGTTCTTCGCCACCGCATAGTATAGCATTTCGTAAACAACACATATCGTTATTAATAGCATCAATTTTGACGCAGTATTTACTGCAGAGAGTGCGCATATGCCGCGCAGTTTCGAAAACAACATAAAAATAATTGATATCCACATAAATGCAACATATAAATACAGGCATCATCATGGAAAAATTTCTATTTTTGATATGTCGTTCACATAATCACGATAGACTTATTATTGCTTGTCTAAAGTTATTTCGCTCATAGTTTCCTCATTTCATCTATTTGCAGTTTATTGCTTGACGTTGGATCACCAGCGCAAAGCTACATCATTGATATGTAATAGAAGACACTGCTGCAACACCGCGTGTTATCAACATCATATTACATCGCATTCGGTGGCAAAACTATCAAAACTCTTCGTCATCAATTTTATTTTCATCGCAATTTCAGCTAGGGCTGAACCCGTTAATCCGAAAATTTTCGAAAGGATTAACAAACGATCGATTTATAGTTGCTTATTTATGCTGCATTTTGGACATATTTTGGATCTATTTCGGACCTATATTTCAGTTGAGTTGAGTTTAGTTAACGTTGCCTGCTATATATTTAAACCGAATGCACATGTTTGAAGAATTCCAAAATCATACTACAGCATCGATCTTTTGTAGGAGAATCGGGGAAAATCAAACCGCTGTAAATCTGATGTGACTTGAATTTAATCGTGACAATGATTCAACGATTAAAGAAGAAACTTACGCTTTGACGAGATTATTGTATTGATTTATTATAATACGGTTTAGCGTATATATCGTAACGCGTTCGGTATACAGAGGCCTGACAACGAGACAAGAGAGTTACTCTAAATTCACGAGACGTGATAACTTGAATGATATTATCAGGTATTATCACTATTAGAAATTATATCTTGCACATTTCTACATAAATGCACGCACCGGCATATCTGTAAAATCCCTTCATCAGTTTCGCCGTGATCAGATACTATAGACTTTCCAGAAACGAATTTATAATCAGTAATACTATTATAGAAATTTCCAAAAATATTCTAAAGCATCAACAAACTAAATTCGCGTTTTAGACAGTTCCTGGAGTTTATCAATTTTAAATTTGTAAATAAGAAAAGCAATAGAAAACGGAATAAAGTGTGATAAAAAAGAGGAGATAAAGAGTTGGTAAGCAAAATGATAAATAATCAGCATTGTGTGATTCTCAATACCGGTGAAACCAATAATTATCATCAACCAGCCTCGGCCAAGCCCTCTGTTGTCTCGGTATCAAGTATTGACTCTGATGTTAGCGATAGAAGGGATGTACGCGAAGAACTGTACGCCGGCATCTTTAGGAGGCATAGAAAAACTATATTGGTATTAGGCAGTTTTCTTAAAATGTTAAAGATGAATCGGAATATGAATAATTATGCTAGTATTAAGCCCAATGACGAAACAGATGAATAAGCTATCATCATTGTTGCGAGTTGTATCTATTGGCTAGATACCTCAAGTAATTTTTTTCATGTACTTTCGTAGAAAATCCAATTAAGAGGAATTCTGTAAATAAATTTGTATATTTGCAAAAATTTTTTTAAAATATCAATTAAAAAAATAATCAATCTATAAATTTCGATCGTGTAAAAAGAATTTTGTATAGTATTACTATAAAAAAGAATATTGGCTCTTAATGTTATTTTATAAATAACTGTTAAATATAATTAAGATGCAAATGAAATTCAGTTTTAATATTAAAGTATTTAAAATTCCTATTTAATAATTTATTTTACTATTATTTTCAAGATTTTTTATTTATTATATATATATATTTAAAAATTTTTCTCTATATACACATTTTATAATTTCACACAAAGAAAATAAAAAAAAATCGTTTTCTCTTTGATGAATTATAAAATTAATTGAGAAGAAAAACTGCCAATCGAAAGGTATATATAAATAAAGAAAACCTTCTTATACATCTATAAACCATTGCGAAATACTGAAAAGATTGAAAATAATAATTTATTCTGCTTTTCTCAGAAGAGAAAAAGAAAATGTATAAATGTGTGTGAATGAGTAAAAGAAACAAAGAGAAATTTGTCTATTGAAAAGATAACGTTCTATCATTGACATATCTTTTCAAATTCATTTGTTTTAATAATGGTTCTACGATAGCTGACATATAATGCATGGCTTTTCAATATATCTTATAATTTATATCACAAATATCTGTTAATCATGGAAAACTATAAAATATTATATTAAACATCTTTCTTTATAAAAATATTTGGACAAATTACATGTTCTAATGTATAGCCGAATGTACGCTACTTTAAGATTCGAGATTAATTCAAAATTTTGATAACGGCATTCTATTTTCTTACGTTTTTTTATACTTGTAGTTCAAAATTTATTAATTTCGGCATAATTTATCTCATATATATCTCATATTAAAATAAAATGTTTGTATTTTCATGCACTTGGATATGATATGAGATTCCTTATTGTTTCATATTATAGATTTTTAATATTATCAAAATAATATGAGAAAAAACTCAAATTGATCGACATTTTAATACTGCAATTACTGTCTGTGTTATTGTTAACGAGCTTAATATTTATCAGACAGAGAAAAAGATATATATATATACACACGCATGATTGTGAAGAGGCATATATAAGAAGAAAAATATTGTTCATGAACAATAAATCTGCATAATAAATGTAGATTAACGCGAATATCAAATCATTATTATTTATAATACCTCGATATCTTCTATTTTTTTTATTTAATTTTTTTATTTAATCATTAGGCAGTTATGAATATTTTTTGTATGTAATCAATACAATCAATTTTTGTGGTTCATATTCCAAATTTTTTGTGGACACTATCCGTGTCTTTATATAAAATACTGCCATTAGAAGATAAATCAGGATAATGTAATAAACGCAAACAGTGAGTAGCTTGGAAAGCAATTGTGCGTTTAACAATTTTCTAAAGCATACCTAATGAAACCTTTTTAAATGAATTCAATGCGTCGAATATATCTCTGTACTACTTAGCCGAACCATACTGTCGTAAGACTGAAAAATGTGCTCTTTTGGAACATCAAACGTGCTCATATTATTTTAGGGAAAGCATCGAGAAAAAGAGAGGAAGAGGAGAAGAGAATTTCTTATGTATTTATGGATTTTTAAATTGTTATTTATGTAAACATAGGCAATATGTGCGAAGCATATCAATCTGTACTATTATTGTAATTCATAACGATAGCACATTGTAAACATATTCTATGTCTAGGTCAGACGCAGTCGAATCGAAGAAATTATCGAGTCTCGAAATAATTGGATGATCGCAAAATAAAATGATTATAAGGTTATATAGAAATGAATCAAAGGATGTGTCATTTGCATGAATGCTGCATTGTATGTATTGTTATATATATATATATATATATATATATATATATATATCGCGATAAGATTCTTTGGAACTTTAAGATATACATGCGGAAACTATATCTTAATAGTAAACTAGTATGATAGTTTCTACGATTTGACGAAAGAAACATTTGCGCGCCTTACAAATATAATCGCTTGCGACCAATTTTTAAGTAGAACGAAAATTTTTATATTAGTAGCTTTATCAGATCGCTTGCATCTTTAAGTATCGTTACGACATGACAGACATTATTTTCATAATGTCAATTGCGAAGCAAGATTTTCATTGAACGATATGAAAGAAAAAACCGAGATATTTTTTTGCAATCTTGATTGTCATGATTCTATGTGATTTGTAATAAATTTGTTAGACGAGGAAAAATTTATATTATCACTTTGTATTATATATAGAAAATGTGTATATCGAACACATACAATAAAATATTCGTATTCCGTTTAAAATAAATCTTTAGATTCGCCGCTGTTCTAATTTGTTTCATTATTGTGCATATTATTATATTATGAAATTTCCAATGAAGCTTTCGATATAAAATTTCATAGTAAATAGCAAAATCTTACCTTGCTGAATTGTCCTACGATGTATTTTAGCATATTGGAAGGTACATCATGTAACAATGGTTCGAGAGCTTCTATATACATGCACTTTTGCAAAATTTGCTTTAACGCGGAATGACATTTTGTCTTGAGATCTTCGGAACTTCTCGGAGCGATGTACAGCTATTAATAGGAAATTGCGATTGTAAAATTGATAATATAAAAAAGTAACTTGATTTTTATACCTCCAATAATTTGGGCAACACATTTGCAACCGCGACTGCTTTTGCATGCTCAGGACTGTGTTTGCCGATCTGTCCAATTGCCCATACGGTTACCGCTAGAATATAATCGTCCGTTTCTTCTTGCAAGACAATCGTTAATTGAACTATACCCTACATAAAATAATTATTTTATGATGTTATATTGAATGCGATTATCAAACGTTACTAATCTTTGATTTGTACTTTGGATTCTATTACGGCTACTGCTAATTGATCCAAATGACCAGCGATGTAGCCGAGTGCCATGATTGCTGGTAATCTATTTGCCGATTTCGAGACGTTAATCAACTCGATAAGGGCAGCAATACCTCCAGCGTTTGCTACAAGTTGCGCTAACTGAAAACATGTGTTATTAAAGATGAAATACAAAAGAGATTTTGTTAAAAAATTGTCGTACTTCCAGCGTATGTTTGCATATCTCTCTGGTCAAGATCGCTGCAACTCTAGCAACATTCTCGTCCGGATGTGCCATGTGCATCAGAACATCTGGAAAGATTTCCGCTTCGACTACGGCTTCTGCTAAGTGCGCTGAATGTTTAGCTATACTGCTCAGTGCTAACAATGCTTGACGCTGTAAATATTATATATATTTAAATGTTGTGATATTCATTTAATATGTATCAAATCACCTTTGCCTTCGGATCAATATTGGCCAAGATTTTCACAAGAAAGTAGATTGCACCGGCGTCAACCACTATTTGTGCGAGTTCAATGCTATGTTTACTTATGTCGCTGATAGCTGATGCACTAATCTGTTTGATATATAATTCAGGTTCTTGCAAGCATAATACAAGAAGTATTACCGCGCCTAATAATCAGATATAATAAAATATTATTGATAAACATGTTCACATCTCGCATCGATTTATTATTTTCTTTTATATTTATTTACGAAAAATAATCTTAATTTTAATTAATTTTACCAGCATCCACTGCTGCTTGAGCTAAATTCTTATTATGTCTTGCAATATACCCCAGTGCCCAAGCGCCTGCTTCCTTCACTCCAGGATCAAAATCTTCCAAGCATAGAATTATACTCTGTAAGCCATCATTGTGCACTACTATTAACGCCAATTCTGGCGAATGTTTCGCTATTGCTCGTAAGACAAAGAGTGCCGCTTTCTTGTAAAATTTCTATAATAATATGGTCTCTCAAAATTTATATTCAAATATTCTTACATGTAAAGAACTTGCAGTTGACTATTGACTAAAAATACATCAAACTTTTTAGAATGAAAAGATAAAGTGCCTCAGATTTATCTTATGCTCTATTAGAAATAAAATGCTTACATTTAAAGAGCTCATACATTTTGTTTATCTATGTTCCTTAGTAACTGTGACAATACATCTTTCCTGACAACAGCGTGTGCAACTCTGCTACTATGATTCGCCAACTTGCCTAAAGTTATTGCCGCCAAATGTTGAATAGACGGCATGGTATCCGCTAGTAAAGGACGTAACAGGTCTATCACACCTGCTGCTTCCAAGCAGTCAATATTATTCGGTTTCGAGGATAAATCCGCGACGGATTGCACGAAAGACAATCGTGCTTTTTGATACTGATCAAAAACTAATAAAACAATGACTATATAAAGTATGGAATTACGTTATTAACAATAAATAATATATAATTGACATTGACGAATTTACTTATCTATTTTATAAATATACCTTGTAGAATCGAGCGCGTTGTCATATTAATTCATCAAAAATTAAACACATTGCATTAAACATTAATAATCGTCATTATATAATTCGTACCATCATTATATAATCTATTATATAATACTTATGACATGCAATGATTATTTCAACAGCTTTCCTCAAAGCCGTCGTCTGTTTAAAAATGAAAAATTGCCGCTCAAACCTGGATCTATGAATATGCATAGATAGGCAGATTCGAAGGACGGAATGGAAGTCGTATAACGATTCAAGAAATTTCAACTAAACACTAAGAACGTCCAACAGAGATAAAATGATATTTATCGCTGGTATTCATAATCAATTTTTATAAATAAATAATAATCATATAATTTCTTAGTTTTATTATACAATGTAATTATAAGATATTTGTATAATAGGATATTTGTTAATTAAGAGTTTTATTAGTATTTAAAATCAAGACTTATAACGATTTTACAAAAATTACGATCTCATATTAACAATAACAAGTTTTATTATAATATATCATCTTATAATATATCATCTCAATGATTTTTTCAAAATGAAATGATATTACGAATACTAACTTATTTGTCGTCTATATCCCTTATTAGAAATATTTCATAATTTACAACGTCATATTTTTTTAATATCTATATATTTATATCTCGTGATATGTATATCTCTTGATTCAGAGTTGGTCATTTCGTATTTAATATTTAAAATCTTGAAGCGTAAGAATTTAAAGATGTATCATTTATTTAAATATTTCCAGAAAAATATTAATTAAAATAACGAGAAATTTTTTATAATTAATTTAATTATTTTTCAATTCGACGATTAACAGTTTTTATAATCGGATAATGAAAATATATTCTAAATACAACATAATATAAAGATTAATTTAATATCGTCTTTATAAACCATTAAACCATCTTAATTGTCATCGAATGTAACGTCTTTTTGATTTTGTGTTTCGCAGTAATAGTTAAGCAAAAATAATAGCTCTGAAAAAAGGATTTTATGATAAAAAATTACTAAATATGTCTAAATATTTAAATATTTTATTAATATGGAAATGAGAATAATAGTATTGCTAAGAAAGTTACTAGACATTACGTTGAATTGATGTAGCATAGAAATCGGTCATTAACCCTTCTGTATACCCCGCGAGCATGTTATATAGTCGTATATCGTGTGTACGTATTGCCGTCAAGTAACCAAATGTTTGCGACAGGTTTACGGTAAAATCCAACGGAGATTAATGAAAGTGACGTAAATCCGACGACGCCTCTATCGACTTGAAACGCGTAAATAAAAAGCGAGATTCTCATCGCACGTATCGCTCCTGTATTGCACGAGACCGCGCAAATGGTGCGACTGCCGCGTAATGCGTATACCAGGTTATTGAGATCTTGTGAAAAGGTCTCCTAAAGAGGAACAATTTTGACGAGCGGTCCCGTACGCGTGCCACTCTCAAAAGCGGTTCTTGCCAATTAAAATGGCAGAAAATCAGAGTAACTCATCGAGCCAAATTGGCCAAGGTGCGTTACCATAACGTTTACCATACAACATTAAAATCGTTTACGGAAGATCAAGGAAAACCTAACCTAACCTCGTGGCATTGTTCTGCGATGCGAAAATCGGCTATTATGTTCCTTATGACTACTTATCTTACTTATATGGAATTTTCATGCCGTGAGCTTTTTTATTTATCTCAATTAAATTTTAATGTAACTATATTACAGGTTCTGGTAGATCTCTCAATTTTCCACGATTAGATTTTCGAATGAACAATGATGTTCAGAATGAAATGTCAGGCATGTGTGAAATTCTACAATCTGTTGAATATCACGAAGAAGATTTTCAAAATGTTGAAATATATTTTATTCTGCATTCTGTTATAGAAAGGCGGAGACAATTGAAGCTTAGTTTTCAAACGCAGGGGAATAATTTATCATTTGCTAATTCCACAAACTCCTCATTGTCAAATTCAATGGGAGCCACGGCATGTCCACCAATGTGAGATTTTGGCAAACAAAATAATTTTTGGATAATCATATTATTTTTCATGTAACAAGATTAACTCTATTTTTTGTTCATGATGATAGTTCCTCCTGTCCAAGTTTGCCTTTATCTTTACCTAAACTGCCCATCAGACCTCGCAATATGTTACAACAACAAGAATTTCTTCCTGATAAAGCAAGGTATAAAATAAAGAAGAAAATAGAATTAGAATTAAAAATTTAGAGACTATAATGGAATTTGTTGTAGAGACAAACTGCGAATGTGTCAGTCTATACAAACCACTGGTAAATTACAATTATCTCCAGACATGGTATATGATTTTACAAGTGAGGATCTTCAGGACCTTGGAGAAATTGGAAGGGGAGGATTTGGCACTGTAAATAAGATGATACATAGGATAAGCAATACTGTTATGGCTGTGAAGGTATTTTATTAATTTTTATTTCATGCGGACATTTTACCTTGTACATTGATACGATTATCTTTAAATTGCATCGGAATTCTCCTAAATTTATGAATTACGTTTCAGCGAATTCGCTCTACCGTGGATGAAAGAGAACAAAAACAACTGTTAATGGATTTAGAAGTTGTGATGAAATCGAACGAATGCCCATGTATTGTGCAATTTTATGGAGCTTTATTTAAAGAGGTAATAAATAGCTTAAGACTAATTATATGCTTATATTAATGCAGAAAATAATTAAAATACCTAATCTTCTCATATCTAGGGAGATTGTTGGATTTGCATGGAACTCATGGACACGTCGTTAGATAAATTTTATAAGTTTATCTATGAGAGATTAAATGAGAGGATACCAGAATGTATTTTAGGCAAAATTACTGTAGCTACAGTGAAAGCATTAAATTACCTCAAGGAGAAACTAAGAATAATTCACAGGGATGTGAAACCTAGTAATATTTTATTAGATCGTCGAGGTAATATCAAATTGTGTGACTTTGGTATATCCGGTCAACTTGTAGATTCGATTGCAAGGACACGAGATGCTGGCTGCAGACCATATATGGCTGTAAGTTTATAATTAGATAAACACCTCCTGGTAAATTTTTTTGATATTTTTACAATGTTATCACGATTGATCAGCCGGAAAGAATAGATCCACAACGTGCGCGTGGTTATGACGTGCGAAGCGATGTATGGTCGTTAGGCATCACATTGATGGAAGTCGCTACCGGATACTTTCCGTACCCTAAATGGAACTCGGTCTTCGAGCAACTTTATCAAGTAGTGCAAGGCGATCCCCCGCGTCTTTCTCCCAATGAGAACGGGAATCACTTCACCATGGACTTTGTAAACTTCGTAAATACATGGTATATAAATTAACTTTTTTGTAACATTTTCTTATTTATCAAAATAATGAAGATATTTTTGCTGTATAATTAACTGTTTGTATTGCTTTTGTTTTAGCTTAATTAAAGAGGAGACACAGCGACCGAAGTACAATAAATTACTGGAACATCCGTTTATCCGACGAGCGGAGGAGGCGACAATCGATGTTGCAGCGTATATTAGTAGCGTCCTGGACAATATGGCTAATAACGGAGTGACGCCATTCACAACCAATCAACCTTAAACAATGAAACAAGCAGTGGGACAATGACACACAGGGCACACATCACATTATAATACCTCGGATTTTGCAGTCCTCTTCAGCCTTTTACTCTTGCAATTTATCGAAGGACATTATCGTACTCCCGATGATATAGCGTAACTGATGAAACCGGACGGCGATAGTTCTCGTTATCGTATGTCGTTTGGTTTTAGAGTTGTATATTCATGGACTGCACACGAAGTGAAGCGGGTAGGGGTATGCGCATCAGTGCGAACTAGTATTCGTTAAATAATATTATATATGTAATATAGATCGCACACAGATGGTGTACCTCGTCTTCTTCTTCTCCCGTGCCATCATCTGCATCTCTTTTCGTTCTTTGCTTACTTAATTTTTTCTGTTCCGAATCTATACAACTCAATTTTTTTCTTAAAAAAAATTGTAATAGATACGATAAGGCGCATTTATGCGTGATTTTTTAAAATTCGTTATAGATAGAAATATATTCTGTAGCGATATCAGATGGAATTCAAGGCAGAAAGGATTCATAGAACTCCAAATTTACATCATATCATGATCGGATTTTCGATTTTCACAATTTTGACGATATAGCGCAAGCTTTCAACAGTTCATGCATGTGCGTACATATATATGTATAATATATACACAAATACGTATCCATATATACTTACGTATGTGTATGATTATGCCTAAAAAATTGTCATTTCCATGATTTTTCATAAAGAGTGCTACGGGAGCAAAATGTATTGCAGGCAAATTAATCACGCAAGGTACCGAGGTACCGATATCGAGGTATTGGCGATTTTCGATAATTTTCTTAGGACAGATTTAAATACGAGCGTCAAATGTTAGGAGAATGCTGTAATGTAATGGAAATAAATCATTGACACTCATAGTGAGGCTTTTTTCAAAAATTCTTTTATTTCTTTATTATCTCTTATCACATAGTTCTTTACTTACACATATCGAGTTTTCATGTTTTAATCCCTCACTCACGACGATTACTTATCTTCTGCGCACATTTGTCCACCAGCAGATTTCAAAGCTGCGGGTTCAGGTGTATTTCGCTATTGCGAACATAAGAAAATATCCTTTTTACTGTTTAATTACTCAATGTCCCTCTATTTTGTGTGAACGGATTATTTAAAAAAAATATTTTAATTGAAATTTTCGAAATAATTTAAGAAAAGAATTCCGCTATTTGCGAATCGATTTATAAATTTGTGATGAAATATATCGAAGTAATAAAATTGACAATAATATTTTCTATTATAATATTTATGATATAAACAAATATTATTTATTTTTATTTATTTTATATTCTTCAATTTACGTTTATATTCAGTAATTGTTATTCAGTAGTCGCACTTTTCGCATGAGGATGAACTTCGCAGAAATGAGTTATAATTATAATCGATAATTCTGACAATCGCATATGCGCACCTGTATAATGATACCATTTCCACAGCTAAGAAGATGGCGGTATAATGGTGGCAGTGCTATGGTGGTTGATACATATTGATATATCATCGTAACAGTTAAATCTTGATAAAATCATCGACTTTGCTTTACTGATGTAAAAGCGCTCCTTAATTCCGCGCGAGCTTATAAATAATTTTATTTGTAAAATATAAGATAAAATGTATTGAAATGCTTATTAGTTAAATGCTTATTTTTAATACTTTGTTATATACTGATGTTTATGTTGTATTATAATTTAAAATGAAATATCATGTACAAAATATCACGAAAATTTCGTACTTGAAAAATTTTCACTTCATAAAATATACTGTAGATATCTATTAAGTGATGCAAGAACTATCGATTATTTAATAGAATTATTTTAACACGATTTTTTATCTTTTGCGCAGTTGAGTAATTAGCAGTCATATAACTGATGCATTCGTATTAATTTGTATTTGAATAATTAATGAATGTAAATCTATATCTTTCCAGATTATTGATAAGATTATCGAAATAAGAAATTTAATAACTAAATTTATATTATCAAGAGACAAATTTTTCAAGATATTGAAATGAATTCTAACATAAAAATTAAGAAAAAAGATATTTAGAAGCATTATTTGAAATTATACTAGAGATATTTTTCAATGATAGAACAAACATTACTGAAGTCTTCTTTTCATTTTTTAACTCGATTTTTAATGTCGAAAGAGATACTCGATAGAGATTTCACGATCCTATACGGATATTGCTGCAGCAGTAGTGGCGAGGCGTAGATCGTGTCTGCTACTGCTGCTGACTGCATTCATCGGAATCAATTCTTTTGAATATTTGATGTGAACGCCTCCGCCCTCCCGGAACTCGTGTTTGCGTCGAGTCTATATCTGTAACCTCCGCGTATAATCCGGTCTTTTAAATTGTCCACTGAAATACGTCCACATCATTGCTATTACGATAATCTGTTGCTATTTTTTAAGAGGATACAGAGACTGCAGCCCATTGCGATCATCATTACATTTCCCAAGGAAATAATTATGTACCAACGTTTAATTCCTGCGCTTGTATATATATTCACACAATTGTTTCAAGCAAAAGAAAATATCAACATCAAAGAAATGCATTTAGAATCAATGAATTCAAAGAATTCATTAAATTAAAAATTTAATTATATTAAATAACATCATATATAGAAATTCATATATAGAATAATTATCAAAATCTAATCAAGAACGGCATTTTTTAATTAATTATATCATGACATTTGATCATTTACAAATGTGATCAAGTATAAAAGTAAAAGAAATATATCGCTTTAATAATAATCGTTTAAATCGATTCAAACAGACAGCGTGTTATATTACGTCCTATTACGTCTTTTATATGACGCGCATAATGTTGCTTCGTTGCACGTAATACGTCGCTTTGCGAACATGCGGCGGCCACGCAGGCAAATAAATGTGTGTAATGCGTAACGAAAAGGTAGTAGTGACTCACAACTTGATATAGGGAAGGTGGCAGGTGCTAGTTGCGCTGCTGGTTGCTGATACTGGGTGCTGTGCTGCTGTTGCTACTACCACCGCCAACGGGGTAGCTAGCCACCTGGATAACACGACAGGCTCGATAGGGGAACGGATATTCCCAGGAGATTATTGATCGGTCGCGCAGATACTTCCACTGACAACAATGTATCCGATGAAGAATCCTTGGTGCTTTTATTCGCTCAAATCTTCTTCGCATCTCTGATTTCTGTATGTTGAAATTTCTGTATAAAAATTTTCTATACAAATACATTAGAATGATACATTACTGTAAGTATATCATTAAATATGATTTAATGATTATCATTATTATAATTTTACTCGAATCATTGTCTGATCATCATTACTTGACTAGCAATATATAATAACATGTTAAATTTATCCTATATGTAAGATTTAGGAGATGAGTATTATAATTAGTTTGAGAAAAATTTATAATATCTAAAAATTTCAATCATCTCAAAACGTTCTCTCGAAATTGCTGTTTTATTGTATAAAATATGTTCGATATTCGATATTTTTTTTCACGTGGAGAAGAATGTTTTGCTCTCTGAAAAAAGTCAATTCTCCGTAAAAAGCGGTGTATCTCGCGTTTATGTACAATTCAGATCGACGAATCTCGTGCTAACGATCCTCCATGGACGCCGACCAATGATGATGAGGTCTGAGTGAATCTCACGCGCCATTCTCTCGTCTCGGTCGAATGGCCATAGCTCTTACCCCTCTTTCTTGCACATTGGCTTATCGTAACGGGCGGTCGCTACCTCCCCCAATTCGATCAATGGAGGTACCTGTATCAAGGCGACTGGGTGAACTGCGTCCATTCCCGCCCACGATGCAGAGACAGGACGATGTGCAGGTATTGCCATCCCCTTCCATTATCCTCTGTTCCATTAGGTCTGTCCCTGGCAAGAACCTCCCCCATGGATAATTCATATTTCGGCAATTTATAACCACTGATAAGAAGCATTAGTAAAATTATATAACATTAGAAGTATATTTAAAAATATTTTTACAAATATATAACCACAATGAGAAATTATTTATTTGTATTAATGAATTACATGTTTCTCTCTTTCTATATTCGGAAAAATCATCTTGAATGTATATTTACAATTGAAATTGATTTCATAGACTAGTTCAAGGTCTTATGAACAATCCTTACGTGTGTATACTCCCGAGTGTATATCTCATTAATGAACTAATATTTTCTCTGATAATTACTCGAAACAACCGAGTAATTTTCGATAAGAGCATAGTCAATGTGTATATATATATATATATATATATATTTTTTTATAACTTAGTTAATATATCTTTTATAACTTATTATACATCATTTGCAGTTGAAAATATTTCCATGCAATCGTCCGTATCTGCCATGAGTCGCGAGAGCGAGCAAGCGAATCTTTCCGTTAGTTTCAGTTATACGGCAGGGTCGACAAGAAAGAGGGTCGTCGCGGCGAGTCCGGACGGCGCGTGTGCATGGTCCACCTGTACAGGAGGGAACCTAGCACCTGTCACTGTACGCGCGCACCGCTACTAGGTGCCCTCGTCAGGTCGCTGGCAAGCAGGTAGATGGGCAGGGGCGCGTGCCACCCCTTGTCTAACATCAGTCGAACTTATTCGAGCGTATGGTGTGCACGGACGCTTTCGCGGTCATCGTCAGTTGCTTATTTATGTACGCGCGTTACGTTGTTCTCTTTGGATTACTCTTCGTATATACATGTCGTTTTAATTATTAAAATAATTTCGATTCTAGTCGTAAATGACTAGAATCGAAACCTCGCTTTCCACGAACAAAACGCGAACGGATGACGCATTATCCGACAAGGGAAAAGAAAGAGAGAGAAAAAGAGAGAATGTTTCTTCGTTAAAGGCTTACGTGTCCCTAGTCGGTGCAATCTAATTTTATCGTAAACTGTAACGGAACGTTATCAGTGTGTAATATTTACGTGTGAAACGCGAAACATTGTGTGAATATACGAATGAATCACGAGTTCTAGATATTAAGAGAGAGATTCCAGGAATTGCAATTAGAATTCTACACCATTCCGTCGAACAGATATCTCGCATAGCACAGTGAACGATCTCGCGAGCACAGTGAACAGTTAGTGTCACAAGAAAGTGCGCAAAAAAGTGAATTCCGGTCAAGTGTCATATATCTACCTTTCATCTACGAAATCTCTAATAAATCTGCAAGATTCGAATAATTTGAATCGTTATCGATTCATCGCCTCGATAGTATTCTCTAAATGCGAATACGATTCATGCCATATGAGGGACCATTATTGTTCTGCGTAGGCGCTCATCGCGCTTGTATAATCGGGTGATGAAAAACAGCGAAAATGAGAATAGATCTGGCGGAAGTTGAAGTATCGACGGAGGACAGCTCATCCGTTGACGCTGCCGCCACTGCCGTCGTCACCGCTGCAATGGACTGCGGTAGCATGGACAGCGTGGATGATCATGATGGAGTCGAGGCCGAATTGACAAGTCTCTCCTGGCTACAATCATTGGACATTACCAGCGCATCCGGCCTGCCTACGCCACCCTGTTCACCATCGCCACCACCAATTGCCCGTAAACCTCCAAAGAAGCTGTCGCCCTTAATCAAGGCCGAATTAGGTAACGAATTATCTTCAAATTGGGATAATCTAAAATAGAAAGAAATGATCGTTAATAATACGAATATGTATTATTATTCAAATTGGAACAAATTAAAAAAGTGTTCCCCGAATTCTTAATTCGCAAAAGTAATACCTTTACTTTAGCGGTAGTGTTATAAATATGTGTTATAATTGTTTCGATTTTCTCACCTGTTAGATCTCGCGGAAAATGCCGAGAAATATCGAACGGATCCCGATGCGAAGCCGCCGTTCTCTTATGCCACTATTATCTGTCTTGCGATGCGCGCGAACAACAATAAGGTCTCCCTTTCTAACATCTACGCGTGGATCCGAGAAAATTTCTTGTTTTATAAATATGCCGACCCGGCTTGGCAGGTAAAAACGTGATTTCCATCCATTGCACTTTTATTTCTCTTATTGCAATTGTCAAAGCTCTTGATGAAATATATATAAAAAAAAAAAAAATTCTTCTACTCGCAAATTAAAAGAATATGATACTAATATGATAATAATGTTTTCCATTTTATGTATTTCCGTACATTTGAAATTCGTGTTGTATTTCGATTCAAATTTCACTCATTCGCACTCATATATTTATATGCGTGCGACGTGATCATGATGATAACTAAATTTCTTTACCGGGATCTCAGAATTCGATTCGACACAATCTTTCGCTGAACAAGTGCTTCGTGAAGTTGCCACGTTCGAAGGATGAGCCCGGAAAGGGCGGTTTCTGGAAGCTGGATCTTAAGAGGATGGAGGAAGACAAACGATCTAGACGCCGCTCGGTGATATCGCAACGGATTCGAGGTACAAAGAAGCAGCCTCCGTCTACAACAACGACGACAACGACAACAGCGACGGCAACAGCAACGCTCAGTGCACTTCAAGTTAACAGCTGCACACCGCCCACCAGCTGCTTATCCGGCACCCTATATGAGACCCCGCCAAGCAGCGTGTCACCCCCGATTCCGGATAGCCTGTCAGAAGTACCGGAATCGACGCAGGTGAGCCTGAGCGAAGACGATTTCACGAGCTTGTTGATTGCCGGCTGGGATGAGAATAATCAATTGGAACTCCTCGATCTTCTGGACACCCTCTAAACCGCGATTCTCTCGCAAATGCCTCTCAGGAATCATTGGCTCTTCGAATAGGACAAACGTGCTCGTTTCTCGTCTGTAATACATGGTTATTCAATCATTATATGTTAAGACGATCATTAATGTGTACAAAGAACTGATGATCAAAACTACCAATAGTCACGAGATACGATCAGATGCGGTTGATTAGAGCGTTATTAAATTATATTGCGACGTAAATTCGTAATAATCAACATCTGACAGCGATGAGGAATATCAAATATCCGCTTTGATTCCGCGTTTCGTGAATCTGGAGATACGAGCAACGTTCTTTCCGATAATGAAAGAAATTAGTCATCCGTAAACATAGTTCTTGTATCATATGCATTGACCCCTTATTTGTACACTTATTTTCGACGCACTGTTTATCCGCTCCATGCATCTCGCACTGATCAATCTTGATTTATTTCTCTCAATCAATCAATTATCCTTGTTAATGACCAATTCTCTTCTCGTTACTTAGATATTTCTCTTCTGTAATTTTTCACCGATATTCCTCCTCGCTCGGAGGACGATTCCTCGCGTTGAAACGATTCACACATCGTGCCTTGGAATAATTAATATGTTAGCGTGTGTCCCTTTTATTAATTCCTAAGCAGCGCGCGCGCTTTATATATTCATATATACGTGTGCCAGATCGATTGATTAACGCCGTGCATACGATATTTCCTATCAACGATTCTTGCTCCCCCATCTACCGATTTCTAGCATTTAGGGAGAAGAAAGGATGTAAATAAAAGACAAGAAGACGTGTCTCTCTAGGAAGAGAGAAACGCTGCTATCAACTGCGAATCAACGAATTTTACATAATCTTTTGACGATGCATATAGAGAGAGATAATGTGTGCATATCGATATACACGACTTAGCGAATGCGATTATATTTTATTATCAGACACATTACGACAATTAGAAATTGTTATTAATATCAAGTATATCAGTACGATTAAAAGCCATATGGTATTTTATCGTATAAATTGTAGCGAAGTGAAATGTAGAGATACACGCGATCCTTATACTGCGTATGGGGGATGTTGCAAGAAACACTCTTTTCAGTAATCCATCATAGATATCTCAGATTAAAGAGGAGAAGAAAGAGAGAAAGAAAGGATATTTGAGTGTTAAAAAATGATTTTAATAAGACTGCATCTTGAAACACGCACCGCAAATATCGGCAATATGCAATCGATTAATCGATTATTTCGGCGATCATTCAAGAAAGCCATTTAAAGATAAAATGTCGATTAAATGAATTATCAATGAGATAAAACCAAATAAATACAATCAAATTTGGGCGCTGTTTTGATAGTAATAATGCGGTTGCCTGAATAAAGGAAATCCGAGAAATATAAGACATTTTTAAGAAGATCTCTCGCGAGGATATCTCGAAGACGCCTTAAGGATGTCTTATATATCGATTTTGGCTTCTACGTTGAAAAAATGCTTGCCTCAGATGTCACGAGACAATTCGAGCAATATCTCGTATACATTCCATCATCGCGTGTACGATAATATTAGAATACGTTAGAATTGTCGGAAAGGATATTAGTACGCCGATGTGTGACATAACACTAACCGTATAGTCGAATTGGTGTGTCATTTTCTGCGTTACAATTCACCGAGCCTCTTTATCAGCGGAATCCGTCCAAGTTTGTCCGTCCAGAATGAAGTTGGTGCATTTTACATTAACGGACGAACGTAGAGCGTGCGAATCGAAAATTGTTGAATTCGAAAAGACAAATGATCGAGCCAATCGCCGACCGCGAGCGTATAACATTGATACGCAATTCGAGTAGAGATACGCAAACCGAGTAGAGAGTGAATATGTGTGCCTTGGAATAAAGCTACAGATCGTTTTTCTCATCTATTTGATTATTTATTCACGATATAAGGGCTCAGTGCAACGTGTGGTTGTCTTCATGATTTATATCGGTATACTTTAACATGTAATTCTACAAAAATATAACAAATAAATATCAAGAAACAGTATTTCAATCTTTTATTTTTTCCCTTATTGCTAGATTTTTTTTAAGCAAAAATATATATTAGATAAATATATAAATATGTATAGCTAATAGGATATAACTAATAGCCCAGAGATGAGAGCGATTGTCTGGCAATCGGGAAGACCCGAGTTCGATTCCCAGCCTCGATCCAATATGAATATATTCATTCTTTCTTTTCAGTAAATCGTATTGGGATTGGGTGAATTCTTGCAGGATTCTGAGGACTATGTGCCGGTAATAGCGTATATCTGCTGCGTATATAGCGTAGGGATTTTCTTTACCGAACAAACCAAAGGTGAAGAATCTGGCTAAAAGAGACACACTGATCTTCATAGTTGACGATTTAGGCGATGAAATTAGTTCTGCATCACTTATAAAAATTATTGCTGCAAAATCCCAATAAGAATTGAGACTGCGCACATAAAACCAGGCACAGATACACAGATGATACACAGATACACAGATACACAGATACACAGATACACAGATACACAGATACACAGATCACAGATACACAGATCACAGATACACAGCAGATACACAGATACAATTAAGATATATTATGTATTAAATTTAAAAGAAGAATATAAGTGCGCACAAAATTTCGTAATATGAACAGTAATGTTATAATGATAATAATAGCATTTGTAATTATCGATAGTTGATAAATAGAGACCTGAAGTATTCGTTCTTTCTCTAAAAGATGGCAGAATTGAAGAATTATCCAGCTATATATTGTGATGTGTTCTGCTAAAGAATTCAGAATAAGTTCCGTCATAGCTTCATTGATACGAATGTTATCTTTGTTGCTCATCGAATATTAAATATAGATAAAATGTGTTCGTCATCACACGATAGCTTTTAATAATAGAATTTACTCTTAAATGCTACAATTTTAAGTTAAAAAGATAAATGCACCAAAAGTATTAACCATATGGTTAAGAATATCGCTGTCAGTTATTCAGTTAGAATGGTACAATTTAATTCTTAATACGAGTAATATATACAAGATGGACATAAAACAGAAGATTATACAAAAATTTAATGCACAATTGCGATCGGACTTAAAAAATCTTGAAGGAATTTACGATTTTCACGAGCATTTAAAAGTAGAGAAAGATGACATTGAAAAGTCGGTTAGTTTCTTTTTACAGCTACATTTATTACAGCTATTTATTAACTATTAATTTACAATTCACAACTAATTTATATATATGTATATTTTATGTACATTTATATTACATTTTATGTATGTATATGTAATTCTATATATTTTTTTTATTCCATAGTTATCAATGGTTTCAAATACTGCTACTTCAAAAGTTAAAGCAGTGATTGAGAATGTAGAACATATCAGCAACGAAGTTGAACAATTGCAGGGAATCTCTACAAATCTTAATAAAAACATCAAAGAAACGCTTAGTGAGAATGACAAAAATTTAGAGTTACAAGAAGTTATTGACCAGATAGGTCAGCTGGATAAAACCTTGTCTTATCTATATTTTATAGAGCATATAGAAAATCTCAGGTAATAAGTTATCGTAAATTATTGCAATTTCTACTACTTATCGTTATTAAAACCATGTTTATACTTTGTTCAGCGATGAGATAGAAACACATTTGTCATTTGGCGACGATGAATCTATGATAATCTTATATACAGATCTAACTGATATTAGTTGTAAATTACAATCATCAGTGTGTCATCATCTGGTCAATTATGTTCATGAAACTTTGCACTTTTGGCACAATCTCATCAAGAAGAAATTTTCAAAGTATTTTCTCCTTTGTATATATTCAAAATAATAATATTTAAAGTGGTTTGCATACCGTATATTTTATAATCATAATACTTATAGGGAATATAATGAGTTATTGAAGACATTAAAATGGCCTTTTTGTGGGAATAATATTACCTTATTGAGTGCACCTCTACCAGAAATAATGACTAGATTTAGAACACTTACAAAATATCTCTTTTATCTGCAGTTACCGTATCCTTATATCAAATTTATTTGTTTTTCATTTGTTATGAAAAACATTTGATAAGACTATTAAGACTAAAAAGATGTATAACTCGATCGATTCTGTTATTTATCCTTAATTCTTTTTTTGTTATTTTTCTTTAGAGAAGATATGATGAAACCAGTAGTAACGTCTGTATTGTTAACTGATTTTTCATCGGTTAGCTTGCCGATTGCTTTATTGTTACGTCCTCTTCGGCAAAGATTCATTTACCATTTTACAGGAAGTAAATTAACGAATCGTCAAGACAAACCTGAATGGTTTTTTACCCAGATATTAACGTGGATCAAAGATCACGTTCAATGGGTGCAGAAAAATGTTCAACCTGTAGCAGATTCCATAGATTTCGAACATTTGAATATGAAGGTTTAAAATATATCAATTAGACAAATTTTAATGAAATTTTTGATCGCTAATTATGGTATATTGACAGGCTGAATTTATGCGTGCTCTAGTTCAATTAGCTGTCGAAAAACTACATTCTGAATTAGCTATTGTGCAATACGACGATGCGTTATTTGCACATTTAGTAGATGAAGCATTAGGATTTGAAAGAGAACTGCGGGAAACCTGGTTGTATCCTCAGTCGCAACCGACTACTGTTTTCGTACTCACGCAAGCTCACATATTTGTAAAATGGATTAACATGGAGAAAAAATGTGAGCATGAAAAAATATCGCAAATTCGTAAAATAATTATTTAAAAGATCATGTTTTATATGTTCGTCAAATATACATATGTATTTGTTATTCAGATGCAACTGAAAAGATGGATGCGATATTAAATTCAAATACAGCATGGGAGAGATTAGCAAGTCCCGATATGGATGATATGAAAGTCACTGAATGTGCAGATGCTTTCCTTACACTTCTTACTACGATATCTGATAGATATAAACATCTACCCCAGCCTGGACACAGGTAAATATAAAATATATATTTAATATAAATATATAATACATTATAAATATAATATATATACTTCAAAAATTTCTTTTTAATCAGATAGTGCCAAAAGTGCAAAGTTTCATGAACGTAATTGACCAGATGATAACATACTGTAATAAATGATTAAATGATATATTATAAATAATAATATAATATAAATAATAAAATTAAAATAAAATTGTTATGAATTTAAATACAAACGATAATTGTTATAATGTTTATAACGATGAAGATTACAGTTTCTTGAATTGCAATTGGAGTTGGTCGATGATTGGAGAGTACGATTATTACAACTATTACATGAAAATTACGAAGATCCATTGACATCGCTTATGCCTCATATTCTCAATACATTACATTATGTTGCAACCGTTTTGGAAGAATGGGGCATGACTGTTGTATGTGGATTCTCTAGATAATATACATTAATAAAATTATACATAAAAATGACATATTACATTGATATCATGATGTCGTATTTTCTTCATAGCATTTTCTGCAGTTACATTTCTTCAAGAAACAAACTGAAGCTGTTGAGAGTGCTACTGATAAGGGTAATGATGTTAGCGAAAACATTGGAGAAGTGGAAGGTACTGTGTTCGATGAGGCGGTAGCCCTTTTGCAACGATTAAAAAAAGAACTAATAAATGAACTCAGCGACTCGGTAGCTTTAGATATAAAGGCAAAAAGCAGAGCTTACAGAATTGACAAGTATAAAATTTCATCGTATCATTATTTATTATTTATCTTTGATCTATTATTATATTTATAAAGCATTCTCTATTACTTCATTAGGTGGTTTGCGATGCAATCTTCAAAAGAAATTGCTTCATTATCGGTAACGCCAAGCGGCTGTCCCATGTTTCAAGAATTGGCCGCACGTCTTCACATATTGCACAATGTTCTTGCGCTACCACTATTTCATCAAGCTTGGAAGAGTTTAGCCTCTCAACTCGATCAGGTATAAGTGAAACAAATTATAAGTGATAAAGTGAAAAAAATTGCTATCGCTTCGATAATTAATGAACTAAATTTCGAAATATTTTTTTAACAGTTCTTATTCGAAGAAGTTGTACTAGTAAATCACTTCAATAATGGCGGCGGCGAACAACTACAATATGACATTGTAAGAAATCTGTTTCCGTTGTTTGGTCTATACGTAAACAAGCCGGAATCATATTTTCCTTTGTAAGTCTATATATAAAACTATAAAATTTATTCATTTGGTGAAAGAATATATAATAATATTTTAATCTTTTCAGAATCAAGGAAGCATGTATACTTCTAAACATTTTGATCGGTTCGGCAATATTACTTCGAGAAACGCTAAGTAACAATAATGAAAGTGAATCAATTGAAGTTTTGTCGGATATTGGCGTGTATAAAATATCCCCTGAATTTGCTTTAAAAGTAATAACAACAAGAACTGATATTATATGTACATAAAAGATTTTTTGGGAAATATATTTTGTAAAAATGAAATTTATTTATGAAATTTATTGCACAGCAGCAGATCATTTGTACATTGTTAAATTTTTTTAAAACGATTATTTTCTTATATGTTCTCATTATATTTAAATATTTCAGCCAATTGCATATATTATGTAAATGATATAATGATTCTTAACATAATAATGTGATGCCACCGTTGTCAGCGCCTAGTAACAGTAACTGATTAAGAGGGAGTACAGCCATGGCAGTAAGAATACCTTTAAAAGCATCAGATTTTAATTTAGACGAAGAAAACGAGGCAGTCATTTCTACAGCACTATAAACACCAATACGATTCGCTGTCGTTCCTATTACTAATTCTTGCTCATACGTTGCCATGCAATGGACAGGTTCTGTAGCGCCCCTAAAAAAAGAATTCACAGTGCTACTTTAGTAATTTTAAGTGATAATATCAAAAATCTTCTTACTTCATATGAAATTTAAGTTTCCCATCCACTGCACTCCAGACTGCAATAGTTTGATCTAACGAGGAGCTGACTATAGTGGTCTCGTTTATTGTTTCTAATTGCAGCACCTTATATTAAGAATCAATGATTAAAGGAAAAGTTCTTATATCAAGTTTTAAATCATCAATCGTTATTGAGAGATTTTTACCTCACATTCGTGTCCTTTCCAAGATGCGATGATCAGACCGGTGCGAGTATCGAGTATCGTTAAGAAGCCCGATGCTTGACCCAAAACTACCCAATTACCACTAGGCGCTACTGCGATACACCTTATTAAACCAGTTGGATTCATGGAGACCTACCAAATGTTGATTCTAAATTTTTGTACAAAATTACCGCTTTATAGCAGTAATTATGTAAATTTTGTGGATATTTCATAAATTCATTGCGTTTACTTTCATTTCGTTAACATATTGGAATGTCCTGCAATCAACGACTCTGAGAGTTATGTCGGTTGTTCCCACGAGGAGAGTCGTGGACGGAGATGGACTCGAAGCTAAAGTATTTACGGGAACAGGACGACTGCTTTCTGGGCATCCTAAAAGAGAGCCCATGAACGGATCCCAACAATGAATCGCACCGTCACATGTCACCGCATATCTCAGAGATTCCAAGAATGTGAGCGAAAGTATAGATTTTTTGTGCCCGGTATATGTATATTGACATGACGAAACTGTACTTCCGTCGCCCTAATTATACAATATCGATGTAAGATAATTTGATTAACGCTATATTCGTTTGAATTAAATAGAGTATCTTACTTGGCTTCGCAAACTCCATAATTTCACGGCTTTGTCTCTACCACCACTCATGAAACTATTCTCATTGTCCAATACGTATAAACATCTCACGCTATTTGTGTGTCCATTGAAAGTCTGCAATTTTATCTGTTTTATGTTAAATATCACGTCTTTTTCCGGTTTTCCTATTTCGTGTTCCCAATATGCCAACCAATTTCCACGCAACTGTCTGCTAGCGGAAGATGGATACGTCGTCTCACGACCGATGGCTACATTCATTTCCATCGTTGACTGAAATTTAATATCATCTTTTTGTATCTCGAATCTATTTCCTACCACAGATATATTTCCGAAACTACATGCGCCTTTATCGATCAAGTCTGCGTTCCGTGCTACATCACGATCCATATTGGGCAATGCATTGCATATATATTTATCTGCATTATCTTGAATAATAATAAGAAATTGAGACATCATTCCTCAATAATATATAAAGAAATAAATCAAAAACTAAAAATTTTATTGACTATGTACCAATATTCAAGTTTGTTTTTATTCCTTGCTCATAATCATGACAAAGTTCCTGTATACGTTCGTGATTTTTAAGTATTTGTCCCATCATTTCACTATCAATGCATCTATAAAAAAGCATGTATGCTTTGTGAGCAAATTCTGTAGTAAACACAGTTCGTAATTCTTCAAATGCCTAAACATATAAATTTATGTAAAATTTAATTATATATATTTACATTTACATTTTTTAGATTAAGAATCTGTTCTGCTAAGAATCTCATAATCTATTCTGTTTTACCTTGTTTCTTTGCAAATCTGGTACATCACTGTTCTCTAAGACTGGAGGTGAATATGAATCTGCAACATCAGTTTCAAGCTTATTCCACATGTTGGTTTCATTATTATGTTTAAATTTATCTTCAGATCCACCTTCGATGTGATTCGCAGCTTTTACTCTATAAAGTATTAAAAATTACATTTAATAATATTTAAATTATATATATATATATATATATATATATATATATATATATATTTGCATACTGTTAATCTTTTTTAATGTTTAATATATACATCTTTGTATTATATTACCGAACAAAAGATCCATAAGTTGTTTTTTGTCCAAAATTATCGGTCGCACCTTCTTTGATATCTAAATTTTCACTGAAAGCTTTATCGAAAGCCAGGAAAAAGCGCTGGATTGGTACCGCTAAATGATTCTTCGTAATTACACTACCGAGTCGTAAACTAAAGGTAAACATTGCCTCTAAACATTTCTCAGCCAAAGCAACACGCGCAAACGTTCCATTTGGGAATGTGAATCTCGCAGTTGACAATATACGTACTGTAGGATGCAGTATGGATTTAACGATCGGCTCCTACATCGAAATATAGATAAATGAGATCTTTGCTATGAATTTTTCTTTATCATAAACTTATATATTATTGATTTATAATATATATTGATGTAATGCATTACATGAAGCACATTCATTATGGTAGAATCACTGAGACATATAGTAATGTGATTTAACAGAGCTAAGCAAGAAACTAGGCCTCCCTCTAAATTTTGTGTTAGCTTTCTCTTGCACAATGCTAATAGTTCAACCATATGTGCGAAATATTGTAACAATATTATTTGTTCCCCATATAATTCTGAAAATATTGAAAAATTATTATTTTTCATAAAATAAAAATATTTTGTATATTTTTATACCTGCAATTGCTGTTAGGCATTCCAAGACTTTAATAGCATTTTGATCGCCAGCTAATATCGGTTTTTTCCATGTAACATTATCCAAACGCATAAAATTAGCATCGGCGACTGGTGTTAAATTTTCCTTTCCGGCATAGCAAAGAGTCAGCATTCGTAAAAGATTTCGTGACAAATGTCGTGCTGTAAGTACTGGGCCAAGTCTGTGAGAGAGCCAGATAACGGATTCGGCACTCATTTCAGAAATTGTGCACTCATTTTGAGTGGATTTCCGATAGACAGAATTTAATTGATGTGTATTCTCATTAAATTCAATTACATCACATTTGTCATAAAGATCAGCGGAAAGTATAACGGGATTATCCTCTTTCATTTCTGTGTCACACGTATTTTCGGATAGATTACCTCCGGGATAAACATTTGTAGTGTATGCATTCACATAAGTGAAATCTTCGCTGGAAGTTTTACTGCCGACATTGCACCCAATACTATTGAATTCGGTCACTAATTTAACTCCACTAGTATTTTGCTTCGGTATCGGAATTGTTGGTGACTTTACAGAGTCATTGGGCGAAGTTTTGTTTCCATCATCGTCGCTGATGTTCAAGTTGAGATCTATGTGCAAATCAATATCGTATGGTGTAATATTATTCAGAGAAGTCCACGAATTATCTTCTGTCTCCATAGTAAACATTTCTGTAACACAATTTTGATCAAAATTCATCAAACAATTTTTCGCTCAATAATATTTATCGTTTATTAATCAACTATTAAATTATATTAATTACCTTCATCGTTATCTGTTATTATAGTAGATACATGTTTGCTAGTTGTCAGTTTAGAAGATGTGCTGACATGATCAGTATCTGCAAATGAATCTTCATCTAGTGGTGATAAAATACCTTCTCCATCACTGCAAGGTCCACTTAAATCGCAATTTCTTCATAGAAATAACATAAGAAAAAAATATGACAAAGATATAGAATATATAAAAGATATATCGAATATCCTACATTTTAAATATAAAATATAATGTAAAAATATTGTAAACAAAGAATATTATATCTTATGTTACAATTATAAATAACTTTTCTTTTCTTACTTTAGATTTCCAGTTCTATGGGTGTATGTGTCAAACGAGCCTTGTATATAATCCTTATATCCTCCCACTGCCTCCACCAAGGGATTTATAAAATTATCCAGAAATCTACGCAGCCCTAATCTGATCATCAGCTTTAATAAGAATGTTCTGTGATACAACCGAGTAGTTTGAAACTTTGCGAGCGTTCCTGCAGGCAATATATCGGCATATAATGCAATATCCATAATAGAACCATTTTCGTACAGTTTCGTGATAGATGGGAGAAACGTATCAGCCGTGTCTTTTGGTCCTAACGTTCTAAAAAGAAAAATGGGATAAATTAAAAGAATCTAGTACAATGGATTAATATTATTAAAAACTCATGCATTTACTTTGCAATTGAATCGAAAAGATGCCATATCGCTAACACCGCGCTATAAGGTTCTTCCATAATCTGCACTATATGAGGAACTATTAATTGTAAAGTGGCTTCTCTCGCATTGCCAGCGTAAGGTAGCAGCCGTTCCAGTTCCCTAGCGATTGCTTTTACTTTGCACTCGCTGATCTGACATAGATACTTGGTTTTTATTTTACGTGTGAGATCCATATCATCTTCGTTCTTCAGCATAGAATTCAATTCGCGTACCAAACCATTGTACTCTTGCAACATTTCCACGATATTATATAAATATTGACAATATTTAGAGAATGGAAACAGGCTACCTGATAAAATTGATTGAAGAAATTGATGTGCAGATGGTGGTGGAAGACCCATGTACGTTATCGTTGGATAACGAAATGAAATCTCATTTGCCTGAATATAAAATATGTATATATTAATTTTATCTATAGTACATCACGTCTTAACGAAATATGTCAGACTTCAAAATTACCGTTGAAGAATCACTCGTCTCTATATTGCCTACATTGTAACTCTTTGGTACAATGTCAATTTGCAATAATAAAGATACGATATTTCTTATGCATTTTGGTAAATTATCTGCCGATGTTTTCAACGTGTTTAAGCATGTTATGAATCTTTGCGCAAACGACATTTTCTCAATGTTCCATGTCGCGCGAAACTTACTGGCTAGAAATATTTCGACTATCAGACAACCGAGTATTTGTTGCTCCTTAATACGACCACCAGCAACAATTTGCTTGTAATTTGTAGAGAAATCTTGTAATCCTACTACTGGTTTATAAATCTGATGATTGATTTTATTCATAAAGATATGCATAGTTTCGACTTGTAGGATTGCTGCAATGGGATTAAAATCTTTCGGAAGGATAATAGGCTGGCTGATGGATTTATCCGACTTAATGTTATCCTCCGAGAGCAAAGAACCTCTGGAACGACTTAGTAAGCGACTCAGAACAAGAGGTGACGATCTCGATGCATTTGTTGCAGTCACGGGTAATTCCTCTTCCTCTATGAATTCTCCAGAACTTTGACCTTCGTCGTCACTGATTTTATTCGCAGTTTGATCAATTTCTATAATTATATAATAATTTAGAGAAACTTACAACATAATGTTTTTTGATAATTAAAGATGCTTACTATTCTTAATTGAACATGTCGGTCGAAGACGCGGTGGTATTTTACCCCAGTATGGAGACGGTATAATCTTTTGCGGATGTGGTTGTGTGAAAAGTTGCACTACTCCGGAATTGGTTAAATCAGTATGATTGTCAACTAATTGTAGACAGACATTTTTGGATTTTATAGCAGCAAAACCAGATAATCTATAATATAAAAAAAGCACAAATTTCATATAAATAATTAATAATTCATTAAATACCTACTTGTAGCCAAAAGTCAAATCTATCCAGTAATGCAATCTCTCCGATACATAAAAGCTTTCCAAAGCTTCTCTATGCTTTTCAATAAAATCCTCCGGAGAGGTCGCCCATGCTGGAATTTCTAAATCTGGCAAATCTTCGTGAATAGACTATAAACAAGAAACTCATCTCAAAAGATTAAATTTAAATGGTATTTTATTATTATGTTAGGATTGTATTATCTTACCTTAAAAACATTAGGATCAGTAAAGAATTGCGGTATACATTCATCAGGGCTCCAATCATGCAATCTTTGAATCGAAGCTGGATATTCACCGGGTACCCATAAGGGTCGTACGTGTTTACAAAGCACGGATTTATTATATCGACGTGAAAGATAGACATAATATGTAATCTCTGACAAAACATCTGATACATGGTGTCCAACCTATGGATTAATATTAATATTAATTTGTTAATAAAGTATATAATAAAAAGAATCTCAAGAATCTAGATTGAACATAGTTCCAAACCATTCCAAATTATTATAAAAATAAGTTTATAAATATTTCCTTCTCGTGTAATTTATTGATTAAAAATCTGGAAATCTCTCTAACTCTATCAATATCAATTATTTAATATAAGCTTTAATTTTTTAAAGCTTAATTTACCTCAGTTGATTGCGAGTCAAATGTGAGATCTAGTTGTCTGTCTCCTTTATTTAATCGAAATTTCGATTTTGTTAAATCCCTCCAATTTCCGCCATTTCTCGATGTAAAATCGGTCACCCATGGCATAACGTGATGACAACTAGGATCGCCATATCTTCTACCGGCTAAATTATTGAGTGCAGTCAAATAATCAAAGTTGCTGATATAATTATATATCCACATCTCGCATAATTTCTCAATACTTTCATTTAAACCAAAATCACTCTTATTCATTCCAGATATGCCATTTTTTTTACCATAAACATTACTATTGAAAATTCTCTCTTTACTTTCTTGATAAGAACTCGTACATTCAGTGTTAGGTTTTAGATAGATATTATCACTCAATTTTGGCAATACCTGAAAATAACCGATTGAAATTTTTGTATATTTGTGATTTCATTTCATATTAAAACATTAAAATTTATTAGTAATCAATAATTATGGAACAATTATATATTATAAATATTATATATTATAAATAAAATATATGTGTATATATATATACCTGAATAGTAAAATTATTCGTGACTAAAATGTCGCTAAGACTAATTTCGCCTAATGCAAGACCACGATCATGCAGATCCCTGGATAATCGTAACAATTGATATACCACAAATAATGGTTTTCCGTGATTTGTATTAAGAGCAGCTGGACTGTACATTACGCATCTAAAAGTAATCTTTGTGAATAACAGAACAATATTTTCTTATACATATTATACAATAATTTTGAAGTTATCAATATTATAAATAAGTGTCATTGTGCATACTCACTCACGAAGAGAGTATTTTGCAGTTTGCTCATAAAAAACTATAAAGGCAGATGTAGTTTCTACGACAAAGTGGATTGGCGCAAGATTACAATGCGTTTCAGAGGATATGCCATTTGACACTGACAAAACTATACCATGTTGCACTTGAATCAATGTACAACCATACATTCTGTTTAATACTTCGTGCATAATAACAACATCGTTCGTATTGGCGGTGATATTAGATTGTTCCTTTTGTTCAATGAAATTCCAAGGATCTATACATATTTGATGAGATAACATTAATTCAAATAAAAAAAGATGATGCAAATTCAGATAATAAAATTTTAAAAATGAAAAATTTGCTAAATACATACTGTAATACTTTTTATACGTTTCTTTCCATAAATTTCGATAATTGGTTTCGGCTACATAATGTAATAATTGCGAGAATATCAATTCTGCTTGATTCTTTGTATTGCTAACAGGTCTTCCTCTTGGCAAGGGAATAGCATTCTTATATTGCTTTACGTATACCTAAGTAAAAACAATAAATTTTATTTTGTAATATTTTACAAACATAAAATATTTGAAAGATTTAAATGATAATGTTTATATACTTTTGCATAAACTCTCAACCAATCATGACCCAATTCATCAGGAGTGGGTTGTGCTGCAATTTCATCGTTAGACAATCGATCATGATTGATAAACGTGAATGGACCAATCGTCAATAACCGAGAAAGCCAGTTTCTGTGAACCGTGAGACAGATTCGCCCATCTGTCAATATCATGTACTTTGATGGTACAGCGAGATGTTCCTGTATTATATCCATCTCATTTCATATTACTCAAGCACTATATAAATATTTCATTGTTTTCCCTTATTAGCATCTTATTTGTGTGGCTGTAAAATGATAGAGAACATGTGAAATAATTATTATTCATCGAAAATTTATATGTTATATACATTTTAAATGTCATTTTCATAGCACAAACATCGGAAACAGCTGATTCGGAACTAATGGACTATATACACTAATGGAAGAGCAAACAGGAACTCTATCCAACGATCTTAAACTGAATGAAAGACAGAGAGAGAAATAGAGAGAAATAGAAAGAGAAAGAGAGAGAGAGAGAGAGAGAGAGAGAGAGAGAGAGAGAGAGAGAGAAACAGAGAAAGAGAGAATTATTTTTATTCCTCGCGTATTAGATACATTTAAAATTTATTATATTAAGTTAAAAGGAAAAACGTGCTATTTTGTCAGTGAGATTTTCTATCTCACATAACTTTCAATAGCCACAATCAAGTATATTGTAAAGTTCATCATTTGGAATAAAGGTTATTTATGATAATTTGATGCTACTAAACCAGGGATGGTGAAATGTATAAAGCAACTAAATATTAGGGCGCCTAAGACATAATCATAATTAATTTTTTGATTTGTTTGATTTGAGAAAAATTTTAATTAGAAAAATGAATTTAATTTTCAATCATAAATTTAGACTTTTGATAGCAGATACGCTAAAAATATATTTATACATTGTGGAGGATATTTTTAACAAATGCCGCAACTTCATGGCGGATTTGTTGGAAGAAGGAGGTACATAGTTCTTAGCGCACGACAGATCTGTAATGACTTTTAATTACTTCTTATTTAAAAACTTATGTTTCTTCAATATTTTTATGTTAGCATTTTTACCTTAGAATGTTCTATAGAATCTTCATTTTTAATTATTATCAGTAGTTTTAGGATAGTGCTTGGTATACTCTTCTGAGAGTAAAAGATATCTTTATAGTTTGCATGTACATTTATATTATATTATAACATGATAGTATAAATTATAAATCAATATTTGTTGAGAAATTTGTAATAATATAATTGTATACACATTTTTATACATATTATATACACATTCGTATACACGTAATTATATTCTTTACGCTCAAAATTACATTGCAAAAATATAGATGCTCAAAAGCTATACCACCTGTTGTTTACACACGGAATATTTTGATAAAAGTCATACTAATTTTACTAGAATGAAACATCAAATATTGTTACACTGTGTTTAAATTAACACCGCATCAAAAGTGCCGACAAGGCGTTATGCTGTTGTATGTACTGTGCCACGAGTGAGCGAGGTTATTTAAAAATGGCGGACGCGTCGTCTTCCGATACTACCTCAGACTGTTGCAATGAGTGTTTCTCTGATATTACGTCGGAAAAATCGGAATATATCGTAGTGGGACGCAAACCATCTCCATCACATCGCCGTAGCAAGCGAAATTTCGTGCAGAAGTTAATGATACGCGAGGTAAGCAATCTTAACCTTAAAGCTTTAATGTGAGTAGCATCATTATGATTGGAACAGCCTCCCAAAGAACGATTTTTCAATTTTTTTGTTATTACAGTTCTACGATTTAAAGAATTTGCAAAAACAATAAATTATTTGATTGTTCAGTTTGCGAGTTTATTTTGTTTAAAATATTATGCACATCATAAACTGCGATAAAAATGTGCAATTACCACGAGAGAGTATATAAGTTTATTTGTGATATTTTAAGAAATTTGTTGATATCACTGTGTTCTAAAAATTTATTTTACGCTTTAAGAAAAATTTATTTTACGCTATTAAGAAATATTGTCACAATGACATACAATGATAGGCAGTCTCGAAATATAAAGTTTTATATTAGCGATTGAAAAATTTTTACTTGCAGATGAGGGGATGTTTGTCAGCGCACAGTTACGCACCAGAAGAAAGATTTTTCACTACTGTACCTAAATGGCGACATTTGCCTCTGTTACATGTAATTCCAAAGTCTGCACTTGAAGCAGGGTACGATAACAATACTAATATTCTCCAGATTTATTTAATCCATTTAATTAATATATTTAATTTGTTAATAACAAAAAGATTAATTTAATTTTTTTTATCAGATATATTATGAAATTGATTCTTATAATTATAAATGATATCATATTAAACAATTAACTACATATGATATTTATTATATAGTCTGAAATAGACATAATTATAAGGGATTCTTATTTTATAAGACACATCGTTATGGGATTGACACAATGTGGTCAATTCTTGCTCACATACACGTATACATTGGATGTCAGCAGTAACACATCTTTATATAAATATCTATTACATTGGTGGACTTTCACGCCAAATCGTGTCGCCCGCAAAGTTGCTGAAGTTACACTATTTGGGAATTATACAATTTATAGAGAATTGAGCATAGTTATATCACAATGGCCAATGGAGCGAAATAAACTTGTAATACACGGCCTCTGGTATGTCATGAATTATACATATCTTTTAAAGCTTAAACTATAAAGATGAGATATACGATACAAATCAGTATTCTTTGTTTATTTTAGTAGTACAAATTTCTTACATCTACAACCGACTGATAGAGCATATCTAACTATAACGACGGTGCCATCTCTTGATAATTGCAAAGATTGTTTAAAGATTGCTGCATCGTATGAGGAAGAAGGTGAAGGTAATAGATTATACAAATATATGTAATATTATCACACTTGATATATTTTTATAAAAACGTATTATGATTGCATTATATAGAATTAGCCGCAAACTGGGATGGTTGCGTACGCTGTAACTGTTTGCAACATGGATTGACAGTTCATACTACGTATGAAGTAATTTCGCCGTATCCAAAGTTTCGGGCTACAGTGTGTCTAAATTATTGGAATCATGTAGTAGTCAATACGGGAAATTTCCTTCACGTTCTCAGAGTGGACTTAAATATACCCAAATCGAAGAATCAGAGAACATGCGATAGACAGGACAGTTCCGTGCACGAACCCGTGGTACCAGATACGATTCCGTTGGATATGAGTGATGTAGAGGAGACAGATTATTCCTTAAGGACAGAGCGGTACGAGAGTTCGGATGAGAAAATAGGTACTCCGGAATGTGTGGATCGATCGCCTAAATGTGAATCCAGCTTAGAACATGACTTTCTAGATGAGCCAATTAAGTTAGATGATAAACTAGGACGCGATTTACCGTTAAATACCTCAAGCAGCAATCAAAGCGACTGTGTCTGTGATATAAGTAATAAATCCGCCATCGCTGACTCTTTAAGTATTAAGTTGTGCGAATGTTCAGATATGGCTGAATGCAAATGTCGAAGCAGCAATAGCAGCGAGAGTCCTATCTCGCGAACTGGTGGCATCGAGCAAACGGCCATCTCAGTACGAGACAAAATCTTACAGGATTTTTGCGAAGATACATCACAGGAACTTAACATCGGCAGCGATTTGATCACGTTGGTAAAACATCCGTCATGTTCACCACGTTCGGCACCGCAGAGACTACCTGCTGATTTTAAGACAATAACGACCTGGTCGTCATCGATACTTACTCCGCCATCGGATATCCTGCGTACCCGCAATTCGGAGTCTAGTCACAGAGTCCAGATTCAGCAACGTAGTACTAATAATAACAGTAATGGTAATAATAACAGCAATAGCCAGCAACGTTCAAATTCACCCCAACCTTGCGCCTCGCAGCAGGATATAAATTTCGTGGCTTCTATGAATTCATCATTACAATCGATCAGTCCTTCCTCATCGCGCTCATCCCGTTTAATGTCGCCGCCCATCGCCAGATCATTTCGCCATCCAAGCCCGCGTAAGAGATCGAATTTGCACTCACCTCCGCCCGTCGTGAATACGAGCCAATCAACGCGGACGACAAGAGCAACGCACAAACTCATCTTAGAGGCCGAGAAGGCATATGAGTTCACAGATGAAGTGCAGGAAACTACGTGCGAGAAACTCAGTTCATTTAGAAAGCGCCGACTTGCCGATAAAAAATACGAATTTTGTGATGAGGCGGAAGATGCAGAGAACATTGTTCCTTTCAAGCATATACGCGATCAGTTCAAACATCGCGTGACTTGTTCCATGTACCAGATACCCTCCTCACCAGTAATGTCACCGGTATTGCCGAATGGCCGACGGCATTGGGTTGATTCAGATCAAAGCGAATCGGATGAATTAAATCTTGCTCAAGATATTAGTATAGCTACCGATTTGACGAATTCCGAAACAGGTAAAATTTTTGATTATTTATTAGAAGCAATGGAATCAATGGAATTCATAAAAATAAATCTTGTGGAAAATTTGTCAGCAGAGAAGAATGTACTTCGACCTTTGAACCAAAATCAATTGTTCAATGGAGGTATACATCGTGACCGCATCGGCAAATGTTGTCCGAATTTCTCGCCATTAGTTCCTAGAAATAATTTACAGTATCCTTCAATAAAATGTACTGCGCGTTTTAAACGCAATTATATAGAACTCGATGATGAGATGATATCAGTAATTACGGATGTGGAAGGTACGTATTTACGAATAATAAATCCATATCATTTTACGGATTAATTCATAATGTTGCACAAAAGATCAGTATCATATTAAGAGAATTCTTATAGATGAAGAAACGGGAGGATATGTAAGTTATCAATGTGTACTTCCAATGCTCGTACACGGTTCTGGATATGTTCAAATGCAGATGATCAGCAATGGCAAAGCGGAAAAATTGGTAGTTATTATCTTAAAATTAAAAAATTGAATAATGGATATAATAATTATTATAAAGAAAATGAATACAATATTGGTGTGATTAATTATATAATACAACATTAATCGAAAAAATGATGGAACAAATTTCAGATAGTGCCGTGCGTTTCCATAACACAATTGAGTTTCGATATTGAAACTTTCTCTCATCATATAGCAGATTGGATCTGTACGAGATTTAAGAAAAAATATTGGCATTGTAGCGACTATGATATCGAAATAATTGATGTGTGCGCACTTAGTGGCGATATTATATGTTTGCATATAATGAAGATTCAAGCAAGTGAGTTATGTAGCCAAACGCAATGGTAAGCATACATGCTACTCTCCTATCATATATTCTAATCTAATTGATTTTTTCGTATTACTTTTAATACACGAATAACTACATTTAAAATTTTAATTGTCATCCAAATAATTAATTTTCATGAATTAATGCATTCAGTTCACAAGAAAGAAAGCAATACGAGGTCGGTTGTAAATTCACATGGAACATTGATACAAGCGAATACAGGATAACAGATGTGTTGCCAATGGAGGAAGTTAAGCCAGAATCTTGGAAGCTAGCTTTTACAAATATACCGAATTTTCGTAGTCAGTTGTGGAATCCAACACGTCGTTTAGCTACCCAATTGCGTGAAAAAATTCAACAACCGTACGCGCATACCGTACGTTTTCTTCATAACGAAATGAGTTTAGCAGGTTAGTATACTAAGAAATTTAACATCTCAATTTTTCTTCAAATAATTGCCTATACACGATGAGTTTATTGCAGGCGAATCTATAACCAAACTCACAGACTTGGACAATCTGGTACAGTTCTATATAACGCCAATACTGACCGACGCCTTAATAGAGTGAAAAAAACTAACAAAATTACCGCAATTTCATTGCAAACAATAATTTATTTATTAATATAAATTCGGCCGTTTTTACTGTTTGGGCAGTAAAATCATGGCGATATAATATAGAAATATACTCCGCATCAAGTTTACAACAAGTGACACAGAGTACCTTATCGATTAATAAATAACAAATATAAGAAGAGGAATACATAAGTTATGTAGGACTTCTGCTATATTATTCTTCCGCAATGCCGAGCATAATGATTAAGAATGCGACTTGTTCATAACTTAGACATAGATTACAAAGGTACTAATTAATGATACAACGAAACTAAGCACTTCGCTCGAATTTGTAAAATTTACCAGCGCTGTATACTATACATTGAATCTATCTACGCTATTATATTATGGTAACTACTGTACTTTGGTAACTAGATATAGAGATGACTAAACTGATTGTCAATAAATCGTATAATATATCGTAATGTAGATTCAAAGTAGCAGAAGAAGTGGATGAGAGAGAGAGAGAGAGAGAGAGAGAGAGAAAGCAAGCAATGGCGACAACTCGATACTTTGGTCCCCAAATCAATTGATCTAAATCTCTAAAAAAAGAGAAAACAAGAGATCTATCTTGAAGAATATTTCTTGTATACGATACATGTTAACTTATAGTACAGTGCATATGTTGGACCAAAATACATTACACAAATTTTTTATTTAGTTATTGCAAGATCGCATTGTGTCGCAAAAGCGAAAGTTCCGAATAAATTTTTGATATTATACGTAATATGTACATAAATGTATGACTTTTAATATTGTTAAATGCATCTATTGCAATTCACAATTACTGTAACTCTGTCGAAATCGCGAAATGATTTGATTTCAGAAACAATAATATCAAAGCTAACGATAAAATTATTCTTTAGATTGCAATAAATTTTGTATCATTATCTGATAGAGATTCTTGACTGATGTTACTAGTTTCGCGTATATAACGAACGTTTGTTTTATATTCTTTCGTATAGTGATAAACGAGCTATTCAAACAGGTATTTTAATAGCTGGTCCTATGTTAACATCAGAACCGATTCCGTTCAATTTAAGACCAGTGAGAATTTCTTCCCACGCGTTCATGCACTGTTGATAATGTCTGATATGTCGGTCCGCCATCGCTATCAGCATACTCTTCAGATCTTGTTGTTTCTCCACGTTCCACCTCTGTAAATCGCTTCGTAGATTCTCATTCGCGCATTCCACGCGATCATGCAGTATCTCCGCTTGCTTGGCTAATCGCGGAATAGTCTGGCCGAGCCTTTCTAACTTTTCATCGCGGGATTCTGCTTTCCACAAAGATCCACCCCAACCTTGCGCAGACATTGTACAACTTGTATTTCCTACCAACTGTATATGAATGTGATCAAATATGTCATTCTTTTCAATTTATATCACAATTTATATAAAACTGAAAGAAAATTAAGGTATTCTATACAAGATTAATACCTGATCCTTTTCTAATTTCTTTTTTGCCAGTAAATCGACGGTTATTTCGTACTCGATCTGCATTGAATCACGTCGGGAGAATGCATTTTTTACCGCTTCTATATATGCAATATATTCGCGTTCATCGTTGGGGACATTTTCCAAAAGTTTCTGATGTGCTATTGCATTCGTTTCTACCGCTTTAGCAATAGCCAATAGAATAGATGCAAGTTCTGGTTCTGAAGTTGCCCAGAGCGTGAATATAGGATGCAATTGATGAAGTTCGATTAAATAATCTATTGGATTATGTAACAATGTAAAAATTAGTTATCTTATAATTTAACAATTATGTATTTATGAGAACAGTATCTTTGTAAGGTACCTTGTCTTTCCTTGTGTATACGATGATTAATCTTGTCTATGGTTGACAATTTTTCACTTAATGCTGCACAATAGTCACGAATCTGTTCGAATTCTAAATGACGTTGCTTTATCGTATATGTACTCGCGATATTTTGCAAGGAATCTGTTACTTTCCCAAGTACATTCCCACGATTTTTACGATGAATAAGAAATTCCTATGAATAAAAATCAATAATTCACATTTGACGTGACATTGTCATTATAACTTAATGATGCTTACTGCGGGTTTAGTCGTAAGAAAAATATGAAGATTTCTATCGCAACTCAGAATAGGATGATTCACCACTCTGTTCAAAAATATATGTAAAAGTTTCATGCGTGCCATGATGAATTCCTTGGAATAGCGATCCAGTTGAGCTAACAATGTGTGCTTGCCTGGCATGGGCTATAATAGAACTTGGTATTTCTTAAAATGTACATATAAAAGTATTGAATTAAGAGATAGCGATAAAGACTTACCGGTATAATATGTGTTGGATAAGTATCCACTAATTTTTGACGTAGCCAAATAAAATCATTGTATCGTCTACGAACTATATATTCTTCTTCTTCAAATTCTGGGCGAGTAGTCTGGAAGATTGTTCAAATTATTTTAGATTTGATGCATATCGATATTGGATCATCAGGTTAATTATATTAGCTGTATGATATCACTTACTCTTGTTGTTATACGAAATGTAATGTATGTTTCTAAACTTTCCAAATGTTTCTGAGGATTATCCACCTTGACTTGCAGATCTCGTGAATCTGTCTGAAAGTCTGATATCTCTTGATCTGGCAGAGTAGAAAAACTGTCAATAGAAGGAGACGCAATCTGTAAAATTGTAGGAATAAGTGACATTTGTCGATTAATTAATAATACAAACTTCTTTTAGTCAAGTATCGAAATACAAGCATTACTAAAAAAAAAAAATTACTCGAGCTTAATACATATATTAAATTATAGACAATAATTTTAAGAGCAACACTGAGAGATATGGAGATAAGCCGGACATTAGCGCGAACTGTCAAAGTGGGTCTCCAGGTTATGTTGCGTTACCACAGATCCTTCGATGGAGGTGCTACAGTTGGACAAGAAGTCGACGTCGCGGCTTTCCTGTTTTACGATCCCGCCCACTGCCATGGAGCTCACCTCCAGGATCGCTGAATCTTCGGTGCCTTTTTCGCCTCGTAGATTTTCCACCTCTGACGTTTCCGACGAAGTCATCATTTTCCTGACAGTTGGACAACACGCTGATAACGCCAAACTAGCTGCTACTAGCGTATGCAAGCTCCATGAGTTAGAGCGCAAGCGCTGCGTCAGCAACGACGGTTTACTTCATGCCAGTGCGCGATGTAAGTTTCGCTACGTAAAACTCCTATTTTTAATAATTTCAATGAAATATATTAATGTGTATCTTATCTCGTAATATTACTCGTAGTACCGTGCAAAAATTCTGCATTTACCAACACTCAATAATGACTGTTCATCATCGGAGCAGCGTCTAATTACGAGCCAATTTTAATTTGTGGCCCACGAGCGGTTTGATTCATCACTGTAGAAAAGTCCACACGAAACGCAAATCGATCATCGATTTAAAATGCTGCGTCAACCTGCCTTCTCGCCGGCTGTAGGCACATAACACATTTTCTAGTCAAAGAATAACGTTCATGTGAAACATTACGGATCACTCGTTTTGAGTTTTTGACGCGAGCGACCGCTCTCGAAGCGTATGACATCCTCGTAAATGTTTAGTACTGTCGGATTTCTTAATTTGTCATCAGATTGAAGCGTGCGACAATGATGAAGGCTGTTACACATACGAAAATCGATCCGCAATTGTCATCGTCGCATCGAGCGACGCGGACGTCTCGTTCGAGTATCTCGCGGATAATATTTGCGGATATCCCGTGGAAACCGTATCTCTGGAAACGAGTCTGTAGGATTTCCCGCGAATTTCAGAATTCGAAAGCATGCCGGGAGAAGGGAGGAGCAGCTTATCTGCGAAACGGACTCATCAGTTTTGCGCGGTCTTTTTGCACCCTGCGAGAATCTTATTCGCAGCAATGACGGAGGATTACTGGTTGGATATGCCTTATTCCGCCTCCAGGAATCTGCTTTGTAAGCGATCACTTTTCGAATATTGAGTAAATCTAAAGCGCCACGTACCTGGCGATTGATTTCGCTATTGCCGTTCGTTCAAGTTGCTGAGCATTGGTCCCGCGTGTCTCCCTTTCTCCTTATTTTCCTTTTCGAAGTTACGTTACTGGGACGAGTGAATGCGCGCGCAATAAAGAATTGCGCGCATCGCGAATAGCGCCGAAAAACCGCATTATGACACGCGCTTTTCGTCAATGAAAGCAGCAACCAAAAAGAATTTGCGCGTTATGAACTGATTGCGTTTATTATGGAGCAATCAATTGCATTGTGGGAATAGTAATTTAGTGACGTAATCGTGTTTTAACAGCTGCATCTCCAAATTGTGACGAATTTTCAATTGCACTTTCTTGTGGCGCGAATTTCGAAATCTATATTGCTTCATTATGTGTAAATAGCCAATTTGGATTCATAGAAGCTGTCATTATTCTTAAAATTTTAATCTTTAATTAACATTTTATTATTCATAAACGATGAATAATATAGATGTTATAGTATCCATGCCAATGCAGATATGTTATCATTACAAATATATATATATATATTAGATCATTTTATCGGATTTAAATCTCTTGTATATAATCCCTCGTATATCTCCTAATAAGATGAAAAAAATACAATGAAAAAAAGAAAGGAATTAAATGTGAATTTGCGACATATTAGAATATGTCGAAAATGATTAATTTCGATTTTATGACGCGAAAGTAAGGATGCCCGTAGCATTGTATCTCATGTACGGCCCTGATCGTGACGCGGTCAGTGATGCCGTAGCCAAGGCGACCGTAGTAGCAGACAAGCAACACTACTCCGGCCAGCCGTACGACAACAAAGTATACAGATCCGTCGGAGTGTGTCGCCTCGTTCTTTTCGCGCTCACCGTCGGTGCCGTGTAAGCGCGCGAGTCCTTACGAACTGCGGCGCGTGGTTTCCTGGGTGACAGGTCGTTACCGCTTCCGAGATCGAGGTAGCAACGGAGGGCGAGTGAAAAGGAGCGAGGGAGAGAGAAAGAGAGAAAGAGCGAGAGAGAGAAAAAGAGAGAGGGGAGAGAAAGAGAAAGACAGAGGGACGTCCGCTCGACGACGACAACGACGACGACAACGACGGGGAGACACGTCGTTCCGCCGCGCAAGTGCGCCCGGGCGCCGTTGCGTTCGTGCACACGTCATTCATGAAGACAGGTGAGTGAAAAAAAAAGGAAATGTCGAACCGGCAACTCCTGGTAGATCTTGACGTCTGTTAACTGATGATCGTTGTAAAGTCGCGGATTGACGGGGATATCACCCTCGCTTAATAAGCATCCTGCTCTCGCCTCCCATACTCTGTACCCCTATGGCACCCATGCGGACCGGTTGACGCATTTTTAAATATATTTGTTATTCGTACGGACTTATTCTTGGATACACAATGATACAAATGCTGCAGGGATTGTTTCTGGCTGATACAGCAAATTTAAATTTTTAGAGAAAAGAGCGTGTACAATTCAAACGTGTACAGATTTTTAAATCATATATGATTTATTTATAAATGTAATTGGGAACAACTTCAGAAGGTTCTTTGAAATGCTTACGATAGAAGCTATTTGTTTAATGCGTTTAGGCTTTAACTCTAGTCTCAATAACTCAATCATTTGATCCTTTTGGACTATGTTAAGCTAATTTTTTGCAAACTTTGATTTTATTACAGATTTGATGCTAAAATATATTTAACAATAGATAACTTCAATTTTTTATATATTGCATTCATTGTATAAATCTATATATAACAAATAGACATTGTATTTGCATTATTATATTGGAAAAGTTTAGAATAGGGTGAGAGCTTCATAGATCTCTGGCTTTGTAGTCCCCTACTTTGTAACGCATTAATGATCCTATTATGTTCTGATCTGCATTGGACATTTAATAAAATGAAGAAGCAGTAAGGATTTTCAATTAAAATGGGTTTATCAATTATATGAATGCGATCTTCCATCTGTAAATTTTGTGCCAGATATAAACTGATAAATATCTTTCATACTTTTAAATTAATTTGCTTGATTATGTATAAAATAAAATAGGTAACTACTTTTATGAACTAATTATAGTTTGTATTCAAACTATGTAATATTTTAGATAATTTATATTTTGATACATTTTTATACTGATATTTGTTATTTGCTTCATGCTATCTGTTCCTTATCTCTGCCATTTTACTTTTCAACATCTGCATAAGTTCTCACCCTCTCTAAGTTTATCTGACTCCAGGTGCATTATTTTTATTAGATATTAAAGCCAAATAATAAATATTAATGCATGGACAAATAATTTTCCATATTAGATTTAAGTAACATTTTCCTAAACTTTGAAGAAATTACAAATAGAATATGTATGTATTATAGGATACATATATTTTTTATACATGATAGGAAAGACTAGAGAATAGTTTCTCTCCATCAACCATGCATAACAGAAGCCAGGTGCACTACCAATGTATAGGTAGCAGAATATATCTACCATTTGCAGCAAATGCTGTACATAAGCTATATCTCTAAATGTTGCAGTAGACAGCCATAGAAATGATAATGCAACAGATGTTTCAACAGTTTCTCTTTCTTTCTCTCTCAAATAGAAAGAAATATATAAAAAAACATAATATTCATGAAAAATATTAATGCTGAACATATTCTCAGAATGTAATATGAGCATTTCTCGATCTCCCTATTAGAGTTCATGCTAGCCAGCTAATATATCAAAACAGGAAGAATCAGATTTTGTTACATAATTTTCCTGATCAATAATATCAAGCAACAATGTTATGATTCACTTATCAAAATATAATGGGCCCTTGGCTATTTCACAGCCGTATTATATTTCTAGAGCATATATTAATATATTAATATACCGCTGTAACTTTTCTTCCTTCCCTATCCCTCTATCCCAGATTCAGTCCTTAACGTGAATAGAGGGTGATACGGGCAATACTCAGGATAATGCTCTCTAATTGCTTTCGTGATCCAACAGCCTTCATTGATGTTTTCAAGCCCCTTAAAGCGAACCGTGCATCCAGTCACGCGTGTGTAGCGCATTTATAAGGGAGTACCGCTTGCTCTCCTACCCCGGACCGATTTCTTCCCCTTGTGATACATTGTGTTTGGTACCTGCCACCCCAACAGGTACAACGGTGCCGATACGCCATGATACACACGCGTAATAATGGCAGTGATGTGTATCGTTCCTATCGTGGACTCGCGAGGGCTTCCCTTTGATCTACGGATTATTGAATGTGCCGCACCTGCGAAAAAGTACGTTATTGCGATCTCGCTACGGTATAGGTTAGGAAACGGTATAGGTTCGGTAGTCCGAAACATGGATGGGATTTTATCATTGCTGTCTATAATAGCATTCTCTCCTTCACAACACGTAGGAGCCATTGGCTCGTTTCAGCATCAAAAATCATACGCGATTTATAGATGGAAATCGTTTATAGATCTCATTTTAAGGAATCTCAATATGTAACCATTATCCTTTTCTCTCCTTAGTGACAACTTAGTTTATTGACGTACTTTATGAATGAAATTATTGACAATTTTGTCGTTGTTGAGTAAATTTTGAATCTTATTAAAATTTTTAATGATAATGAGATTTGAATGATGACATTACCAGTTGATAATGTCTTCTCATTTTTATTAAATGATTTGATTTAATAATTTAAAAAATGTTCATATCTCATATGGACTTCAGGGATAGAATAACGTAATAACAAAATCAAGCATGTTTTATATCATGAATAATATTAAAAAATGATGTTTTACTTTCTGTTCATGGTATCTTTTTGTGCCTATTAAAACAAATCTTATATATATGTGTTTTTAATTTCATAATTATCAGAAAATATTGTTTTGATAAGTATATCAGTATATCAAAATGAAGTTGTGGAGTCATGCATTGTCCTCAAAGATTTCTCAGTGCTGAATTTGATGGAAGATGTTATTGATATTTAGTTGAGTAAGTGTATGTGTGCATATATCTGTTATAGACTCATCTCTCCAACAGCGGGGAGGTAACAGCAGTGGTAGTGATTCAGTGGGTGTAGAGAGAGGTGAAGGAGTGATTGCCATGACTACGACAGGAGCCCAGTATGCCCTCGCAGCAGCATCCACCGGGGCTAATAACAGTGGGGGTAGCTCCGCAGCGGTAGGGGTGGAATCTAAGCCAAGTGTGGTTGTCGTGACTACTACTTCCAGTTCCAGTGGCGGTGGCAGCGGAGCACAGACTCAGTCAGCCAGAGGCCAGCAACTTATCACTGTTGTAACCAGTCCAGATCCTTCCAGTCCAAATAATCTGCAACCTATCCAGGTTAGTGTTATTATTCTGTGTTGTTAAAGTTCATATTTAATTCACTTTACTTTATATATTAGATATAATCTGTATGTAAAAAGAATTATTTATTATTTTTAAAAAATTATAAAGTCAAGAAGTCAAACTTTTGCACTATATTTATCAAGTTCTCTCATTTCTTTTTAAGGTTTATTATTTTTTATTAATATTATTATAAATTAAATAGAGTAAAACAAAAAAATATATGAAAGATTTTTCGATATTTTAATTAATACTTAGCATCTGTTTGCAATATTCTATTATGAATGCTGTACGTCCAATCTGATAACAGGTTTGAGCCATCTGCTCTTAATATTGATAACAGTGATATATATAAATATTGAAATAAGATTCAAATCAATTCTATGCTGCATAAAACTTGTGAATAATATATAACAAATAGTAATTCTTTTTATTTTTATTATGAAAACGAATTGTGGGCCACGAGAACACGCATACTATAAATAATAATTTAGTTATTGGTTCAGGATCCACTTGAAACAGCTGCAGATTCTTCCAACGGGTCGACAGGTACACCAGCACATGTTACAGCACAGGTAGTAGTCAATACTACTCATTCAGGTCAACATACGCTAGTGGATTCTGACGCTGCTTCTACATCAGCTGGTACTATTGTCAGCGGTTCTCCACACTACATAACAGTTACAGGTATAATAGCTAAATACTAATTTATCATCTAATATAAAGCACACTAAAAGTCGATCTTTATTTTATCTTACATCACAATGTGCACAGTGTTCTAATTACAAAGCATCTACACACACTAAATTTGAAATTTCTGATCGTTTAAGTATCAAAGTAGATTAATGTCAAATTGTACGCGAGATGATTATTTGCGAATAAATAAATTTACAATTAGCGGTGAGTATGTGGATCAGTTTGAAAAATTATAGTGTTTGAGTAGAGATTTGGCCCTTTCCATGCTGCTGAAAAACATGCACCTCTGTACTTCTACTCTGACCACACTAGGCACCAGTGATTCGCCATCCTACGCGTCCCTCACAACGGCTGTAGGTGAGGGCAGAATATAAACAGCATGCCTTATATTCTTCTTATCATCTATACACTTTAATTTCGTAGAGATACAAAATCAGTGAATTAATTGCATTTTTTTATTCACTCACATTTATTCACTCTACCTCATCTGTATATCGTATATCGTACTCACGAATTGCTGTCAAGCGCATAACTACACAGCTAGTTTAAAGTTTTTAACGGTTGCGCAAGATTAGATTGCTTTGACTGCGCAATGATTGTTAAATTGTTTTCGAGCTTAATTCGAATACTGGACACTTTTAGCGCCTTTAATCGTTGCAGAAATATCAAAGATTACATTTATAGCAGTGCGTTAAAAATGCACTTTATGTGTTATGTGATAATAATATAATCAAGTATATTCAGTTGTATGTTATTTGTTTCAGTGTCCGGTGACGCGGAGGCGGTGGGTTCCGAATCGGTCTCCCATCCGACTTATGTTCAATATGTTGAGGGGGATGGTTCCACGTATATACCGGCAAATGGTCAGATGTAAGTATTAAGAATTTGCACATATTCCATATGAATTATCCATAATTCACAAAATTGTTCGGTATTCCACAGGACATATCCCGTTTATGCCGTTGGTGAGGCAGGAGCAATGTACACACCAGCTTCAAGTCAGTACTACACTTCAGCAACAACACCAGTGACGTATGCACAGGTAATTGCATACAACTATAAGCAATTATATTACATTGTGATGAAGAAACCGTGATGATGATGATTTGACAGTTCTTGCAAAACAATTCTTGCGTCCAATAATAAGAACATAAAAATCATATATAATTCATAAATAATATATAAATCATAAATTAATTCTTTAGGTTACAGGCCAGGGCTCGAATACGACCACTGGTCAATTATTATCACAAGGCAACGGTACATACTTAATTCAGCAAAGTGTGGTAGATGGAGATGCAACCACACACGCGCTTATATCCGCAGCAGCTGCACGTGCCAGTCCGCAAACGGAAACTGCGGTAAGATTGCATGTCATAGGACTCCCTTCTCAGGCTGCTTTCACTTTTTAGAGGCTGAGTAAACTAGTCATTCGGTTGTTAAATGATTAACGCGATGCGGAGTATGTATTTGTGTCTTACTTCTGCAGGCATGGGGATCTGTGCTCTGCATGATCGTACAGGGCATAAAAAAATTCGCATTTTATTACATTATATATAATCTTATGAAAATGATTATTAATGAAATAATAATTATTTACATTATTACAATAATGCTAGCAAATTTATGAAAATATAACATTTACATAAAGAATATTGAATAAATCGTGATAAAATTAACGAGTTTCTTTTTGCAAAAAACGAGTATCTACAAATGCAAATTGTACATACAAATTGTTTCGTAATACATATTTCTTCTGGTACTCTGTAAATAAACGAACATTCTGTTACATCATTGTGTAAATGTCGAAATGCTGATATTATTGATTTCAGTTTTATTTATAAACATTCCGATGTTTATAAATATTCGTACTCGAAAAACGGTAACATCTTTCTATTAATTCGAGGGGTTAACAAGGCATCGGTATGTTGGGTTGTTTGATAGGAGGCAGTGGTTAGCGGGGGTGGAGGGGCATACTTGATCAGCGGGAATTCCGGAAGTACTACGGTCACCGTGGAAGAAGCAGCGGCCGCGGCTGCAAACATGACGCATGCCACTAGAGTCTCCCAGGCCACCGTAAGCCAAAGAATCGCCTTCTCGAGAACAATTTTTTTTTAGCATGTTTGGCGTACTAATCAGTATCTTTTATTAATTTTGTCGGCATGTCTATCATTAATTGAATTGCTTTGAAGATACTGCTCTAGTATATTGTTATGCATAGTCAATTCTCTAAAAGTCTCTGAGTAATTTGTAAGACATCTCAATAATTTCTCTTATTTACATTTTTAATGGTACAGAATTTACGCAGCATGAACATTAATTGTTTTTGATCCAAATAGATGCATTGGTTACTGGAAAATTACGAAACCTCCGAAGGTGTGTCCCTTCCAAGATCGACTCTTTATAATCATTATCTGCGTCATTGCTCCGATAACAAATTAGATCCTGTGAATGCAGCCAGTTTTGGGAAATTAATACGTTCTGTATTTGTGGGATTAAGAACTAGACGTTTAGGGACTAGGTAAAGGGCTTTAATAATGATGAGTACAGTTATATAAATGTTATATTAATCACATTAATACTTTTTATCACGTTTCGATTGTAGGGGGAACTCGAAATATCATTACTATGGTATTCGCGTGAAATTAACTTCGCCTCTAGTAATGTTAAATGAGGACGGCACATCGAGACAGCAACAGGGTGCAAACTCGCAAACCAAGCGGTTTAAATTCGTTAATCAGAAACAGGAGTCGTCCTATGAAAATAATACGCACGCGAACACGAATATTTCCTCCAATTCCTCACCACCACAATATCAGCAATATTTTGGCGAAGCGAGCCGTGCCATTCCTGATTTTCCGGAAATCTTTATCGGATCATCTTTGCCGGAAGATTGTACGCTCGAAGATATCGATACATTCCGTAACATATATCGGGAACATTGCGAAGCGTTTTTGGATGCAGTGTTGAATTTCGAGTTCGCTACAGTGGAGAGCCTCTGGAGAGAATTCTGGCGCAGCCAGGACAATAATAACGGTGATGAATGCGAAGAAGAGAACTATTTATCAAAGTAATATATCATTATTATATTAAATCAAGTAATATAAATTAACTAATAAATTAATTATTATTCGTATATTATTCGATACTTAAATTCGTGTGAACGCTCTTTGCGTTTCAGAACTAAATTATATCAGATGTGTAAGTGTACAGGTGTTCAAGATTTCATTAAAAAAGTGGATTATACGTTTTATCAGAATCTAGTCGAAGTATTAATGCCTAATGTATTACAACCGATACCAAGTGAGTTATAAGATTTATAATCCATTGTTATCTTTTGTGGATTGGTATATTAAATGTTTACTTTTTCTTTTTACTTCGGTAAGGTTCATTGACACAGTCCATACGAAATTTTGCGAAAGGATTAGAATCTTGGTTACAATCAGCTATGGCCGATTGCCCCGAGGAAATGATGCAAATTAAGGTAAATTATAAAGTATTCTTCGAATCGATATCACTTTTTCTACATATAAATTTATTCTTCAATGACATTGTTAAATAACTATAAAAATTAATTATGAAAATATTATGTTTTCAAGATTCAATAATTAAGTATACGATTACAAAAATGTAATTATTGTTTGTAGTTAACTGCAGTATCAGCTTTTGCTCAAACTTTAAGGCGCTATACATCATTGAATCATCTCGCACAGGCCGCACGAGCAGTACTCCAAAATTCTGCTCAAATCAATCAAATGCTGGCTGATCTTAATCGCGTTGATTTTCATAATGTACAGGAACAAGTAAGTGAAATACTTAATATCCTTTTTATGATATTCGATAACATGACATACACATATACAATTATACATAGAATACGTATTCATAACTAATATGCATTTTATCTTTTTAGGCATCTTGGGTATGTCAATGTGACTATGGAATGGTGCAGCGGCTGGAGGCGGACTTTAAGGTAACGCTACAACAGCAGAATTCACTGGAAGATTGGGCGATTTGGCTAAAGGGAGTAGTAACTCAAGTGCTTAAACCATTCGAGGAGAAGCCAACGTTTGCTACAGCAGCGCGTCAATTCTTACTCAAGTGGTCGTTTTATAGGTATGTTCTAATTTTTCTGTCGCATTGGTAATCAGAGAAAGATCACAACGTTAAATGTTTTCATGCTTTTTTTGTAGTTCGATGGTTATTCGAGATCTTACTCTGAGGAGCGCGGCAAGTTTTGGATCTTTTCATCTCATCAGATTACTTTATGATGAATATATGTTTTATTTGATAGAGCATCAGGTCGCCATCGCAACGGGAACTACACCAATAGCTGTAATGGGAGATGTTAGTACACTGGCAAATCAATTTTATTTGTATTGCATTACAATTGTAATACTAACAGATTAAATAACAATTGTTCTTATTTCAGAAAAGTCAAAACTGTTCTTTAGTCAATAATTATGGAGCAACGTCTAATGGAGGTGAGATATATATTGCATATTAAAATATTCGTTTATAGCTATATCCTTTTTGTCGAAATTCTATTTCATATAATTTATAAAACTGCATTTTAGATGCATCTAGAGCCAATCGAACCGTATGAAGCTAAACTAACTGCGTGCCTACGCCTTTTAGTTTTGTGAGTAGCAGACAAAAATGCGAAGATACTAGCATGCAGGCCTACTACAAGAACACACTAGTCTCGTAAATTATTATTTTATATAACGTCAGATTATAATTACGATTTATGAGAGGAAGATTTTTGCATAACGCCCGTGGTATATACAATTTAAGTAAATCTGTGTGATATAAGATATAGAAAAGTATGTATGTATTCCGTGAAGCCTTGTCTCATATACAGGTATGGCGCAGGTTTAAGGTATCGCTGGCACGATGTCTAGTACGTTAGTATATATTGAATCTAGTTGAAACATCTTTGAAAAAGAGAAGAGTATACGGGACCATGAATTTGTCATGCCCTCATTAAAAAATATACACTATAAGCCCACTCGATCACGTATAACTATTTAATGCTTTTATAAAAATGCATTTAACTGAATGATATTTCGCATTTTTATAAATTTATAGATGCATTTGTAAAAGAAAAATCTATCTTTTTTCTTTATTTTCCTATTAGAAAATAATAATTTGCATAATTATAAATTGAGAATTGCTTACATAATATACAATTATTAAAATTGCTCGCTTAAAATAAAAATGGTAACTTAAATTTTTTTAATTTTGGATTCTGTACGTTTCCATATTTAAAAATATAAGTTTAGTTAAAAAAGAAAAAAGTTTAATACGCAACAACAATAATATTGATTGCATATTGAGCAAGTGCATATTTAAGCATACATATCGTGTACCATTTGAATAAATCATTGGGATTAATTAACATAATTAATTTTAAAAAGTATGGCATCGAATGGGCTTAATATAAACATTAAGTTTGTGCTAAAACGCGAGATGGCAAGAACATCGTGCGAGATAAAACGTCCTTTCATACTTACCTTTGCGAATTCTCTGGTTTGCGCAGATCACGCGCAACAAATTACAAAAATCCGCCCCACCGACGGTTACATGTTAATAAAAAAAGTATTCCTACTGGAATAGAGGAAAGATTAGAGATTGCCGTAACGATATATATATATATATATATATATATATATATATATATATATATATATATGTATATATATAAACTTTTAAAGTTTACACGCAACATATATGTCCGATATTCATATTTTTTAACGTAATTTATTGATTAAACATCGAGCTCTGTCTGCGGAAGTTACGTTAAGAGCACTTTTTATTATAATCCGTTGCTATTTTCTCAGTATAATTAAACGGATAGTACAAAAATGCTATTGAAGAAAAAGAGAGTGTGTACGTATGTGTGTACGTATGTATGAAAAGAAGAGAAAAAAGGAAAAAGAAAGAGGAAGATGCGAAAGTACAGAGAACATTTTAATTTACTGATAGAATATACAGTCTTGCGTCTTATACATTGAATATATATATATATATATATTATTATTGTAGCGGCTGGAAATACGCACGATTGTTAAAAATGAAACCATATAGTACGTAAACGCGCCATGAGTATCTTTGATTGCGCTCGATATCTTAAAATCGGTTGATAATATCCTTAATTATGGAATACACATCGGTATGTTTTCCATAAACGCTTCATTATCGTCATTTGTATCATGAAAGATTCTAAGTGTAAATTCGATATCGCGCAAGTTTCTCCACGAGTTTGTTTAATTTACGTATATTTATCATGTATATAAGATGCGACTGCACATATGACTATGTTTGCGTGAGATACGTAATCTGCATATAATTTTTATTCGTTCCAACGTCAAATTGATTTGACCATAAGATATTTACGAAAAAAAAAAGAAAAAAACAAGATTTATAATTAATTCTGTGTTCCGTGTACTATATCTGCGAAAATTGCTTCTTAAACATCGAATGCGTGAAATGAAGATGTTGATTGAATCGACGTACGTATTGATTGAATGAACTTATTTATATATTAGTAGTACCAAAGCAGTCTAGCAGTTTAATGCGTCCATTTCTTCACGATACTATTTTACTTTAAGTAGAGAACTGTTAATTTCTTATAATCTAGCTATATAAATTCAACACTTTTATAATTCGTGCAGGCAAGCCTGTATCACGAGTGAGAAGTTTAATTTTATGTATATGTACGTCAGAAATATTTTTCATATTACTCACACGTGACACGTGTAGATACGTGCAGATACATAGTTTCCACTGAAACCAAAGTGCACCATTGCATAACTTGCTCATCAAGATATTTGGTTCCTCATTACAATTGTATCAAATTATAACATTAGAAGCGAGAGGACATCAATATTTCTTTTGCATTATATGTGTCGGAATATATTAATTTTATGATATGCCATTATTCTCTCTGACAAAACTTGCGGTTTCTCTTCAACAAAAGAGAAATTCTGTGCCTTTTATTTTATAAAGACAGGAATAAGAGAGAGTATGTGCTTTATATGCTGAATCCTAATCATATGATTGATTTGCATTTTATTTTTGTTCGTTTCTTCATTACGATAGAAAAAATTCTCGCAGTAATTTACGTGAAGACATTAAAGTTATTTATAGAAATGTAACGATGTATGAACGCATATCATGAATTAATTTTGCTTTGTCATTTTCGACTCGAACTTTGTATACTATGCAAACTTGTATACTACGTGGCGAGCGTTTTATCCAAGCTCATAATTTATTACGCGACGATTATGACACGAGATTGGAAAACACAAAAAGAAACGTCTTGCTTTGACGATACTTAATAATATCGCCGCCACCGTTCGTAAAAATGATAAAATATGTGGCGCTTAATTCGTCACAAAATTATCGCGCATCCTAGTCAAAAAAACTCGATAATATTTAAGCAACGAGAAATATGAGGGGAGAAAGAGAGAGAGACAGAGAGACAGAGAAAAAAATACGTCGAGCACAGTACATCGAGCAGCACTTAAGACGTTTATCGTAACAGTAATGAGCTTATACGTGTAAAGATATAAAAGGAGGAACCTATCGTTGAATACCTATGTGTATTTAGAATGTAAGAATGTGGTTATAACGGGTGATTAATGACATTTTCTCATTTCTCGAAATTGAGGACAAGTGGACGAAATGATACTGGGAAAGACGAGCTCCCGGAGATATAAGAGTGGAGAACTGGCATGCTTCTTCGGAATAATGAACCAAGGTTGCGATCTCCCGATATTCAGCGGTCGGCCGTTCATGCCGATTTGAAGTTATAGAATCATTCATAAGTCTTACGATGATTGCGGCGGGATAAAAATGGTTTGATAATTAACATGTACAAGATCAAACAGAGATCGTAGTTTCCTATGTTGCGAGGTAAACGAACACGGCCTTAAATATTTCCAAGATTTATATGGAATGGGGAAAGAAAAATAAAATTATAGAGAGAGAGAGAGATATGATAAAAAGGGATAGATTTGAGGAAGAAAAATTGCGGTGCTTTAAGAAAAGAAACGGAGGAAGAGAAAAAATCGGAAAAGAAAAAATAGATATGTCATCGTTTTGCTTGTGGTGTATAGAAGATATTTTGATACATTCAGATTTGCACAAATCAAGTGTCATATTCGTTACCGCTTGAATAAGATTATTTTTATGAACGCCGCTCAAACGGAGAGAAAGGGAGAAAGTGTGAGAGTGAAAAAGAAAGTGAGAATGAGAGAGAGAGAGAAAGAGAGAGAAAGGAGCAATCGCTAACTTGATATCTGAATCGCGCGAGGCATACAAAAATCTTTAAATCTGTGTGAATGTGCGGATCTCATGAAAAATGAATAATAAATCTATGCTTAAAACTTGTAATATACATTGCACAATGTCTTGATCTCTCTGTAACATGCAATATCATCTGCTCTTGTACAAGTGAAATTTGTATACGGAGATATCAGTTTATGATTTTAATTAGTTAATCATATTTTAACGAACGTGACATTAATTTTTTTCCATGTGTTTTCATGCACAACTTGTGTGGATTTAATGACACGTATTTGTCAATTTATTTTATTTCATCGATAATTTTTACACTCTAATCTATTAAAATTTTAAATGATAACAGTGAAATTAGTTAATTGTGCAATTTATTGCAATTTAAGACTAATGTATACTTAACTATATGTTTTTTGAAGAAAAAAGATTCGATTCAAAGAATACTTTTCTGTTTTTTTTTCATTATACTTGTTTATATTTTCACAGTTTTTTTCCTTCCATCTTTATAATTCAGATGGATAATGCGTAAGTATCTAATTTCTAGCATATATTAATTTTAACATACTAATTAATTAGTAAACGAGCGTATATTTAATAACAAAAGATATATTTATTTATTTACTTTTTATTTATTCGAATAATCAATTTATAATGTTTGACGTCCTTACAGTTATTCAATTGTTTTGAAGAAAATGTTGCATTATATTAATTATACGGAAAAATTACTCTTGATATATATATATATATATATATATATATATATAAAATAAAGTACGATGTTTCCATTATTAAAGGTAAAGAAAGATGTTTGCCTTGTATATGTATATGGTGGATATGTATGCATTATATATAAATATGTATAAGTATGTATATATATGTATATATATGTATATGTATGTACATATTATATATATATCGCGTGCATATATATGCAAAATATTCGCAGTTGATTCAATAATTTCATGTTATCATCTTTCTTTCTACTTTTGCATATTTTTTTTCATTTCAGTGGAACTTTACAATTGTATGAAACAATTATAACCCAAGTTTTGGATTATAACTTAATATATTTGTTTCATAATACGGATTTTCCCTTTTTCTTGAATCTTACTTCATAAATATAAATTTAACAAATCTTCTCGTTTCAACAACAGCCTTTCTTTTTTAAATGCGAACATGTAATGGCAAATATGTTGAGTTAATTTGCCATTTTAAATCATACCGAAATATTTATGACAACATCAGCTGTTTATTAATCTTTATAAAGATTACACTAGGGATATTATAATTGAGTAGTTTGGCTCTACAAAATTTAGTTTTCAAACTTGATAGATCTTTCATTGTTGCAGAAAGAAGAAGTTAAAAGAAACAAGTGCAGAAAGTGCTCTATGATGTGAGAGCTCCTTCTTTTTTCATCTCCCACCATCGTCAATTATGCACCACCACCACCACCTGTTCCAGTGATCCTCTTACTCCTCACTCGCTCGCTCGCTCGCTCGCTCGCGTTAGTTCGGCTTTATGCTCGCAGGACGTATGCAGTGGTACGACCGTCATATTAAAACGGTGCGAAATTAGTGAATACGAATTCGACAACGGAATGGCGCCAGCACTCAGCAAACTCGTTAGCGACAGACGTACGCTGGCCGGAGCAGTGGCAGTTGGCACGCTTATTTGGATCTTAAAGAATCGTGGTAACAAACGGACACAGAAGTCCGGGTAAGTTATCCGCTTATGCATCTTTATGCAAATTATCGTACTCGTACTCGTAAAAAAATCATAATTCGCGCATTTGCATGTAGCTATGTGCAATTAAATAATAAAATGCCCATTTATCGCCTATTTATAGAAATCACTGGCCTGCTAACAATGACATTCAGTATGTTATCAAGGAGGTATGTATAAAAATATAGATAAGTAAATTCCTAGAGATAATTGCGCATATCGCAATTCTACATTGATAGTTTTGTTGCGTAGGAAAAACCCAAAAGTCCGAAGGCACAAGTAAATATCGCTTTCTTCCGGAGACTTTGTCAATTGCTCAAGATTGGTATTCCTGGTGTACTCACGCCAGAATTCGGCTATGTCCTGATGGTGGCAATCGCTTTGGTCGGTAGGACTCTGTGTGATCTTTGGCTAATCAGGAAGAGTACTCTCATTGAAACGTACGTGCGGCCTCTCGCAGATTAATGATGTTGAAGGAAATTAATTTCCTAAGTTAGTTAGTTGATTTAAAACTTCTATGCTGTCAGGTCAATTGTCAATATGGATCGAAAATTGTTTAAGCAACATTTGATCAATCTGTTTGCGGTAGTGCCGTTGGTAAGTGAAAAATATTATCGGTATTGACACAATTGACGTGACTAATGGTTGCCCTGATGATCAGAATCTTTTCGTTCAGGCTGCCGGACGGTTTAACTCTAGCTTAGGAATGAAATAGAAGAAGTTTATTGATGTGACGTTCCATGTGATTGCATTTATCTAGATATCGATCGTGAACAACATACTCAAGTACAGCATAAGCGAGATGAAGCTGAGGCTACGCACAAATATCACGCATCACTTACTGGAACATTATTTTAAGTAAGTGACTGATATATTTCTCTCTTTTTTTTAATTTCTTATAATTCTTAGTTTGCATTGATATCGAGTACAATTGATGATTTATATATATCTATATATATACATATAATCTCATCATAATATACATTAAAATGACATCATACATATGTTATATATGTATATATACATATTTCCTGTATGATTATGCAAAATATTTAATTCTGCTTCTACATTATGTTGACACTATTGTGAAGTACCGGAAATTTTCATTTAAATAATTAATGATCAAAACAACTTATCAGTAAACGATTTACTTGCCTTCAAAGTAAGCGATAATCAATAATAAAAAATAAGATAAAATATTTAAGAAAATAATATCTTAAAAATAAATTAATATCTTTTAAGAACTAATATCTTAAAGAACATATCTTTTTCTTCACAGAGGTTTCACTTACTACAAAATGAGTAATCTAGATACCCGTATCTCTAATCCGGATCAATTGCTGACTACAGACATTGATAAATTTTGTGAAAGCTGTACAGATCTTTACAGCAATGTTGCGAAACCTTTATTAGACATCGGTCTATATATATATAGATTAACTTCTACTATAGGTGGACAGGTGAATGCAGTATATAATAGATATTCTCCTTGAGAGTTTAATAACAACTAATTCTATCATGATGATACATATAATTATTTTTTCAGGCACCATTGTTAATATTATCCTATTTGGTAGCGGTTGGTATTTTTTTGACTAATTTACGCAAACCGATTGTGACATTGACGGTCAAAGAGCAACGATTGGAAGGGGAATATCGTCACATTAATTCAAGGCTGATTACAAATTCAGAAGAAATAGCATTTTATGCAGGAAATAACAGAGAGAAATTGACGCTCTTGACGAGTTTCCACAAACTGGTGATTAGTTTGTTTTTATTATTATATACATAAAATGAAATATTGCGTAATTTTATATCATGTCCATGATTTTTTCGTTACAGGTAACGCATCTTCGTAAATTTTTGGAATTCAGAGTCTTCGTGGGTGTTATAGATAATTTCGTTGCAAAATGTACGATACGAAACATAAACATTTACATAATGTAATTCGCATAATGAATATTTAATATTTCTGTTACTTTAAATCATTATATCCTATATATCTCTTATCCATTATTTATTTAATATATATCTCTTATCCTATATATCTCTTATCTATTATTTATCTGATATAATCATTCTTTTTTTGTTTTAATTTATAATTATCTTTTTGTAGATTTTGCTACCGTGATCGGTTTCTACGCAGTGAGTATACCGTTCTTCCAAGAAAATCATCCTATACTATCCGGCACACCTGATCATCGATTTGGATCATATTACACGTACGGCCGTATGTTGGTGAAACTTGCGGAAGCAGTAGGCCGATTGATATTGGCTGGAAGAGAATTAACGCGTCTAGCAGGGTTCACGGCACGAGTCACCGAGATCAGAAAAGTGCTCGATGATCTGAATGCTGGAAGATACGAGAGGGTCATGATCTCGGATTATAAAGAAAATGCAATCGGTTATCCTGGCGGTGGCAAGATCATCCCGCGCAATAATATCATACGATTCGATCATGTACCGATAATAACGCCAAATGGAGACATATTGATAAAAGAACTGTCCTTTGAAGTGAAATCAGGAATAAACGTATTAGTTTGTGGACCAAATGGCTGCGGCAAGAGCTCAATGTTTAGAATCTTAGGCGAAGTACGTGCTAATATTTTTTTGTTAAATTCCATTTTATTGCTTGCATCTGTTTATTATTTATTTTATACATTGTTGATAATTTGAACTAAATCATTCGTGCGTTCATGATAATACGTATCATTAATATATTTAGTTGTGGCCGATCTGGTCTGGCACCATTACGAAACCACCGCGTGGTAAATTATTCTACATTCCACAACGGCCGTATATGACCCTGGGTACATTGAGAGATCAAATTATCTACCCGCATACAAAAGCAGAGATGAAGAGACGTGGTAACGTTGACGACGAGGATCTTAAAAAATTTTTGGAACTAGTGCAATTGACCCATTTACTGGATAGGGAAAATCTTGCCAATAGCGAGGGGCAGGGTTGGGATACAGTGGCTGACTGGATGGACGTTTTATCCGGTGGCGAAAAACAACGTATAGCGGTATATTTCTCTAGGAATTCATTTCGTCATCTTTTCAAATCGATATCCGCTATCCTCTTGCTATGTTTATATGTCAACTGCTTCTAATCGCGTAGATGGCTCGATTGTTTTATCACAAACCGCAATTTGCGATTCTGGACGAATGTACAAGCGCTGTCAGTGTTGATGTTGAGGATTCTATGTACATGTACTGCAGACAAGAAAATATCACGCTGTTCACAGTCTCGCATCGTCGCTCTCTTTGGAAGCATCATGAGGTATTACTATAACGGATCAATCTTTCGTATTTTTATAGCAATTAGCTTTACATGATAAACATTTATCTATATTTATTATACGATTTTTATATTACTGATTATTGATTATTGATCGATTTCTTTGTCTGTTTTAGTATTATTTACATATGGATGGACAAGGAGGATACGCATTCAAACCAATCGAACAAGATACAATAGAATTCGGATCGTGAATTCATGCGTCCCTTGCATATGCGACAGTGCATCTGCATGCAAGGGACATATTATAATTTAGCCTGTTCAAGAATTTCAATATAATAGGTGAAATTAATTGTTCGCGACTCAGACAACAAAATGCTATTGAATGTTGAGAATGGATGTACAGGACATCTCTGAAATGATCGTTGAATTGATAAGGAAACTTAGAGAAGTCGTCTCTCCAATTTTGATGGGTTTAAAATGTCTTTTAATATTAAACAAAATAGGAAACATTTATTTTTTTTATATGTGCCCGTACAACATATTTTTAGAAAGTGAAATACTTGGAAAAAAAATCAGTTCTTTTTTCTTTGAAATATATATTATCGAAATTATCAAAGTTAGAAAATTTTTTTTAAATAAAAATTGTATGGTTTCACGAAAGTACTTTACAACAACGTTCCTAGACTTTTAGAAAATTAATTTTTAATATATTTCCATCATTTTCTATTCTTTTTTTTTCTTGTTTTTTTTTGAAAATGAAATTTTATTTTGATTAAATGAAAGGCTACTATAAATTCAGTCATGTCATTTTGAATGATTTATTGAAAAATAGATGAAAACATACACGTACTCTCTCTTACCAGCTATCTGCTCGATATGTTGGTTCACATGTTTCCTTTTTTACAACAAAAAACGATTACAGACGATTACAGATATGTAAAATATGTTACCACATAACATAATCAATATATAACAAGAATTACAACAATGAAACTCATTATTAATTAAATCCAAGTTAATAATATAACAATAGTTATATGTTCTTTTATTTTATTGTTATAAAAAAATATATGTATGTGTGTGTGTGTGTGTGTGTGTGTGTGTGTGCGCGCGCGCGCGCGTCCCATATATATATATATGGTTCATATATATAACATATATATATAATCACATATTTATTTGCGATATGCAAATGAAGTTACGAATGATTTTTTCTACTTTATATATTTTACATAACAATTTTAGAGCGGTAATTTCTTTCATTAATTTGTATATTAACGATAATTTTCCACTGATAATTTTATTTTGTTTGAACAAAATCACTTTCGCCCTATACCTTAATCTGTTAACTTTACATCAAATATTTTCATATCTTTTAACGCTTCTCATAATAAACAAACTTTTACTTTTAAAGATTATACATTATATTTTTTAAAATTACATTTTTAAAAAATTACATTACATTAGCACTGTTACGTATGGATTAATTAATTTTATTATTATTGTTGTAATTCTTATATATTAAAATATTATATGGTAACATCTTATATATCTATTAATTAATAAGTATTAATCTTCATTATCTTCTTATCATTAATCTTCATTAATCTTCTCATCATAAGAAAATTCAAAAGAATATATTGCATCGACATCGAGCAGCGGTTATGGATAGCGTGCATACAAAGTTATTGAAATGACATTGTTATATATAATTGGATTTGACATAAAATACTCATTCGGTTAGAATAAAATTTTATTTGGAGAAAAAAAATAGTGAATGATGAAGATATGTCAAAGATTATAACATTTTCAAAAAATTTGGAAAATTTTTATAACTATCCACTTTTTATTACAAAAAAAATGTAATTTTTCTGATATACGCTCTGAAAAGTCTGATTTTTTGAAAATAATATTTTCTATCTAAACAAGCGCATATAAAAAAATATATATGTCTTCTATTTTGATCATTACGACATACTTTATGTTCATCAAAATCAGAAGAAAGAGCTCCCGTGAGTTTCCTTAGATAGCGTATTTTTCTTTAATTATGATTTTTTCAAAAATATATTTCGATGCGTATAAGTTTTCATCATTTAAATCTGAATAGAATGCGCCATCAAATTTGACGATTTATTTCCACTTTGTACATATAAATTGTACAAATAGCGCATGAAATAGTAAAAAATTAATAATATGGTCATCTCAAGTGCGTTACTGGTCCTCTTATGCACGCATATGCATTATTTAACAGGTACGTTATTTAACTTGCGATGCACAATAATATATTTTTCTATCGATGTTTTTATTGACATGACGGAAACAACGCTTTTGAAGGTACTTTAAGTCTCCATTCGTATGTATCATACCGATACTTTCGTAGGTTTCTCTTATTCCCGGGACTTTACCGACATGAAACTTTGTAAATATATCGAACGTCGTAGCATAGATTCCCAATGTAAATTTGATTTATTGCCAATGGGAAACATTGTATTTATCGTCTCACGCGAGAGACTTGCCAAAAATAAACCGTTTAATGAACTCAACGGTCATTATTATGCTCGATGTAAATCTGCATTAATTCAAAGATAAGCAGAGACGTTGTGTATCATATCAAGGAAGTGTATATACATGTATACATGGCAGAATTAATATTTAAAAGATAAATTAAATTCTGATTTCGTAATATCGTAAAGGGTTTGAGTGTCGGAAGCGATTGCGAGAGTGTATGCAAAGTGCCAAGCGATATCGTGCAGTAATATCACGCAGTGTCAAATATCATGATACTATTATTCACTTTCCGTTCCCGATTTCTTAATAACTGTCGAGATTGGTTTATCGTTACTATATAAATTGATAAGCCATTTCTATTATTTTCATAAAAAGTCAATAGATAAGTAGTATGAGACAAATGAGACAAAAACATGAAATATGAGAAACGCAATCGAATTTTTTAGCACTCAAATACTTCGATATGTGTATAGGTGGACTTGATACCTGTATTTTCGAACAAATACAGACAGAGACAGGAAAATTGTACGAGATCGTAGATAACGAGTTGTATAAACATGTGAGTTGTATAAAAGATAAATCTAAAGCAAATTGAGACAAAGAAAAATATAGCAGGTTGGATCGCGAGTCTTTTTTTTTTTTTATGAATGCAAATCCTCTCCTCTCCTCTCTTATTAGAATTTCAATAGGTATAACGTGATGCCGTTTCTCTTTATCGATGCATCAAGAGAAAAATTCTGCTATTCTTATTTTATGTATCTACAAGTATCTACATTAAAATATTCTCTATCTTCTAAGAATTCAGAGGTTCCAAAGTATCTTTGAAATATCATCATATCGATCACAATTATTTAAAATTTGTTTAAAAAGTGAACAGAAAATTTATCGGCCCTTCTTACATATGGACTCTCGACGTGAATATCTGATCGACAAAAGTTTTCATAAAGAGACGGCAATCATATGAGAAGATTGTGAAAATATCTCGTGAGAAATAAGAAGAGTTCTGTGATTTCATCCATCGCGCATGATATAAATCATAAACAACGCTTTCTCGGATTTGTTTTGACAAAGTTGCTCTAGAGTTTAATTGCTAACAGATTTGGAAATAGATGCAAGACGTCTGATTTCTATCGGATTTCTATGAACCATTTAAATTTCTCGATAGACAGAGCATTCCAAAAGCGCTCTCCAATCTCTTCTTCTTCCTCTTCTTCTCTATCTGAGTGCTCTCTCAAACTGCTTGAACACCGATCTAAGTAAAACAACACTGAAACAAGTCTTATAAAAAACAAAAAAGTACTCGGAGAACTTGCTCAGCGATCGAGGAGCAAGCAGCGTATCCCTACTTTAACGATGCGCAGGATTACTCACTTATTCGTGATTCAATGAATTGCGCGACGAATGGCGCCACGTATCTCCTTCGCGGATCGTGGCCGATGGGTTCGGTGGCCGCCGGGCTGGGAATCCGGCGGTGGCTCCGGGAGCTCCGGTTTTCGGCCGTTAGTTGCGGAGCTGTGCGCTCGACAGCAGGTTATGAATACGTGCTACGCGTCTCGTACGTATTGGACGTGCATGTGTGCGCGTTAAGAACGAAAGAGTCAGCAAGGGACACATCCGGTAGATTGTGTATGCGAAGGAGACTTTCGCAGAAGCGAGCAGGAGAGAGAGAGAGAGAGAGAGAGAAGCGCTAGAAAAGGCAGACGAGAAAAAAAGGAACGAAGAAGAGAAGGACGACGCACAGAGCTTAGCGGAGCTGATTTCCAAGGAATAGAAGGGAAAGAGGAGGGAAGAGGCTAAGGTGGGGAGAATCGCCAAAGTGCATGTCGTCGTCGTTGCAGTGTCGTCGCGGTATCGTCGCGGAAGGAAGAGGCGAGGAAACCGTGCTCGTCCATTACCTCGTGCATTCCTCCGTCAACGGAGTCTCGCGCGGATAATCTCGCTGCACAATAGCGTAATACGCTATCGATCGAGGAGTACGTTGTGCACGTTCTCTTGCACGTTTCTCACGATCTGTCGGTGAACACGCATCGCGAATACACGCGGATCCGCTGCACTCTGTGCACGTCCTCCACGTCCCCCTTCACTGTCCCAACATCGCGTTTCGTCTATCGCTCATTTAGTTAGTCTAACATTGTCGGTCCAGCGTTATCGGTGCGTGCGTTGGACCGACCGTTCTGCCATAGACGCTGCTGTTTCGTAGCGGAGGTAACGCAAGAAGGAAAGGAACGCCGTCGCGACGAAGCGACGCGCGGGGAGGGCGGCGCACAGGTGCACAGGTGCATGCGTGTGGAGGACGTCGGGCGACGTACGTGTCGCGGCAATACGAGCAAGTAGGAGAGTGCTGGGTCCCCAAGGTAGTGGGGGAGAAGAAGTCGGCGGCTGCAGTAAGAGGAGGGAGGGCCGAACGAACAAGAGGAATACACGCGCGAGCGCGTAGCCAGTCGCGGTGTAGTCGCGAGCGCGAGCGGTCCGGTGATCCTTGCGTCGTATCCATCATCGTCGTCGTCGTCGTCGTCATCGTCTCGCGGATTTTTCATTTCGAACAAGTGCCGCCGTATCGTCACGCAGTGGCGAGCAATCTAGCCGTAAACCCGGTCAATACCGAGGCAGGATGGACAATACCGCGGATCCACAACGAGCATCGGACGTGGGGACGATAGGGAGCGAGAGCGACGAGACTTCCTCCGCATCGAATGTGCGAACGGTCAACGATGGCTCGAGTACCCCCGCTACCGCTGGCACTGTTCCCTCTACCGCCCTTGATGCCGCCGCGACTAATCCCATCGAGTGTCGCGACCGCGCTCCGGTAAGAGCCATGTCTCCAGGATCGTACGCGACTCCTGCTGCTTCTTGTCCGTCAACGCTGTCAGCGATGATGTTGCAACAACAGCAACAACAGAAACGGAAGCAGCAGAAGCCGTTGCTGACGCAGCCGGGGTGTGGCTGCGTCGTGACAGCAGCTAGTACGCCAACCAACAAGGACGAAATCACTGTGTGCATCACGCCAACCACCGGCGGTCAATTCGAAATCACGGCAGACCGCAACGACACCGTGGAGAGCCTGAAGAAGAACATCTCGAAGAAGCTGAAGGTCGCCAAGGAGCGTATCTGCTTGCTACATCGCGAGAGGTAAGAATTTCTCTCTTATATATACATGTGTATTATACACATCGAGACCGTGTCGCCCGCATACTAGAAGAAAAGAAGGGGCGACAGAAAGAGAGAGAGAGAGAGGGGGGGGGGAGAGGATTGGCGATCGTGCGGATTTAACGGTGGTGCACGTTTTCCGAGAACGGCGAGTACGAGGAAAACAATTACTTGACGATATTCGTGGCTCTGCCGTTATCGCGAGAACCTGAAGAGGATCGGTCCGGTCGTAAGTCTCCGTCCGAAGGTCTGCGGATTACCGGTGAAAGAATTGTCGATTATAGCGTATCGTCCGGCGTATTCTGCCGGTCCGCGTCGACATTTTAAACGGGGTAGATAAACATTCGAGAAACTCTGGAGCGAAGGAAGAAAAATATAAATATGGGTCACGGAGCGTACGTTTCTCGGCTTTGATTTTGATTGGCATTCTCTGCATGCGGCATTTATATTTCGAATGTACGTCGAGCGAGTCAACGAAGGAGAGGAAAATTTGCGAACTGCAGAAAGTTTCGAAGGAGAGATCGATCTCGCGTCAAACTTGCAATTATATCCCGTTAGCTGTTTTTAGATGGAAACGCTAATAACAAGAGTTGTTTGAGAGGAAAATGGAAATAAGGATTTCCATTAGTCGGAACGATGCATCGAGCTCGCGACGAGATCTTGTTGTTCGAACGGAGAAAAATACCGAGCCATGAAAAGGATACGGATGAGTCACGAGACGTTATCTACTCAGCTGTGATGACCGCAATGTCGTCGTCGCGATGTATCAAAGACGTATTCCGTATCGCATTAAATGGTCCGCCCGGGGCGTTCATTTCGCAACAGAAGGATTCTCGGCAGGTAAACGAAGAGCAGATCCGGACTGTCTCGTTTGTAGCTTCTATTTTCCCCACGAGCAACAAGCGTTCGAATTGGACCTCGCCTCGTGTCCCGCTCCGCAAAGAAAGAAGAGAGTAAGCGAAGAGAGGAACAAGAAGGCGGAGAGAGTGTCGGGAGGAAAGGGGGAGTGGGACTTGAGAGAGCCGGGTAGAGGGCGAACTTTTGGACGTGTCTTCTTGGTGAGAAGAAGAAAAAGAGAGAGAGAGAAAGAGAAGAAGCAGACAGAAAGAACGGCTTGCGTACTATGCGTACGTGTGGCTGGTTAAAGACGCATACTGGCTACTCGAAGCAGGCAAGTTGGCATTTCGGAAGCCGACAGAAGACTATCGTATCTATATCGAACTGCCGCAAATTAAACGTGCGTGTTTCCAAGAAAGTTTTTCGTATCGACAGTGTCGTCATTATGTCCATCTTATCAGCTTTGCGTAGAGCCTCTGATTACACCGAGGTGACGGATATCTCGTGTTCTCTCTCCCCACCCTCCGTTTTACTTGGAATTACTTCTAATCGATGATATCACTCATGATAAATTTCGCTTTTGCGCAAAGCAAACTCATTTCACTTGTATTATCTCATTTAGTACGACAACGCTAATTTGGAATCCGAGGGGATTCCCCCAAGCCCTCAAGACAAGCAGGACGACTCGATGATGTCGCGAAGCTTCTCCTTCTCAATGAGAGAGGATCCTCCGGTCTTCTCCGACTCTGTCTAGAGGGCTAGGCAACCTCGGCGATTGCATCCTTTCCCCAAAGTATCGACCTATCCTCCTGAAACTGCCTGTATAATACGTGCTCCCGTGGGCGTCCGTGGGGGGCTACGGCGCGGATCCATCCACCTCCACTACTACCTCCTGCTGCTGCTGCTGCTGCTGCTGCTGCTGCTGCTGCTGCTTCGTGCGAGCACGCGAGAGAAACATGGTGGAGTAGAAGGTTGGCATACCGCAGAGTAGTAGACAGGAAGAGAGAGAGAGAGAGAGAGAGAGAGAGAGAGAGAGAGAGAGAGAGAGAGAGAGGTGGGAGGTGTGGGAGAGATGGCGGAGGTGTGTGGTAGTATAGTAGGTAGAAGATATCTCGGGAAATTGTGCTCTTGTGAAGTGGAACAGTGACAGCTGCGATAATAGAGAGAGAGAGAGAGAGAGAGAGAGAGAGAGAGAGAGAGAGAACCAGGGATAAGGAAGGAGATGAAAGGGAGGCAGTGAGACGGAGAAAGGAATCTATAGTAGATCCCGTGCGGTTTTCTATAGTATAGATTCGTATAATGCAACATATATACCTGTATGCAGCGGAGTACGAGTAATTCTTATGGCACACAATTAAGATGAGGGACTCGCAGGTTGCTTATGTATGAGAGCTGAATTTTATGAGTATTCTCATACATACGTTACATTATATGTACATTATAGCCGCGTATAAGCGGTTCGTTGTATACGTCTGAGCGATTCGTCTGACGCGGAATGCAAACCTCCCTATACACGAGGATTCGCTATACTCATTGTACAGGATAAATCCCTATATGGTCGAAACAAGTACAATCAGACGGAAAGTGACTACGAAGAGAATGCGATCGCGATACTGATAACGAGGCTCGCGTCTGTGGGCGAAAGTGATTGAGCGATACGAACCGATAAGGTAATAACGCGACGTACAATGATTTTATGAAAATCATACTAGAAAGGTGCAATGATCGTAATGTGAAATGGATATGCATAAAGAGAGAGAGAGAGAGAGAGAGATGAACTTGACAGGCTGGACAGGCTGGATATAGCTGTATGCGTTCTGGTGTTCCAACTCACTGATAATATCTCTGCCCTCCCCCTATAATATCCCCCTCCCCCTCTCCCTTTCTTCTCTCGTATCCTCTTTCCTTTTTCTTCCTTTCTTGTCTGCTTACTTACTTTCAGTTCTCATTGCTCTTTCTCCTGCTTCGTTTCTTACGACTGTCTCGATCGGACCTGCCTCCCCCCTGCCCCCCTGCCCCCTCCCCCCGCCCCCCCTCCGGCGCGTAATTCTCCCAAGATCTCTCGCTGACCCGTCGTCCGTCGTTGTTCCCTCTCCTTTGCCTTCTCTTCTATCCTCCTTTCTCTTATTCGGCGGCGTATTCCTTGGCCCAGCTTTCTCTTTCTTTCTCTCTTCGTCTTTCTTTCTTCCCTGGCTCGCTCAGCACTCTTGGCTGCCGCCAAGTTTCTTTGTGCCCGCCGGGGCAGTTTCAGGCACAGGTAGCACGTCGGATCCTTTTCTTCCTCTGAACGGCGTAATGCGCGTGTGTATGCGCCGTCCTCGGCAACGACGATAAACGCAGCCGTGCGTGTGTCAGCTCTCGGCCTCATCGCACCACGGTTAACACGTTCGCTGGCACGAAAATACCTCCGACAAATGTGCACACGCTATCGAGGGAAGGTCCTCGGGACTCGGAAGGTACACACACGTGTATACCTGAAAAATAACAGGACTTAATACTTTATCAGTTCAAACATCGATATCTACGGTGGGACTATTAATCTTACTGCATCTCTTCGTTATCGATATAACAGTATCGGGGCATATCGATCAACGCATGGATAAATCTCTGCTTTCCTTCCTCGGGAAACGTGATTACAGCCGCTGAGATAGCTGGAATGTTATGGGATGGCGGCGGGCCGTGCGAGAGTTCCTGCTCAAAAACAAACAGCGTTCACTGGACCGTTCATGTATTCATATTCGGCTGATTTGATTCTCTCTCACCGAAACTTCAAGCTTCGATTGAAGGAACCCGCCACTCGATTAATTCGACACCCGTGTGTCCGCGATAGTGCGTTGCTGATAACTTTCAGCGGCGCGACATTGTTACCATTGTGTGACATTCAATCCTCACGGAGCGAGTTACGTCACGAACATATGATGCAAGTGTACATATCCCCAAGTGCTGCTCGCAGTTTCTTCTTACCTGCTTACTGGGAGGTTTCTTGTTTTTTCTTTTTCTTTTTCTTTTTTCCATCCACTCTCCTTTTTCGTTCTCTATGCAGGCGAAAAATAGAAATTCATAGGTGACTTTTACGTACAAGATGTATGCATGATTCTGCACGATACAACTGCTCGCGTCAACATCGGGCGTCGTCGATCGAACGAGTGTGTCATCATGTGGGATTTCTCTTAGTCATCGCGTGCCACACGTACAAGGAGCGGACTTTAAGCACTCGCTCTGACGAAGGTCGCTTAGCAGAGATGTTCATTCGCTCGTCTCGAGTACATCGGGCGGCTTTTTTCGACCGTGCGGAAAGTTGGTCCTGGGCTCCCGGTGTGAGACGCGAAATTCATCCAATGCGTGTCGCTTTCATCGGCGATTTCTGCGAACGTGATTCGCGCAAGCGATCAACGTGTCGGAGAAACGAACGTTCGCTCGCCCGTTATTTTTCGCGATCTGTGCGCGAAAACATGTTTATCGGCCGTTCCTCGAGGTTCCTTTAAGTTTAGAGTCAATTGCAAAAAACGGCAAAGCGAAGCGAATTGATATTGGCTGGACGCCAGTTTGATCGTAATCAATTATTTTATGATTTGCATTTGGGCCACGAAATCGTCAATCGAAAGTAAACCATTTGATGCAGCGGCCTTACATAAGCCGAACCACCGGCGATCGATTGTTATACTGCACTAAGAATATTGCTGCATTAAAACATTAGCGGGCTATTTATATAATAAGAGGTAATAAGGGGCTGTTATATTTTTAGCTGCACTTTCTACTCGTATTTTCTGCCTCCTCCCGAACTGCGGGCGCGCATAATCGGATTAGCTTAAGTTCACGATAAGTGTGAGAAAGCGTAATTAAAGATGAGCGGGACCGCGTGAGCGGAAGTGAAACATTTTGTCTACAAAGAAGGGATATTGCGATGTACGGAAAAGTAAAGGTCTTTGTCTATCTGATGCCGAAGAAAAAGACTTTATGGACTTTGTGGAGTAGAGATTTTCAGATTGACAATTCTACCATTCGCCGCGCGAATCCCGAGGAGCAAACCCTGAGCAAAAGCGGCAACAAAGGGGACAAAGTGCTATGCGATTGCAAACGTGTTTATTCCGTTCGCGCGAATATATTCCGCGGCTGACCTCTCTTCGAGGCAACGGGCGTAAACGATAGCGGCGACAGAAGCGTACTGATAATATTTATAATATAAACGCGTCGCATATAAGAGAAACGTTCCCGGCCCTCCATCGCGTCTTGCAGGCTTATTTACATCCGCTTGCTAGAAATCCAGATATTCTCTCTCTCTCTCTCTCTCTCTCTCTCTCTCTCTTTCCCTTTTGTTTTTGGGATACTGATCGTATGCCAGGAAAAAATTGTCCGCGATTGGAATCGTTTCGAAATCGCCGTTGTGGAACTTCATCGCTGACGCAGCGCGCGACGAATGCGAAAGATTGGACGCAATTCTATTAGGAAATAAAAAGTCGCCGCGACCCAGAAAAATGCATTCCGCGGACGTATCCGCTCCGCGGCTGCTTCGCGCGTCTCATGCCGCGTCACGTTTGCTAATTGATCGAGTTTCGTTAGAATTTCATAGATCCGCGAGCCGCGATGCAAATGTGACACGATTCTCATTAACTTTTCTCACATGCGAGCGTCTCGCTTCGATCACCGATGAACATTCCGGTTTTTTCCTTTCTTTTTCTCTTTTTTTTTTTTTCCTTTTCTTCCTTTTAATTAACACCGTAACGGCATGCCAATATCGGCGGGAGATACACAAAGTAAGGTAGAAAAAATAAGAAATATAAAGTGGTCGCCCTACCCGATGTGTTTTTTTCTTGCCAGGCGAGCGCTATTTATTCATCTCGTTACTTCGATCTACAACATATCGGATATTGTAGATCTTGAAGTAATTATGCTCGTATTGCTGCAACGTGATCCGTCTACCGTCGCGTTCCTCTGCCACTTTGTATTTTCGTGATTGCGCCGAGTCCGTTAGTTTAATTTATACAAAAAGACGGGATTTTACCGCTACGCGTATAGGCTACGAGAAGCGAGACGATGCGAGGAGGATGTACCGATGCGAAGACCTGGCGTTCAGTATGTTCAGTACGTTCACCGGCGCGCTCGTATCGGTTGCCTCGCGTTTCGATTCTGAATATATCGCGATGATAGACAGCCGTTATCGCGGCACGGCCGGTTATCTTGGCTTTTTTCTTTTATTCTCGACGTCGAGCGGAAAGGTCAACGAGCAGCGACATCGAAACGAATCGAGAGATCATCTCGAGTTAAACTCCATTGAAACTCGTTCAGCTCGGCATCCGTGACCTTTATGAAAACTCACACGCGGATGTATTTCACCTTCGCGTTTCTTATCTTCTCACTGGGTATTCGGCGACAATCGAATGCCGGTTTCGTCGCTCGCTCGGTCTTGCTGCACTCGCGCTATGCTTTGCACCAAGAATCGAGCTGGAGAATGCATGAATGCATCTCAGCTTCGATCTAGAAGAGATTCGAAAATTAACGTGGAAGGACGCACCTTCACGTTAATCGATTGAACCGACACATCGTCTCACCTCGTACACTAGACTTTCGTTTTTAGATTCAGCCAGCTATCGTGCCTCCGTTATCGAGCTGTTTCGCTGGCATGGTTGGCATGGCTGGAGTGGTTGCGCTATTAACAAGGTCGTTTAACTTCATCAATTACTTATCAGGTCCCGCTAATTTTCCCTGGTGAGAAAATTACGCGCGGGATCGCTGCGAAATTGGATTACGCGGGAATTTATTGGCGCGCGCGGCGTGCCACGTGCCGTTTGCATGAATGCCGACGAGGCGATATTCGGTGCCTACTTTCGCAGCGTTTCAATGTGCGCGCCTATCGAACGTTACTTCCGAGTACGCGAACAACGCACGCTTGATAGTCGGGAATTGCCGATATAGCAATATCGCCATTTGTGCGAGTCTGCATTAAAATTATTGGCAGATATCTTTTGAATAAACATCTACTTTACGAAAAAGGAAACAAACGTTCGATATCTCTCTCGATATCGTACAATGTATGTTCGCGAAGGCCGGGTAGTCTCACTATTTCTTCTAATTCTCATTCATCGATTCCAAGTGATTTCGCAATAAGAATATCATCGGTAATGAATATTCGCTTGGAGAAACTATAGTGACGTCTGGGTTTCCAATGTGACAAAACTGGTTGCATGTTGCTCAAGTGCAGGCCGAGGGTCGGTAGCGGAGCGTTACCCCGGTGCAGTAAAATCTCTCGGTCATCGGGTGCACGCAACGTAGAGACGCAACTAGAACGGTCAAGTCAGAAGGAGCAAGCAGAATTTCCTAGCGAGTGTTGCGAGTGATTGCGAGGAGCGTAGCTAATAATTTTATGTTTGTCTCGTCTCTATGAAGACCGCACACTGAAATGAAATCTATATATGATAGATGTATGGATCGAGTATTGGAGAGAGCAAAATGAGAAATCAAAAAATCAAAAAAGATTCAAAAAAAGAAAAAACTTCTCGTCATTACCGTTCGACGTTGGATTTATCCTTTGTACAATAATCAGCCAATCGGTGCTGGCGAGGACAACAGATTCTTGGGTACGCATTGCCTCTCAAAAAGAATTTCTTGATACTCAAATTTATTGGATATATATTCGCAAAATTGATTCACTGACGTGCTATCACGATTCCGCGGGAACGTTATATTCGTGTGCAGCGAGGTCTAGTTATCCTTCGATCCGAGGTTCAGCGAGTCAGATCAGTAACCAATGAGAACGGCCGGCATTACCGCGAGTCGCGTCGCTGTAATCTTCTGGGTCGGCATTTTCTTATCGGTCGGTTTTTTTATGCGACGCGAGTCTAAGCGCAATCGCGTTTATCACGGTGGTTTCATCAATGCCAATCGAGGCCGTGGATGCTCTATCGGGACAACGCGGCGCAAGTACGCACCAGCCGCTATCGCACGCGCAGCGATAACGGCGCGAATACTGGAATGTATCGTGCTTTATCGCCGTGATCGCCGTACGCGAGCAAGTTGGAACACCGAAAAACAACGAATTGGCAGCACAAGCCGAACTGGAATCGATCATGTGGCTAATTAAGTCGTAATAGCGGATTATTTCTAATTTCTCGTCAAGAGACTAGCACTCTTTTCCGCCGGAATAAAACTGATAGTCACAAAAATAGAAAGATAACGAAAAGAAAGAAAGAAAAGCGTGGATCTAAAGTAAATCTAAAATAAAAATTATCAGTAGCGATAGTTTATTTATATTTTTTAAAGCCTCGTGAAGAGCAATCGTAACTCGCGAGTCGATCAATTGAATCGATATCGATTACCAACCACAAGGATTACCAATCATTCAGCATGATCACCAAATTATTAAAACGTTATTCGTCTCTCTTCATACTTCACATTCCACAATCGTGTGTTTCGTGCATTTCTTCCCCGGAAAGAAAAGAATTCTATTTGTTGCTTGTGCACTTCCGTTCATTGCGCCTTTCTATCGCACGTCTACTCGTGCACGTTTATTTCGGTCGATTTCCACTAGTGGTAACGATTGCATCAGCAAGCGCTCGCGCGATAGTGAATGTGAATCAGATCGCGATGGACTTGGATTGTCGGGATACGGCGCTAAATTCCGAATGAAAATGTTTTCCGTTCGTCTCGATTTTATTGTCGCAAAAGAAACGGAAGAAACGGATAAGCGGGAAGCTGATGAATAAATTTCTAAACTGCCGCGTTTGTTATCGAAAATTAAAAAATCAGGATTATTCGGACAATGAATAACAATGTGATTCGCGCGTTGCGATTTCGAGAGAATCGATTCGTAAGAATCAGGATGTTCACACTAAAGCGATCAGGAGGAGCCAATCAGGAGACATGTTGGATATGAATGCTCTTCATCGGTATCCTCTTTAAGGTTTAAACTCTTCTCTTCCTTCATCAGCGTTGAGAAATCGCATCGCTCGATGCGATATTTTCGAATGAGGCGTTGTAATGTTACTTGTTGATCTTGTCACCGATATCATATTCATGAATTCACGAATTGCCTTTTCTGTTTCAGGCAGTTACGCGAAGGAACGCTCGCAGAGAATGGCCTGCAGAACGACAGTCGACTCACGCTCCTACCAAGCGTGGAAACCGGACTGCTGGTAAGGCTCTCCCCTCCCGCAGCTACGGGCGTGAGCATCAATCGAATTGATTCCGAGCGAAATCAAAGCGATTCAAGCTAAATCTTGATTCATGGTCAACACGACGCGCATCAATCGAATCCAATTTAGATAATGCACAGGTGTCAGACGAAGATATTTTCTTTATAAAATGAAACACACAAGAGACACTTCCTAGGTGAGAGTCTACCGTTGGTCAGTTTATCGTCGGATCAGTGATCTCGATAAAAAAAAAGGCAGATGTTGCTGACAAATGTTGAGTCAATTATATTTTGTTTCCTCATATTAGACTGATCATAGGATTAGCCATTTCGTCACGACGAAATAATAATCCAGAAGATGTAACTGACGTAGCCAACAATTAACAATTAATGTTCATAGATGGGGCGAGTTCTTCGCTTCCACCGGTTTCTTCCACCGGTACGGATGAACGCGCCGGTGACTTCTGGCGAAGAGAACGGACCGCGCGGACAAACGCCGTTAACTCAGACGCTCGCGTATCGCCGGGTCACTTGGTTTCTCGGTCATGCCATATCGTCTCCGACGTCTTTATCCTCTTGCGGCAGAAATCGCGGATTCTTCAATTATCCTGATTGGCACTCATTGATTATGGTTGTACAAATCTTAAGAAGCAGCACAAGGCAAATTTCACGCATTGTTATGAAACAATGCGATACGGAAACGATATCGACTTCAGGCCACGTAATGTGTTTCGTCAAGTTCTAAGTCAGCCCAATCCAACTCAAGCCGACTCTATAGGCAGCGGAGGACAACGTGCTATTTCACATGTGACAGCAGGCTTTAGGAAACAAGGCGTAGTAGTGTCAGTAGTAGCGATAGTAGTAATAATAATAGTAGTGATAATAGCAGTGAAAGTAGGAATAGTAGTAGTAGTAGCAGTAGAAATAGCAATAGTAGTAGTAATAGTAGTAATAGTAGTAGTAATTGTAATGTCACGGGAAAGGTTTCCCCATCCTTTAGTTTCACTTGGACTGGCGAAAGATCATGAAACGAAAAGTGACATAGAGACGTAACGCGTATATGAAAAGCCACAAAATTTTTCGATCGTTCATGCTTATGAACGAGAGAAGAGGAACGATGTCTTTATTTTATCCTGATGCAATTTGCTTACTGATTCATATTGTATTACATATATTTGGCATTACTCTTAATATTCCGTTAAATGATCATCAAACGAAATGCCGAAATATCATTTGAGTAAAATATCAGATTCTTTTACGGACAGACAGTCGTGGCTGGTCCCCATTAGAGAAATTCCGTCTCGTCTGTGAATGAATCTCCAATTCCAGGCATTGGAGGACGAAAGAGGAGATTGAATTGATCTCCAGTATTGCAGGAGAGAGAGAGAGAGAGAGAGAGAGAGAGAGAGAGACATGGTTTTTCTCTTTCCCCCGAAGTCTGAAATTGACTGCGACCCGAGTTCGCGTTGGCAACAACGAGCGACGCGTTCCCCGGGTCCTTATCGCGTGGTCGGGACTTGTTCGCATGGCTGTCAAGGGGACCGCCCGCTCGGCTCTCGGTCATCCGCAGTCAATTTTAAAGTCCCGTCGTCGTGTAGGTATGTACGCCCGAACCGGGTATGCGCACGCGTGTGTCTGCATCTTTATATGTATGCTTATATCTCCCTTTCTCTCTCGCTCTCTCTTGCGCGATCCCTCGCTGTTACCCTCCCATCTCTAGCCACGATCTGCGGGTATATTGGGTGTCATGAGAAAGAAAGGTGCAAGAACGTATTCCATCATTTCCAATTTCCAATACTGCATCAAGTTTCTTCCTTTAGGGATAAAAATCGTTGTTCCCCCGTTAATCCCCCGTTTCTTTCTTCTTTCTTCTCTAAGAAACAATTTCTCTGACCTCACGATAAGTGTCGAGTTCCTCGGTACACCCTATACATACTCGTGGGTGGTTACGGGAGGAACAAGGCGAGACCCACGGGCCGGGTTCACGCAGCTCGGCTAGGCTTCGACGCGGGCGCACCACGATCGAAGAGCAGCGTTTCGTGATGCATGTTTATCTCTTTGCCGCGCATCCTTTTTTTCTCTCTCGTTCGATCGCTCTCTCTCTCTCTCTCTCTCTCTCTCTCTCTCTCTCTCTCTCTCTCTCTCTCTCTCTCTCTCTTTCGTTGATTTGTTACTAGAAGAAGAGAGGCTTTTCGGAGTTGGTTCTCTCGGGGCGCTTTTATAGTCTTGCAGAATCATCTTGTAGAATAATACTTCGTAGAATTAGTTGGATGTTGATGAAATGGTGAAATTATTGCCAGAGCGCGATTAATTTCAAATTACCTTCCAAAACCAATTCCGATAGTGCATAATATTCTCGTAGCGAGTTATCCTTCTGTTATTCGTCAAGGCCAACTTAGTTCGATCCTAGATTAACTTCTAGTGAACGAACGATCAGATGATATCCCTGCGGGTGAAAGTTTACATACGTGCACACGCGATTAGAGATACTTATCACAGCTTTATTGCACGTTATCGCGCAAATGCCTAAGAACATTGCATTTATACGTCATTATATTTTGCGCCTGTCATTTTTGAAGCTTTGGGAACTGAGATAAGGCTATGATATATAATAACTGCAATGATATCTATTAAAGGTATGTGAAAGAAAATTTAAGAAAGAACATATCAATCCATGTTTCATGTGTCCATGTTACAAGATATTTCAGATCAAACGCAAACATAATATAATTAATTTTACTTATCCTTTACGATAGAGAAAGACCAAACGAAATTTTTTTGAAAATGGAATTTTCATTTATGTCTTTTATACAGCAATCACCTTTGCATTGCATTCTTTTCTTTCTTGGGGTTTTGAGAGCGTGCTGTTTAAAGATGATGATCTCATCTTGAAGGATGTCTCGTGGTTTTTCTTATTTGAAAGAATTCTTTCGTAGCAATGCAGTTTGGCATTCCAATCATTATAGCTTCGAGATTTGTTTCGGCGTCCTTTCGGAGTTACATGGACAAACGAAATTATCACGTTAAGGAGTATGACGCATGCCCATTTTACAGTAAATTGATCACGTGTCAGGCTACATCGATGTGACAGTCACTTCCGTCGGAAATACACGGTCATTGGCCACAATTAACTATTGAATAACAGAGTTTGACGGGCTCATCAACGCACTCGTTCTCCATGTTGTCTGAGAATGCATAAATATGGCCAATCCGAATACTCTTCTCTCGTCATCTAGAATTTGAAGCGGCAAATAAATTAAGAGAGACATCAATGTGATGGCGAATAATGTTCTTGATGTCCCAACCAAGGGACGAGAAGACGAAAAGTGAAACCATTTTCGTGGGTGAAAGGCCACAGAAGTGCTCGATGTAATTGTCCAATTGTTACTTTGTCGCGACTTTTTACAATTTGAGGAAAATGTCTAGACATAAGGCACAAAGATGGTATAGGAATTTCATTTTCAATATCCATGTTGTTGCCTTGTCTGACAATTTAATTTAGACAGTTAAAAGCGAGCAAGCTCAACGTTGATTATGTGATCAACCATGTCGATATTTAATCTACTTGACTTATATAGCTTTATCATCGTAGCTTCACTCATTTTCTAGTTAGCAACAGTTTTCGATCAATTCTAGAATAGATAGGAATTCTTCGAGTTGAATTGAAGAATAGAATGTAATAGAATGTAACATCAGCTCTTCTAGAAATGTGTTAATTTTTAAGTTGAGACAATGAAAAATATACGTCTTAAATGAATTTTTAAGTCATTCTTGTTGCGATTCACGAGTTTCATTGGATCGATAGTTGGAAGCATCAAAGAAGCTCGCTATGAGAGATGATTGGGTACCGGGAATGGGTCCGATTGGTTAATCGTTTTGCAAGAGCGTTTCACTGAGCGACGAGACTAGGTTCTGGGACTTGCTTCGTGTTCACGAACAAATGGATAATGAAATGAAGAAGCGTGCGATTTCATGAGAACATCATGAGAACAAAGAACAGAATCTTAGCATTTTTAGTTTTTTAGTGGCATTTTATGCATAAGCTTTATATTATAAAAATGCATATATAATATATAAGGACTATAAGGACAAGGAGATCTTCATGGAAGAAGACGATACCTGATCAATTTTTCGCATCTTGTTGTTGCACGACGATCTTGAACACCTTGTATGTAACATGGCTACAATACGCATTGTCATTTCTACGCAGCTTTGCAAATGGTTATTCGGCCAAGAATGGTATATTATCTCGGTCGTGAATAGAGCTTCTACACTGCACTTTAATGCGACACGTGGTGCGAATGCATCGGTTCAATAGTAGCAAGCTGCTGCGTTGCGCATTTTCGACGTAATTGTCGCAGCAACATCGAAACCCACATTAAGAGCGATGATCGCGCGTACAAACAAGCGAGCCGAACGAGATGCTTGGCTCCTTATATATAGCGTTACTGATTAATAATTTATAGCACCGCCGACTGATGATGTAAATTTGATTTCCATGACTTCTCTTCCGCGCTATCATCCATCAATAGCGCGAACTATAAACGTTGAACATTTTGTGATTGCTGTTACAATTGATTGCAATTAGAAAAATTAATTATTAATCTTATCTATGATATTGTGACATTGCGCGAAGTTAAGATTTTTCTGGAAGGAAAATGATTTTCTTGGAAGGAATTCTAGAATTGTCAATGAATCCAGACTATGTTTAGTATCAAAAGAAGTCCGTTAGGTGTGGTGAGGGATGCCTAACTGTGCCCATCAAGGGTTTTGAGCCTCGGTTCCGCGAGGTTTCCTCTCTTCTGCAGGTCTTCTTTCGCGCATCTATCTCGCATCTCTCATCGATTAAATCTTACATCGATAACATTCGCCGACAAAAGTCCGGCATGATCATTGACATTCGGAGAAATACTAATATGTTATTATGATATTATATATTATGATACATTATAATTAATTGTAATTCGTACATCATATAATCAATTGATTATATCTGGAAAAGAAGTCTTAAATAATTATTTTGGTTTTCTTGTTTTCTGTTTTTTTAGGCACAACGGCCAGAACAAAGTGTGATGCAGGCCTTGGAAAGTCTTAATGACTCGCAGGTGAACGATTTTCTGTCCGGCAAAGCGCCGTTAAACCTAACGATGCGACTTGGCGATCATATGATGCTGATCCAACTACAGTTGTCTACTGTAACCCCGGCTTCGCCAGTAGGTAGTCAGGCAAATAGTTCCGCCAACAACGGCCACAACAATACCAGTCACAGCAATGCACTCGGTCTGCCCATTGGAGGCAACACTACAAACGTGTCTAACCTGTCAGGCAGCCACGCTTCATCCTCATTGCAGACTAGAAGATGTCTGACGGCGAGATCACCGAGCAATATCGTGAAACCGCAGAACGTTGGCGGTGCAGCGTCCGGCAGAACGTCGCATCTAATCAGCAGCCTGGCTAGTGCTCTACACGCCGCTGCCAGTTATAGCAGTAGCCTGCCTAGTGCGAGTATCACCACCACCACCACTAGTAGCAGTCCAGTCTGTTCCAGCCGAGTTACGATGCCCAGCTCGTCATCGGTCTCTACAGTACCTATTAGTCCGACGCACTCTTCATCGTCATCTTCGTCTCTTTCGTCTAATAATCTCAGTCAATCGACACAATCTTCATCACGCAGTATCCCGCCTACTAATAACAATGCATGCCAATCCTGTCCGCTCTATCACCATCACCATCATCATCATAGCCATCATCACGGCCACCATCATGGTCATCATCATCATCATCATCATCATCACCATCATCATCATCACCATCATTCGAGAAATAAATTTTGCTTACCTAATCCGACGGCCTCCTCGATCGCATCAACGGGTTCCATCCCGATTCAGCAGAACCATAGCTCGCCGGAGTCTTATGATGTAACGTTACCCAAAAAGATCTGCACCGGTCATCATCATCATAGCCAGCAAACATCATCCCTACCGTCCGGTATCGATACTGCAAGAAATCAGCATGATGAATCGAGTCTGCAGAATCCAGTCTGCTCCACATCGCTGATGATAGAACAGACACCACCTAAGCCGGCCACTCTCGATACCCGAGCACTCGCTGAAGCATCCCGGAATCTTACGCAAAAGCTCAAGCAACTCTCCTCTGAGGTACTTATTTCGCGAGTCGATTTCGCACAGGTATACATTATTACCGAAGCCGGTTGCTCTGTGTATCATTATTTATGATTTGCATTTGTAGCGCGTCGATTAAGAGAGATGCTATGATTGAATTTCACATTTTCACAAATTGGATTGTTATCTTAATATTAGACGAAATCTTATAATCTTATAATAGACGAAATTTAGTGTACATGTCAAATCCTGATCAGGAAATTGGAGGAATATATATTTTTATACTTTTAGGTCTTTAAAAGTTATCATATTTGCATACAATTAGTCCAATATTAATGACATTCAAATTTTATATTTCCATAAATTGAATGTCCAATTAACAACATAGATTAATTAATATTAATTTTATATCGCAGTTAAAATTTATATTATTAAGAAATCATATTTTTCATGATTCATCATTTTGGAATAATTCGATTGTTTTCTAAAATCTAAAGCGGAAATTCTTTTGTTTGTTTTGTTTTCAACAAAAATCTGTTTCTAGATGCAACGAGTAATCTCACATGTTTCTTTAAATTTAGGAAAACGCGAGACGCAGACAAGGCGCGATAATAGAGAGTATGCATCACCATGGAAAGGGTGTATATTCTGGCACATTCAGTGGTACTCTGAATCCGGCATTACAAGACAGACATGGCCGACCAAAGCGTGACATTAGCACCATCATTCACATTCTGAATGACTTGCTGTGTGCCACGCCAGCTGCATCCGCAGGTCACTACAGGCATCATCATCATAGGCATTCACATGCCCGCCAACAATCCTCTTCGATGTCCACATCCTCTGCAGGTATCACAACCGCAGCAAGTAGCTCCACTACATCGATTGGCTGTCACGATTCGACACCAGGATATTCCAATGGTATGAATAATATTTTTAATAATAAGAAATTTAAATAATAAGAAATAGGCTTTAAAGATATAAGCAATAAAGAATGCTTTTTATTAATAATATTATTACGTGGTAATATACTTTATTACCTTATTAATATCATTATTTTTATCTATTATAGTCTGAAATAAATATGTTTGTATGTGTCCATTAGTTATTAGCTAAAATATTTTGTAATTTACTTATATTATATAATTTATTTTATCATTAATGTTTATCAATCAGAATAGATTAATATCGATACTAATACTTGGGATTTGCAGAAGAATTATCGAAAGAGAACGAGGCAACGAAGGGTAAAATGCGTCGGCTGCGCCTAGTTATGGAGCAACGTCGTGCTAAAAGAAAAGCCAGACGACAGGCACGAATAGCGCCATATACCACGCAATGGGCAGCAATGACACCTGCCAATTCAAATCATGAACCGAACACATCGACGACGACATCGGCTACTTCAACTACAACTAATAGTGCTGAGCCACAAAACGAGCCAGAACTTCAGCCGTGCAGTCCGGAACCTGTTGTAGCTTAAATAGTCATTATCAGTCAATTTTCGGCACATATAGTATCCACTATCGTACACTGTATCGTATATAAGATATATTGTCTCTTTTGCCACGTTTTCTATTCTTTTCCCTTTTTCTTTATCGCACTGATTTATTCCGGATGCTGATTTGTATGTTTCTTATCATATGATTACATTTGACTCGTTTTGATCAATCAAATGCTGCAACATCTCGTTCTTCAAGAAACAATAGTGATCCATTCGTTCGTATTCGTATTTGTTAATTCGTATGATCCATATTGTTATGAGTAATAGATTATATATGAATTAACATGGATTAACTAAGTTTCTCTTTGTATAACATGAATGTTTTAATTTTTTTCAACGTTCACGTTTATGTTTACATTATGTTACGTTACGTTACATTACGCATATAGAATATTCTTCACGAGAGCAGATGAATAGATCGCGATGAGATCGCTATTATTTCTCGAGCTGTAATAAAATCATGATCTCACAACGTTTGGTCAAAATCAGGATTTAATCGTAGTTGACAATAATTATGCTCGGAAAATGAATCAGTGTGACAATTTTATGTATCTTTTTACGATACTGCGCATTGACATTACGCGAGAAGTCGATTTGTTTTGGAAAAGGGAGCAAAGGAATACTCCTGTTAAAGAATCCTATTAGAAAACTTCCTATTAGAATTAAAAATTGTCAATAAACTTGCGTTTAAAAAGAAGCAAAGAAAAAGGAAGAGCAGGATCGTGATCGTTCTAATTATGTGCGATTTCTACATATGATAATTATTCTCTCGCTCTCCCTGGGCATCTTAATCGAAATCTTATATATAGCGAGTAGAATCTTAATTACACGCGTTGTACACGAATTGTAAAGAAAGACTGCCTCGAAAAGCAATGATGAAGTTCGCGTCGAGCTTTTTCGAAGAATTGTTATTAGATAAAGTAATAGAAATAGAAAAAATCCTAAATTGCGTAAATTTATATCTCGCGTTTCTTATAGATGCTGATTGATCCAAATCGCAATCTTTTACAAGTAGCAAGTGCACTTTCCAACATTCTTTTTTTCTAATGTTTATTTTGCAAGATATACGCAACAATCGTGATATCTCGATTGAGAAATGAAGACAGATAAGAGAAGAAGAAAATGAAAATGGAATCGGTAAAAGATATAAAGATAAATGATTATTTTTTGTGTTGTACTCCGTAGAGAGAATGATAAAGAGAACGGAAGAATTAGCAGATTTTATGTGTATGTATGCGCGTGCGTATGTATACATGTACAAGGTGAAATGTATTTGATATAAAATAGCCATATCAATTTTTGCGGAGTATGTATGTTTTGACATGATGTACCTCTTAATCGGTGATGAATCATGCATAAAAGCTTGATTCTCCTCTGTTTGGATAGCAGTATATATTCCTAGAAAAGAGAAGAGATTAAAAAAATAGAGAAAAAAAATTGAGAAGGCACACTGAACAAGATTCTGCAGCTGTATGCGATCATGTCGTATGGTATGCTACAGCACCATGATTTGTTTAACTAGATACTACAAATAATACAATGTCACATGCTACTAATAGAATAAAATATATTGCGTTTTAGAGTTACTTAGGAGAAAAAAATATTATTACCATTATTATATTATTATATATATCAGTACTGCTATTACGATTTTTGCAAAACTGGCTCAATATTGTAATATACGATTATCGAAACCTCTTTATCGAGTACCAAAATAAATAAGATTGCTTGCTAAGCTAAGAATAGAAAATTTATTTTCTATTCACATCGAATGTGTCTCGCTCTTTATGTATGCTTGTTATCATATGCCGTACCAATTATCAATGAAGAAGTTGAATATTTTTTTGTTTTTAGTAATTCATAAAAACGTAAAACTTCGAAGGAAGCATTGATTCAGATTGAAATATTAGCTTTATATCGTAAAATTGTTTATTTAAATTATATTTTAAATCATGTATAATTGTAAAAATCTATCGACGCTTAAAACTTACGCTACCATAATTTTATCATAATATAACATCTTTTTGTAATACACGCCGCACATACTTAGACAATACACAATATAGTTATTATTATAGAAAAAGAAAAAAAGAAAGAAAAAAGGAAGCTGATATCTTAAAAAATCAGATTGGCACTATCACAAATTATATATTCGTATTATGAACATAAAATTCGCGATGTGTCACTAGAAGGAATCGAAAAAGATATTCAACTCCTTCCAGTCAACAATGGAAATTATCCTAATTACGTAAAAGTAAATTGATTATGCAATTCTCGATTATATCGGAGAAGTACATTTACATCCACATTAGATATAGCTTTCTCTCTCTCACTCTCTCTCTCTCTACGCTTCGAGTACAAGTTTTTCGTTGTTTGAGTAGAAAAAGGCAAGATATCTAATACTGATTAAAAACAAATTCTTCCACAAACACTTTCGTAGATTTTATTTCTCTGGTAATTTGGAAATCTCGAAAATTTTAATTCTCATATTAATAAACTTGTACTTCAGTTCATCAAAGTGAACGTGAAGATTAACGCGAAGCGTGCTTAAAAATTAATTGGTTCCTTTGCTATCGCGCTTGATCACAAATGAATTACTTTATACAAATCAATAATTGATATATAATTTTTATTCTCTACCTAAAAATTTGGCTGTAGAATTGAATATGTTCTATTACACGAATTATTCGTCACATGACGAACATTGTAAAGGAAAAGGAGACATTTACAACATACAGATAGATCAATATAATTTAAACATGCATAATTCAGATATGCATTGATAGATTTTCCATCATGATGCAAAATATATAATTTACTTTAATCTAATTAAAAATATACTATATTATTATATACTATATCTTACAATAATATATTAAATAATTATAATAAAAAAATCATATATATAAAAAAGATAACGAAAAAAGTTACATCTCAAACTTAACATCAATAGGTCTTGTTTAGCAAAAAAATTGCAAGCAATTTTTCTATAGCAATTGATTAAAAAATTATCACTCGGTTGAAAGTTATGTCATCGAAACATATTCTCCTTCTTCTCTACGGAAATAGCAGAAGCTTGCACAATCTATCAAATATCTAAAAATCAATACTATCTATCGCAACAATGTAGCGATAGATGTACGAATATTTCTATGGATTTCCACGATCATCACGTAAAAAATGATAGCATTTCGCATAAAGTCAAAACGGATAAAAGGATAAAAAATGGACGGGATAAAGCACAGACGATATGCTGATTCGCGAAGAAAAAAAGACATGTGCAATGCACGACTATGCGCGATCAGGACATGAAAAACCTTCTTACTAATATCAACCAGTAAATTACTAGTATTCTACTTAATTTCTGAAAAAGTCAATGCGGAATAACACACAGTAAGATCGAATTATCTCGTGTCCGAATTCTTGCGCGTAAACTTTCTTCGTTATGGCACGATGTTGGTGCAATATAATAGAAAAATGATGGAGCATTGTTTTTTCTCTCATGTGCAAACTGTTGTGGAAGAAGTTGGTGCGTTTTGGCAGTTTAATTTCTTCAGCGCATGACGTAACGCGCGCATCACATAAATCAACCGATAAACATTTCTTAATGTATCTATTAACAGCGCTTTTTGGGTAAACACGCACGGAGTATTTCAAGAGGAATAATATCTAGGAAAGATATTGATCATAATGTATCGAAGAAGAATTGAGAATTCGGAACCACAAACTGCATTGAGATTCAATAGCTTACATTTTGCATTTTGCACTTTCATCAAGACAATGATAACAAATATTACACAATAATTGAATTACTTTCTTTATCGGCATTCACAAGTATATTTGTTCTTACACTTGTATATTTATATATTTTATATATCTTTTACCTCAGTTATTGTAACATTGCAGTTGTTCAAAATTGATATACATTTATCAAAACCATCTTATTCACGATAACTTATAACTTTCATAATAACTGTTTATCGACATGATTGATCATTGATGACGATTCCTTTCGAAACACTCTGTACATGTATAAATCACTTATAAAAATCATGTCAAATGCTCTGATGTGAGCATTTGATCGTTGACAATCCTCTAATATAAATTAATCTTCTTCGTGATAGTCTTGCGGCACATATGACAGGTTTTTAATGGTGCGGCGCAATGCTCACACGCACCATGCCCGCAAAGAAATGCGACATTACGGCGGCGTTCCATGCAGATGCTGCACATATTCGCTTCCTCAAGATCCGCGACTCTAGTCTCCAAATAACGCAATCGTTCCAGATCTTTATCTTTTTCTTTTTCTTTATCATTGATTTCTTCTTTTCGTTTGCCCTCCGATGTTATGTCATTTGATTTATCCTCTGAATTGGCTATAGATACTTCACCAGTTGCAAGTTGGCCATCTAAAATACATACAAAAATGTAAAATATCCGTACGCTTTTTATTTCGAATTTTATTTCGTTATTTGTTAAAGAAAATATCAAAAAGTTAAAAAAAAATTTTTTTATTCTTTTATCTATCTTTTATAATTTTTACTACAATCAAGTACCTTGAATCGTTTGAGTCTTAACAACAGTATGACCGCAACGCGCACAACCGACAAATGTAATGCTGCTACTGGGATCGATTCGATTTTCTTGTTTAGTGTCAGTGATTCCCGAACAATCTCTGCATTCTGCAGCGTTGCCAGAACCTATATTATTCCTTGCGTCGCGCAATCCTTCCGATAACGATATATTATCCACGTGATATGTAAGCGGCTCTACATAATCATTCGATGGATTGTTTTCTATCCTGCAAGATAAATCATTTGATAATAAGCTATTATCAAGTTAATTAATTAATTCCCTTATTTCTCAAAAATATTATTAGCTTTCAAAATTTTTCGTTTGAAAGTTTAAGTTCGTGTTAAAAAATGATTTACACTTTTACAAAACAAATTACATTATATTATCTTACTCTAATTGCGTGTTGTGACTTTGGTATTGATATGACCGTAAAAGCTCGGCGGACAGAGACATCTGCGGATCGGTCTCTATAAGATCAATTGGCGTTTTCTCCTTATTATTTTTTGCCTGTTCGAGAAGTGTGCAGTTTCTATCCACGCTTACTAGAAAACAAGCTAATGCTAATTCAGTCTTTGCGCCTTGTCTTGCTAGATTTTGCCAAATCTGTTCGAAAAAAGGAAAATTACTCGTCAAGAAAAATTGATAACCATCGCTTTCTTTTACGCAAGACTTTGATTATTATACCGCATATATAAGCGATGAATCCCGGCTACTTTCGGGTGTGGGCACGGTTGTTTGTTGATTCGGACTTTTGGCTATTGCAATATGTAATACGGTATCACCATCCTCGTCTGTGCTGGCGATGTCAGCATTGTGATGTATCAATAATTCAACAAGAGACCAATGTCCTTGCGAGGTCGCCAAATGTAACGGTGTTTGTCGCCGGTTGTTTCGCAGATCGACTTTGGCGCGGCCACCGTTTTGCGAAAGAAGAATAGCTGCGACTTCCCTATGTCCGTTCAGCGCTGCCAGATGCAAAGCCGCAAAGCCGTCCTCTTTTTTCACATCCACCAAATGACGTGCGCGAGTAACTAGCCTCTTCGTCGCGCTATGGATTTTATATATACATATCAATTATCATAGATTGATTTACTCGCTAAATTTAATTGAATTCCGTTGTACATACTAAGCGTTGCCTTTGAGTGCTGCATGATGTAGAACATTGAAGCCCCGTTTGTTTCTAAGCGTAAAATCAATTCTGTCACAAGCGCACAACGCATCGATCACGTCGAGTGCGTCCTTCCCAATTGCATCGTGCAACGCCGTATCTCCGTACGAATCCTGTAGATTAACGTCGCAATGATAATGTAGCAGCACTCTTACGCATTGTGCATGCTGTTTATTAACCGCTACGTGCAGAGCGCTACATCTACCATTGTTAACAGCATTGATAGATGCACCTCGCGATAGCAATAACTCCATTATTTCCGGTTGATTACTGTTCAAAAGGCAAAATATAGATGCAATTAATGTTATGTAACTTAATATTATTAATATTAATCAACTCGCAGGATTATTAACGATTTCTTTCGACATACCCAAACGCTGCATAGTGTAAAGGCGTATCACCGTCTTCGTCAACTGCTCGCAGAGAAGCACCAGCGTCTAGAAGAAGAGTGCAAAGTTCGTGTTGACCTTGATGTGCGGCTACTTGTAAACACGTTTTTCTACCGCCACCAGGCGCACGCGCGTCCACCCGCCCCGGATATTTCTTCAAGAATTCTCGCACGGCGGTCACGCCGGCTTCACCTCTAGCTGCATCCCTTAATAGCTTTTCTACTTCGCTGTCGGTACCATCCACTATAGATTAAATAAACTGATTTATATATAATAATATGAAACAATATAAAATAGGATAATATTATTATAAAAATCTCTCGATAAGAATATCATTTATTTTATGAGTATAAACGTGCCTATGCGATCTTTATTCCCATTATCATGCGTAACAGTCGCAGCATTCGTGCTAGAAGATACAGGAACAACACTTAATGGATTGAACGTCCATGTATGACCGTCTAATGCTACGCGTAAATCACCATCAGAATAAATCTTTATTACTTTCCCGGTTTTTCCTAAAGCCTGAAATAATCATAAATTCAATATTTTTCAAGAATATTTGTTATTTATATATTATACTAAATATATGGGAAAACATGAAAATAACGAGTATGCGAGATGTCAACCAACATTTTTCATAACATCTATCCATTCACCATGGCCACGCTGATAATGTTTGACAGCAGATAAATCATTCTTTACACGAACTATATCTCCAAGAGAGAAGGCATCTTTAGCAATAATCTTTGTTAAAGCACCTGGATGAAAAGTCCATCTATTGTTGCAACCTTCATACTGTACGCGAATATCACCTTTATCCGTAATTCGATGCACTGTGCCAATCTAAAAATTTCAAATCACAAAGTTAAAATTGATATCGATTAATCTTAACATTTATGATAATCTTAATATAAGCATATAAAATTTTCCATGTAATACCTTTCCTATGTAATCAGCCATTCGCGGATTCCATCCACCATGGCCATCCTGCATCTCCTTTAAAGTATCGATCTCAATCAGTACTTTTACTTTATCACCAACATTGAATGTTAGATGGTGTGGACTAGATGTGACACCGTTTTTAGTTGGTGTTGAGTTGTTTCCATTATCTGGTATGGTTAAGACAGGCTGGCCAAGCAATGGAAGATGTTCTTTATAATAAGTACCAGCTTTAGCTTCCTCTACATAACATAGGTCCACACAACCTTTGTATCCCAGCCGATATACATTGGTACTACCGGTGGACCAAGTAACAGTTGCTACAGAACGACTGCTCTCATTATCCCAGCCACGTATATCCATTACTCTACCAGTCTTTCCTGAAATATTCAATGAATCAGTTCAAAAGAATATATCAATTCAATAAACTAATTTAAATTTAAAGAATACATAAATACCACGACCACCATCCTGATTTCCCCATTCCCAATCTGGTCCACGAATGACTTTTGCTCCTATAAAAATCCCTTTCAAAGGTATCTTAGTACAGCCTTCTCTTGGCCCTAACTGAACTCTATTTAATTAAAAATATGATTATCATTTATGATAGTAAACTTCAATAATATAAATTTCATTAAAACACAGGTACTAACCCTACAGAATTAGCTGTCTGAAATCGTTGAAACGTATGACTCAATTCATGTACGTTAGCCATATAGCATTGCGTACACAGATCATAGTCAAAGCATTGAGAACATTTCCATCTAATACCAACTATTCCATGCCTTTTGCAACCATCGCAGATGATGTTACTATGCTTTACACCAGCAGCTGCATTGTCAAATACTAACAAATCATAAGCACCTTGATATCCGATTCTATAATTACTTCTAGCACCATCGTCCCATTGAACGATAACTGTCTTATCTGGCGTTCGATCGGCAGGATTTGGACTAGAGGCTGAATTATCCATGGATGGTGATTTTCCAATCTCCACTACTGTGCCGGCATGACCTTCACCTCCATCTTGATCCTCCCATTTCCAATCTATACCACGCACAACTCGCAAACCAACTTCTAACATTTCCAAATATATAAAATTTGGCTTTTAGTCCTGTAATAAAATATATATGTATATGTGTATATATATATATATATATATATATATATATATATATATATATACCAAGAATTATATTAATAAAATTTTCATTATATGTGTACAATTAAGCTGAATTAATAATCACCATTAAAAAAAATAAGAAACAAAATAACATTGAGCCTTGATTTTGAATTTATAACACATGTCTTTAAAAACTGCCATATTCTTGTCATCATTTATGCGGAGAAGCATTACAAATGTTATATGATTCATTTGAATTCATGATTTTAGCTATAGAAATATACTTCTACCACAACTTGTCATACTGATTTGACATTCGGACAGGATATAGCAATCGAGTGCGCCAGTCGATCAATCTAAACTTCGTTCTTTAACTAAATCGAAGATTATCGAGATCATGATTTTATGTTAATTCGGGCGAGTTTTGCACCGGAAAATGTCCCAAAAAATACAAAAACGTATTTTCGTACCTGAAAGAAGGCGCGAGCTCGATCGTGCGAACACTCGTATGAATCATATGCGGCGGAGCATCGGCGCGATTGATAATCCACGAGACCGTGCCTGACGGGCACTGACGAGGCGCGTGCTGTAGCTGAAAACTGAGCGTGGGGAAAAGCCAACATTACGCAGCATCATCGCCGAGAGGGTTACGTACGCTCCATTGCCGGAAGAAGCGACGGCAACGATGACGATTGTGACGACGGTGATGATGGATTCCTATATTCTCGCGTTACTGACTGTAACCTCCTAACTGCATCCATTGATGATGGCGCCTCTATCCAAACCTGACAATAAAAGAGATAACTTTGACATATGTAAAAAGCGTGATCTTTTTCAGCGAATATGATATTTCTTGAAAATCTTGAAAATTAATTTTAATTCAATTTGTCTTTTCTCCTAATAGAGATGATTTGTATACCGTACCTCTCATAATTAATATTATATATGTACTTCGATTAATATTAAAGAATATAAATTTAGAAAACAATCGAATTTTTATGATATTAATGTAAAAGCATAATCATGTTTTTATGCGACATTATTAGTTGCACTAACTCTCGATACTCATTGTAATCTATCATTTATAATGAATCGTTCTCGTGTGAAGTTATTCAAATATTTGATTATTTATATTTTAACTTTGCGCGTGCGTATGTGAATGCATAAGCATTTTACAAGATATTTTGACACTATTATACATTAAACATGTATATACAGACATTAATATTGGAATAAAAAAAATTGTGGTTGAAATTAATACATAGTGGGATAATTAAAATGCTGAATATTTTACATTGATTATATATTTGGTATATTATTCTGTATATTGAATATAGTTGCGCTATACTGCTATATTGCGCATGTGGAGGACACATGAGATGTTACGTGTAATGACCGTAGAATTATTTTGATTTTTGGTGGGCAAGTTTTCGTTTGTGCGATATATTATAGCGATATATAGATTATCGCGATATATAGACTCGCTGGAATGTCTAACGACGAGGCGAATGATGATGATTTTTCTTTGGGAAGGAACAATTGCATTAATGTAATTTTGATCTATGATAAATAAACCAGATCTGATTGCTTTTGTTTTGTTTTTTTCTAGTATAAGCATTCTTTTTTGAGAAATGCATCGATGAAAGAGACATTCAATAATGTTCACGAATTATATGATCATGACGAAGAGCGTATCCTTGAATATCGTATTATAAATGCCTGTATAACGGGAAACCTGGAAACAATACAAAATTATTGTGAACGTAAACATAATTGTAGTCAGTTTACAATAGAATTAACATATGTAATCATATCAGCGTCAAAAATTTCATTTTTCTATTACTTATAATATATATTAAGAGATTTAAATCAGAATTTGCGATTTTAAATGTATCACGAGATTTTGATTTTTATTAAAAAAAAATAATTTTCATATAAAATAACTTATAATATATAAGTACATTTTTTTAAATTACATTGAACGTGTATGTACAGAGCATGATATTAACAAAAATTTATATACTGGATGGACTCTATTATTATATGTTGCTTCATCTGTACAACCAGAATTGGTAGATTATTTGTTGAACCATGAGGCAGATCCTAATAAACATAAAGGTATGAATCTGTATCATTGTTTTACTTGTCATATTAAATTTCATATAAATCGATTTCTGTAGATGGATTTACAGCTCTTATGGCACTTTGTAATTCTACAACGGGTACAACTGAAAAATCTCTTAAATGTCTTGTATTTTTAATACAAGCAAAAGCTGACGTGAACATTGAAAATAAACACAGGTATATTCCAGATTGTATAAATTTGTTTTGTACATTGTTAATTTCATTAATCATGATCATTCAATATTGAAATTATTGATATTGTTAGTGTTTAATAGCAATTAATAATCTTGATAATAATGATCTTATAGGGAAACAGCTCTAATGTATGCCTATAAGTCACAAGATACACAATTCATTACCGAGCTTACAAAATATGTCGAAGACATTAATACTTCTGATAACGATGGGAAAACTGTAAGTTTTGTCAGAAATATCAAGATTTTTCCTCAATAAATTATCAATTCAATTACAGGCATTGAGCTATGCTGCTGCAGCTAATAAGCCCGATACTATTAAAATTCTTTTGAAGCACAATGCAGATATCTCCTTGGCAGACAAATATAACATATCCGCTAAGGATATCGCAGATGCAAAAGGATTTAAGAAAGTAATCGATATCAGTTATTAATGAATAAAATAGCTTTCTATTTTTGACCTCTAATTTTTCTTTTTTCATTTTCTTTTTCATTTTCTAGGCATCAGCTTTACTGGCTGAGGATGAAGAAGAGACATCAGCGTTTTGTGAAATATCGTACATAATAAATTGGAAAGATTTATTTCCAGATTTGTATCCTAAAAACGAAAAAATTTTAGATTATGATATATCAGTAATACTGGAAGGAATGGATTTGTAAAAATATAGCATTCCATTTCATGAAATGGATCTCAAAACCTTCTTACAATTAACAGAAGATGATTATCGTTTAGGAATCGACATTACTGTGCACAAAAAACAATTCTTGCAAAATCTTGAAAGATTTCATGCTAGAAAGTGGCATTTGAATAGTCTTGGCTTCATTAAGAAATCTGATCCATATACGTACGTTATAGCATTTTATAATATTTAGTATTTAATTATCATTTTCAATTATATGTATACATAATTTTAGAATTTACAATGGTATAATAGCATTAACAAATGTTAGAAAGCACATCAGTGTGATAGCTTCTAGTTTCCAATATATAAGAAATAATTGGATAAAAGCTATGAATGAAAATATTTATCTCTCTGCTGAGCAAAAAAATGGATTATATGAAAGAACTGAGAAAGGTGCAAAATACCTTAAAAAATGTGAGAAATGAAATAATGCATGCTAAAAAACTAGCAAAGAAAGTAAGAAAAAAATTAATATAAATTTTGTATATAATATGATTTTGCATTAATGTTCATTGTTTTTTTATGTTGTAGATCGATAAAGAAAGTGATATTGGTGTACCAGCAATCTTTATTAGTTCCAAAAAAAATAACTCCAATTGGACTGCTATAACATTAAGCGTCATAGTAATGATAGGATTATATTTCTGTAAAATGGCTTGCATTCAAAAATTCTATAGCATAAGATATAATACCTATTTTTAAAATATGTTGGAAAGAAAGATATTTACATTTGTATGCATATTTGTATGTCGTTAAACATAAGCAATTATGAAAAAGTAAATTACATTCTTTATATATAATTGTTATGTATAACTCTAAATATAAATTCTGAAAAATATTTTTATACAAAGAAGAAAATATATACAGTTTCATTGCACTTAACGTTGTAGTTTTCACTGATTTGAATATTCCTTTAAATTGGCCAATTTCATCATCTGTGGAAATAAAGAATGGAATGATGGTAGATTTTGCTGTCGGATTGTTAATTGATAACGCTCCAATGGTCCACTGCATAGCGCCAATCTGTCTCTCTCATTCGGATGACTGTCCATCCATTGAGATAGTCTTGCTATAGACCAACCAGCGCTCTGTAAAAAAACAAAGTTTTTGTGAAAAACGAAGCTTGTTTTATTTGAATATTTTAGTATCATTAATATACAGCATTTAAGATACAATATATACAGTATATCATTCATGATTTGATGAGCTGGATAAAGAAGCAAGATTGCAAATTGTTCAAAAATTTATTCACCTGATGTGGTGATGCGAGCTCGGGCGGTGCGCCGGAAAAGAGATGTAGAAGGATGAGAGATGGTGGTACACTGCTTTCTCCTTGCCCTTCCAAGACTTTATTGACCATTTCTTCGGGACTTAGGGAAAGAAAAGTCTTCAATGCTCGTAAAGTTCTGTATTGCTGTTGCTCGAGCAGACTCATTTGACCACCGCGATACAACGGCATTACAGCGACCTCCATCTAAAATTTCATTTGTTACACATTGATTTGGTGCACATGTCTTTATATACCGGAACGATATACCTGAGCGAAATCCACCAAGAGTTTTACTCTTCCAAATTCAGTTAAAGGTCTCAATAAGCAGGCATGGCGAACAAATAATTCTATGCATCTTGATGCGACAGTTTTACAACTTGAATAATATCAAACAGTTTAAACTCAAATAATAAATTACAAATTAATGCATTCTTAATGTTCGAATAAATAGAAAAATATAAGTACCTTTCGGCTATAACTGCTTGATTCTTGTATGATAGTAAAAACGTATTCACGGATCGTAGAATAAAGCCTTGTAATTCGCGCATATAAAGAGAACAGCTGATTTCTTTTCCTAAAGGACTGCTCGTGCTTGGGTAATAATTTGCGTTAGATCAATAGAAATGAAAGCAAAAAGTAAATAAATATAGAATTAACATACTCTTTAAATTCGGAATCATCATGCATCGTTAGAATGATACTTTCAATTGCATCATTAATAGAAGTCAGCAATGGTGCAAGCAAACAGATTTCTGTAAATACATCTGTTTCTTTGAGTACCGAAGTGATCATAAGACTAGCATCAGAAGGTAATCCTCCTGCTAGATTTATTATTACGCGATTTGCTTGACTGGAAAAATAATGTAGGAGATTTGCGAGCATGACATTCGTTTGTTGACCGGTAGTAGGTGAATCAATTACTTGGCTAGCTTCACCACCGGTAATCATATTTTGCTCGCATTTTAAACAGAACAGTCTTACTGCTTTTCCTACGTTATGCGATACAACAGTAGAGAGTCCATCATCCACTAATGACACGCTTAATTCGCTTGAAAAAGAAAAAGAGAAAATGTACATTTATTTTTTTAGACATTTTCTTTGATATATTCTTTTATATATTCTCAAAATATTCAAATATTCAATATATATTTTTTCTGAATATTTTATTTTAAGAACAGATTTATATATATTAAACTTACTTGGTAATTGTACGAATGAGACTATCAATTTCATCGTGCGTTGGCAATCTTTCTCCAGGGAACATATTGTGTACCGGATCCAAAAGTCGAGATACCGAACGTGACAAATATGCATTTTTAAATGGTAATAAAACATTATGGCTGAAAAGATACAATGCTTTATATAATAATAATGCTAATAATGCTTTATATATAATGTATATATAAAATATAAAATATAATAATATATTGTGTTGACTTACATAAAATTTTGTACTTACTCGATACTATAAATACCAATGCTATGAGATCTCTCTTTTAGACGTTTACTTAAATCTAAGAATATTCTTAAAAACTTTGGATATTCTCCTTCTAGCGCCTGTTTTACGAATGATGATGCTATAAGAACGATTAAGCTTAAATATTATAACTTTGTCATTAACTTTATTATATATTATTTTCCCCATAGTTCTTATTATCATTTAACATATTTATATTATGATTTACCTTGAGCACGTTCAATCAAGATTTTTGCAAGGAGGACATTCACTTTATCCCAAAATTTCTCTGATAAATCTTGAAATCCTTTAGTATGATGTTCTAACAATATTCTTTGTAACAACTCAATCTAAATATAATAAAACAAGTTCTTTGAACATTATTGGATTAAGCATAAAGATGAAATATATGTATAACATTGCATGATTTGATCTGCTTTACTTGCAAACACTGTGTATATAAGATATCTTGAAAAAGGCGTTCAAGATTTTCCCAGATTCTCATGCGCAAATTTCCAGATGATCCAGGTGATGGAATTGCGGCTCTACCTGGTGCTCCGCGTTTTCCGAAATCTTGATTCGTTGTTAAAGATACATCCAATGATTCTCTGGAGTTTTTTTCTATCTCAGCCAAAGTAGATTCTATAGTTGTGTCAATAGCTTCTTTTATTATCCCCAAATTTTGAAAAACTTGCACGGCTGTGCTTATCTATTTATTCCATATTTAAATTATCATATATCAGTTTTATTTATGTGCATATATGTATATTTAGAATTTATATAATAAAATAAATCTTGTTAGATAAATTAATGATAATCATATCAATTTAATCACCTTTGTTCTGTCCATTGCTTGTAAACCTTGTGTTAATGTATGAGTGGCTATTCTTTGTACAGTAGCTCTTTGAGCTTTTACAGCCTGTTGATCATCCGCAATCACATCTAAACCATTAAGATCCGTGTCTGCCATTAATTGTTCTGTATATATAATATAAAGTTTATATTAAAAAATTAATATGCAACTTTCATTTTCATTAAATTTCCAAAATAAGAATAAATACCAAGTTCATGCAGACTGTTGGCTGCTTTGACAATATCTGGACCCTGATTAATGTTGTTCATTTGAGAATTCAAACGCTTTGATAAATGTTGCATTCTAGCAACTCGTCTTAATAGATCGGATGTTTCATGAAGTCGTGCCAATACGACTGTTTGCATTTCAATTCTATTAAATGGATCAATAATTTTTCCACGTAAACGCTCGACTGCTGATAAAAGGCTCTAAAATAAAAATGATCAAATGATATCAAATTATGTTTCATCTTATACTACTTTAAAATAATTAAAATTAATCTTATTATTATTTAATTATTAATATTTTTTACATTACTTACCTGTACATGAGATTGCATTACAAAAAGCACTCCTTCTAATTTTTCAACCCATGTTGCTTGAGATAATAAATCCTCATGATTGGCAAGCACTTGTTTTTGCAATTCTATATTCAATACTGTGATAGCTAAAAGATGTGATAGATAAAAATCATTATTTATCATTTTAGTATTTTAAAGAACCGACTTAAAGTATAAAAAGAATTAGATTTTACCTTGTCCTAACTTATTTAATTGTTGAGCTACTGATAACAACGAATTGACATCAGTCTTTTTAGAATCGATGTCCAGTAGTTGTTTGAAGAATTCTGAAATTTATTGTGCATATGCCGTTAATTATCCAAACAAATATGACATTTTTATTCGGCATATATATATTTTTCTGCTTACGATCATTCTCTATTTCTTCCCAGCTTGATATTTCATCCATTCTCAAATTATCTTGTCACAAATTATAACGTATTATAACCCGTCATTGATGACCAGTTCATTGCCATTCTGTAGATGTCAGTATCAAGTTTCAGGAAATCTTGATAGATGACGCCATGATCTCCTATATGTAATTTTCTTTAAGAAAATCTGTAACTGTTTATATCACTTATATATTATTTACTTTATTTAGACGAGCAGAAAAGGGCACGATTCGTATTGTACGATGAACATATGTACGCCTACGCACTATATTAAGCGTATGGCACTATAAGAAGAAGAAAATAATTAATTAGTCTCGTAATTTAGGTTTTTTTTTAAATATTTGTTTTCTTTTCAAAAAGATGATACATAGTCTTTTTATCATAAATTCTTCGGGGTAAGTATCAAAAATATTCAAGTAAGAGAACGTTTGTTTTAACCTAAAACAGTTGTATTAGTTGATATATTAGGCATTTTTGATACGCAATAAATATTATATATGCTATCAAAAATTTGTAATCAATTATTTTACATACTAAGTGGCATCTTATTATTTTAACTCTATAGAGATGTCTTCATGGAGAAACACTGGAAGAGTGCAGTCGCACGTTCACTTTGCGACTACTTTTTTGATCAACAGCGAAGAGTCTTGTCTCCGGAGGATACTCCACCAGTGATAGCGACTCCACATCATTATCTCATTAGCATTTATCGTTGTAACATGTTCTTTGTAGCAGTTTGTATGACAGAAGGTAAGTTCAATTCTATATAGTATAGTTTGTTGTATAATTTATATAAATAACATAATACCTTCTTTTTTATAGTTCCACCATTGTTTGTTATTGAATTCTTACATAGAGTAGTGGATACTTTCGAAGATTATTTTAGCGAATGCACAGAAACAATCATAAAAGAGAATTATGTAGTTGTATATGAATTATTAGATGAGATGTTGGATAATGGTTTTCCTTTGGCGACAGAATCGAATATATTGAAAGAACTGATTAAACCACCTAATATCTTACGTACTATAGCGAATACTGTTACAGGCAAATCCAAGTAGATATATCTCTCTTAAATATTTATAAGGCATTATTTTCTCTTTAATATTTATAAGGTATTATTCAATATATTTTATTATAATTGTAAATAGCGTCAGCGCAGTTCTACCTAGTGGGCAGCTATCGAATGTACCTTGGAGACGAAGCGGAGTAAAATATACTAATAATGAAGCTTATTTTGATGTCGTTGAAGAAGTGGATGCAATTATCGATCGAACGGGAGCAACCGTGTTTGCAGAAATTCAAGGCTACGTATGTTTCGAAATAAATTTTTCTCATATAAACATTATATTTCATTGCACATTGTAATTTCCTTCAGATTGACTGTTGTATAAAATTAAGTGGTATGCCAGATCTCACACTTTCGTTTATGAATCCAAGATTGTTTGATGATGTCAGCTTTCATCCTTGCGTTAGGTTCAAAAGATGGGAGGTATGAATCGTATAAAAGAAATAATGTGTATGTACTTAATTTGTAAAATAATTGTGTATTTTAAACTTATATCTTTTATTTTAGTCAGAAAGGATACTTTCTTTTATCCCACCTGATGGTAACTTCCGCCTTCTTTCATATCACATAGGCTCACAAAGCATTGTAGCAATTCCGATATATGTAAGACATAACATTAGTCTGAAAGAACCAGGAGGTGGAAGATTGGACATAACAGTTGGACCAAAACAAACTATTGGCAGAACAGTGAGTCACATTTTTTTTAAAAGTATATGAAAAATTATCATATTATTATTATTATTATTATTAAATTACAGGTTGAAAATGTAACTCTTGAAATTCCTATGCCAAAAATCGTTTTAAATTGTACTTTAATTCCAAATCAAGGAAAATATTCGTTTGATCCAGTCAGTAAAATATTGCTATGGGATATTGGAAGAATTGATGTTTCAAAATTGCCGAATCTCAGAGGATCGGTAAGATAATTTTTAATACATATATATAACATAATATAATGCATGCATTATATATATTCAATGTAATTACATTAATATCTTTTATTTCAGATCACAATACAAAATTCAGCAGTGGTTACTGAATCAAATCCTGCTATTAATGTATGTACAATGATATAATTTTAATTCTTATTTCGAAATTAACTTTAAATTTTAATTTCAGGTGCATTTTACAATTAATCAATTAGCTGTATCCGGATTAAAGGTGAATCGATTAGATATGTATGGTGAAAAATACAAACCTTTTAAAGGTGTAAAATACATCACCAAAGCTGGCAAATTTCAAATAAGAATGTAAATATAAAATATAATGAAATTTTCAAACACAAATTATGCGTAATATATACTTTATCAGAATATGTAAACAAATTGATAAGTAAATTTGCGTGACATAAAAAATATACTTTATACTTATAACAATTTATTATAAATAAATGTAACAAAAGAATATTATAAAATAAATTATATTAAATAAAATAAAATTTGAATTCTTATTAAATCAATTTATCTTGTTCCATATTTTAAAAAAATAAGATATATTTTTAATATTATTTTAATATATTTTAATATTTCGTTAAAATTAAAAAATTATAAACTAAATAATAATATTATATATCGCATATTTAAATTCAACATAATTTATGTTGAAGATCGACATAATAATTTCTTTGCTTCCAAATCTTCCCACGTCGGATGAGTAGCATATGTATGCAATCGTTCCATGTTAGTAGCATATATAGTATGATTACTAACAAGATTTTTATAAATCTGAAATAATCAAATGCTAAATAAAATATATTTCTTTAACAAAAATGAATAGATTTTTTATTATTACCTTTAATGCATGTTGCAAATCAGCAGTACTAACTGGTTTCAATAAAGGAGGAGCAATCTGAGTAGAACAAGCATATGAAAAAGCAATGGCTTGTTCGGCTTCTTCAACAGAAGGTTGTGATGCAGGAATTTGACCATAAGAATCTACTATTTCTGTTGGCCTATGTATTTAAGATTAAAATTATATAAATTATATCATTAAGTAAAATATTAGAATCATAGATAGAAACTTACCCAGATTGGAATGGACCTATATACATAGAATTTCTTTTCCATGAACTGGGTACTGGTTCTCCAATATTATAGATAAAGGAATTGTCTCGCACAGAGTATCCTTTCCTTCGTGTAAAAATTGCAGTAAGTATATTTTTCAAGAAAATTTGTGTCGCAGCTATAATAATATGTGCAGTGTCTTCTTCAGCACCATCCATGTTATTTTCCCATGCAGCAAGCATTAATCGAGCTAATACGAAGGTTCGATCTGGTAATACAAGTTCTTGAGCACTAGAGTGATTAGCACCTACAGGTTCATCTCTGACAGGCGATGAAGCTTGACTCAATACTTCTACGTACATATCTGCTGGCTATTACAAAAATGCAATATAAGTAATAGACATATTCATATATTGCATGCTATTAATTATTAATATCCTATTGCGATATATATATATATATATCTACAGACCTCAAAGTTTGATTTATCTGTTTTGTATTTCCGTTTCAGTCTTAATCTTCTCTCCTTAGCAGTTTTATCTCTATCTATCTTACAAGTTGGTGTAACGGCAGCTAGTCCACGAACTTTGTTGAAGAGACATAACAAAAATTCATTATGTAAATGGACTTGATCCTCTGTCATAATATTACGTGCTTCACAATCAAATTCCTCCTTTGTAGTCTAAAACAATTTTAGCAATTTCTGTAAAATACACGAAATTCATATATTTAATAAGATTTAAGATTGAGAATTGCATGTACCTTCATTTGGAACCACAGTTTTATTTTATCAAAATATCTATAAATAGAAAATGGAATTTATAGGTTAAGTATTTTCATTGTTATTTTATATATTTATACTTCTGGATTCTTTAAGATAAACATACACTTTTGCATTTTCTCCAAGCGATGCCACGAGATTCTTTCTAGCTAAATTTAATTCTTTTGAAGTAGTCATTTTTATGATATTGTATATGCTGCTTATTCCACGTTATTACATACATAACATTTGATAACCTTCAATAAAGAAACGATAGAACTGTATAAGATTTGTAATTCACATGAACATGAGAGTTTACCACTCTCATACATTACTGCATGATTACATGATATATATATACACACATGATATACACTTTTTGTATTTTTATTATTTTTGTTATTTCTATTATTTTTGTATTAATATTATTTTATAAATATTTATAATATTCAAAAATATTAAATTATAATATAATTTCATAATAAATATAATTATAAGATATATATATATATATATATATATATATATGCATGTATATAATAAAAATATACATTAAATAAAAATATTAAATATGTTGTGCGTAAGACCTTTTATTGTTGTATTTTCAAGCGCTTTTATGACTGTTTCCGATTTATTACTTTCCAATTCTAATTAAATAAATTTTAATAAAATGTATATTTGAATGTTTCGAATAATATACTTCATAGTTCTATACCTTCGCATTTATTTCTATTTTCCAATCTTGGATTTAATTTTTTTAAATCGCTCAAATTGTATCTAAATATATGTATAATGCATATTCAAACATTTCAAATGAAATTAAATATTAATGATGATAAATATTTTAGTAATTGAACTATCAAATTCACCATTTTAATTTTATAATTTTTCATGCTACGATTACGCGAAAAGAATATATTATAATATTATAGTATTATAATATTATTATTCGTTGCATGTGATGTTTAATGGCTTTCTTGGATAAAGATCTAAGATAACAATAAAACAAAATTTTGAATAAAGTTTTCGATACAAAGTAATTTTGAATCTAATTGTGGCTAATGTTGTGTAAATGATTTTATATTTATTATTATTTATATATTCGTGTAACGCAAAGCAAATTGTATTGCACATTATAAATATATAATACAAATTTAACAAAAATCAAATGTGATGATTTGATCAATATTTTATGTTTAAATATGTAGTATTTGAATATAATTTGAACAAATCGATTGATGATGAAATTTATATTTCAAAATTTTAATCCACAATTTTTACATATTGAAAAAATTCGGCCTATATAAAGATGATTTGATATATTGAAAAACTTTCTTTCAACATCACGATGCTTCACTGCTTAATTTAGTGCAATGAAAAGCATAAATGCTGCTAGTAATACATATCTATTCAAGATGAAGTATATAGTATCAATAATAGAATATTTTTTCGTTTTTCTATAGAAATCATTTTATATTTAACAAAGAATAGATAGATTTAAGATTATTTTTTTAAAACGAAATAAAATTTAGATTGCGTAAAGATAATGCAGATAATGCATTAGATATTAGCAAATTTTATGACAATTTAGACAATTTTTGAGTTTCAAAAGAAAAAATATATAAAATACAGATGATTTGTATTGTAATTATTCTGTATTGTTATTATTTGGAGATAAATCTCCATTTCATAGTAAACATTAACTATTCTCCGTACTTTATATACAAAGATTTTGTATTAACTATTTTAGCAGAAAGATATTAAAATAAAATTGATTGCAATTAATAACATATAAAACAAATATATACAAATATATATAAATTTTATTTATATTCTGCTTCTTTCAGGTCATATGAAATATTTATTTAAATTAATTTATTTAATAGAAAATAACTTATTTTATAAAAGTAATACTTCTTGACTAAACTTTTCATTATTTTTTATTATAATTAAAGAAAAATACCTAAGCATAATAAATGAAGCTGTTCATTTATATACACAACAGTAAATTCATTCATATATCAGAAAAATTTATAAAATTTGTAAAATATATGAAAAATATATCCATCTTAATAATTGCAAATTATGTTTATCTTTTATTCTATTTTTATTCTTATTATTCTATATTCTATTCTTATTATTTTCATCTTCATCTTATCTTACTACAAAAAAATCTGAAATTTTCTTAATTATTCACAGAAAAATGGATTAAATTTTAAAAAAGCAGTAACATATAACAAAATATTAATTATGTATAATTATGTAACTTTATCTTAAAGATAAACAATAAATATAAGTTGAAAAAGCTGTCTAATCTCAAATATTTGCTGCTGGCGCAAAAATTATTAAAACTGGCTATGAAGGAATAATATATCTTAGATTTTATTTCATGCATGCTAGTTCTATAAATCCAACTTTGCATTATTTTTAATTATATACATATAAATTTATATATTTGTAAAAATATATATAAATATATATTTATAAATTTAATATGTGCATTATGTGAAACATCACATAGAACATATTTTTATTTTTATTATTAAGCATAAAATTTTTTTTATTTAATAATTTTATTTAATAATTCATATAATAAATAATTATATAAATGTAATTCATGAAAATACAATTTTATTTTGTTCACTCACATAAATCATTAATATATTAACATATCTTTTTCTTATTTTCTTTCTTATGGAAGACAAATTTGTCAATATCTATATAAAATAATAATAAATTAATAAATAATAATAAACTTATTTATCTCTAATTTTTATAACTTCATTTTGTGCATTTTATATCTATAAAAAATATGTATACATAAAAATATTTTATAAGATAATAACATTTTCATCATTTCTATCATTTTTATAATTTTGATTTTAAACTATTCATCAATTTTTCCAATTTCATTGCTTTCTGTAAATTTCCGTTTATATTCAATTTGCCTGTCATAAATGCAGCAACAGGTTTCAATTTCCCTATCAACAGAAAAGAGTTAAAAATATATATTAATAATAAATGCAAATGCAATTGAAGATCTAAGAAGAAAGTTATCTTTGATATTTTTTTACCTGAAAACATGGCAAAGAAATTATTCGAATCCATTGTAAGTATCGCATCCGCTGGCTGACTTGGTTCTCCTTTACCAATAGCACCTTTCCCATTTTTTAGATCAATATACCATGTTCCAGCTTCATTTCCTAAATAATAAATGAATACATAAATAAATAAATAAATAAATAAATGATTTGCAAGCATGCATAATTACCTTTTACATTAAATTGATATATAGCACCAGTTTTATTCACTAAATCACTACTTAAATTTCTTTCAATGGCGCTAAATATACGTGCCATTTGTCCAATTTCGCCATTACTTGTTTTAGCAGACTCTACATTTTGCAAATTCGAAACCTCTTCATCCAGAAAGAAATCTAACATTAAATTATCTTTGTTCGCTAAAAAAAGAATCGGTCTTGTCATAAAAATAATTATTTAATAACCGATGAAACTTAACAAATGTTTTTAAAATTAAAATATTTTTTTGAAGAAGTCGCATTTAGAGAATTGTATAAATAATAAAATATAATATTTTTGTAAGATTGTTGATCATAAACTTAGATTAACCGACAAATTGGAATATATTCATTATGTATACAAGCATCAATTATTTAATTACTAGATATTAAAGTAAAAATATATTTAGATAGTTTACTAGAGAAGTCTAATTTATACTATTTCATTACACTTTAAAACGGTATTGTTTAGATTTTTTATGCTGTTTTAAATTATTGATATTTTTTATTATTTTTCGTTAGTGTATAATAGTTTTTTCTATACTAATCAAATTGTTACATCTTTCTGAATGGTTTATTTATTTCATCATATGTTATTTTCCATTCATACTTCAATATAATATTTTAATTGGAAAAAACAGAAAGAACATGAAAATCTAGTTATTAATATTTCTATCTCAAACTTAATCTATTGGAGATTATTTCGAAAATCATTGTAACAAAATTATAAGATATAATTTTATCATTAAAATCGATAAAGATTATTTGATACGTAAAAAATCAAGAATTTATAAAGATTAAGGTAATTCTAAAAACCTTAGATTTTACAAACCAATCATAAATTAATCTAAATTAATGAAATATATTATTGTAACGCATATATTTTAAAATTATTTCAATCAGTTGGATAAACATCTTTAAGTATTCTTCGATTAAAAAAATTTAATATCTATTTCATTTATTTATTTTAATTTATTATTTAATTTATTTCGTATTTCCTTAACTGATATATAAAATAAAATATGAAAATCTAAAATAATATTACCTGGATCACATGCATAATTTGTGAAATCCGTGATACCTTCATTTTTTAATATAACTTCGTCGATCAAAAATTGTCCAGTTATAGACTTGCTGTCTTTACAAAGCAATGCGTATACGGCGTCTGCTATAATTTCAGGTTTTCGACATAAACTTTTTGATCCTGAACCTGATAACATATCTATTGCAGCAGTATGTATTGCTAAAAGCAAATAACTAATAAAATAATATAATCAATAAGATAATAAATCACATAATTTCTATGTTTTCAAATGAATATGATTATTGCTTATTAATTAAATTGAAGTATAATGAGTTTGAAAATGATAATAATATACCTGTCTTTGGCCAAACGGCATTTACTGCAATTTTATCAGCCTTGAATTCTTCTGCCATACCCAGAACACACATAGACATTCCATATTTGGCTATTGTATATGCAACATGATTTTTAAACCAAACTGGCTTCATATTCAATGGAGGGCTTATATTAACTATGTGCGGATTTGTACTTTTCTGAAGATATGGTATACAAGCTTTCGATCTAGTATAATATATAATTTTATCACTTTATAATCTATTATGCAATAATTTTATTGTTTGATTGTATCAGTTGTTAATATCAATTGAATCAATTGAATCAAAAGTATTGAGAATATCGAATTAACAAAAAGACCTACACAAGAAAAGTTCCTCTCGCGTTGATATTATTCATTAAGTCATATTTTTTCATGTCGGTTATCAAAGTGTCTGTTAGAGAAATGGCGCTTGCATTGTTTATAACAATATCTATACCGCCAAATTTAGCAATGGCACTTTTCACTGCACCAATTACTTGTGTTTCATCACGTATATCCACAATACATGGTAGAGCCTTGCCACCAGCTGTTTCGACTGAAAAGTACATATTCAAAATAAAAGTTTTTCTTATTAATCAATAGCTGTTAATACATGTGTTTCTTAACAAATTAAACAATGATTACTTTCATTAGCTGCTGTATAAATAGTACCCGGTAGCTTCGGATGGGGTTCAGCAGTTTTTGCAGCAATAACAATATTTGCACCATCTTTTGCTGCTTTTAATGCTATACTTTTTCCAATGCCCCTTGAAGCTCCTGTAATAAAAATAGTACGGCCAGCCAGTTTCCTATATCAAATACAAGCAATCAGTATCAATATTAATATCAGTATCAGTATCAGTTGTTCAAAGATGTACAAGCATGATTATAATGATAGAAAACTTATATGTTTCAGACAATATTTTTGCACATGTCAATAATATTATAATATAAATATATATTATATATATAGATATATATATAATATTTATATATATTATATTTATATATATATAATACTTATATATATTATATATATAAATTATATATGAATTCTGCTAGCATTATATATAATTTACTATCATTTATAAAGCATATGATTACATGATAAATCATATATTTTTATACAAATTTCTAAAATTTTGAATTATTTACAATGATTTTTCAGGATAAAATGAATAATATAAAAAAATTTATTGAAACGAATCAATAATAACAAAACTATAGATAATAATTGATTAGATTATTATTATATTAGATTATCTAAACTACTTCTCAATAGTTTTAAAAATATATATCATTTGACATTGCTCTAATATAATATAAAAGATTTATTATTTTTTATCATACAAAATTTTATCATACGTAAATTAGAGATTTTAATATGCACAATATTATATAATTTAAAAATGATAATTTGATATATTTGATATATTCGATATATAAATTTGATATATTTATTTATACATATCACTATACATTGATCATGAATATATTCCTCAAAATCTTAAAATTTTAAAATTTTTGAAAAATATTTTAAATCATTTCAATTAAATATAAAAATTGAAATATAATATAGAATATTAAATAAAATAAATTGGTTGATAAGATTAATTGCGATAGCTATATCTTAATTTTATACAGATACATCAGAAAATAAATCAATAAAATAATAAAGAAAGAATTTTAGAACATATGTAAATAATTTAAACTAATATACATATGAATTTGTTGAATTATATGTGATTATAAAGTATCTATGGTCATTATACGTACCCTGTATTAATCATTTTGTACAATTCTGTCTGTACGGTTTATTAGAATATGAAGTATCTTTTAATTTAACGTCAATCCTTTTTATATAAAATATGATAAATAATAAGCGAAAAATGAAGGGAAGGGAAGAAATAATTGTGGTTCAATTAGTTTAGAAATTGTAATGGACAATTATCTCAATACGTTAAATGTACTTTGCTTTTACTGAAGAAATGCATTCAGTACACTTATAATCTTATTTAATACTTAACTATGTATTATACACATCATATATAGGACGACGATAAAATATGACATATGCATCCATATTGTCCTACATATATATGTATAATAAATATTTACAAATGATCTATATAAATGTCATCTCGAGAAGAGATCATTTAAAAATCTAATACATGAGAAAATATAATGAGAAATTAAAAATTTCTAATTATTATATGGCATTATAAGAAGTAAAGAGAAAAGAATAGTCCTAAAATTATCAACGTGGAATAATTACAGACTGTGATTCGCATAAATTTCGATACGTGGCGCCACAATATAGTATCATTGCTACTTCTTCGTATCTTATATATCTTATTTTATCTTTTTTTTATTTCATCTCAATTTTGAATAACAATCAATAGTGATGTGCATTTACATTAATTCTTTATTTGCAAATAATGCTACTTAAGCAAATTAAACCAATTTCTATTTTCAAGTTGTGCACTACTGCACTCAAAACAATTTTATTTCCAGGTTAAAAAAAATTACAAATCTACTTTTGATGCACTTTCGGGATGTAATTTAATGATATTTTAGCAAAAACATATAGCATAAATAATCAAATATTTTATTCTTTTTATTTGTCTCTTTCTCAAAAAGCGTTTCATTTTCTAAAAAGTTAACCTCGGAATTGAATATGCTTTTAATATTTAATATTTTATAATTTAATATTTTATAATTTAATATTTTATAATTTAATATTTTATAAAAAAATAAAAGTATAGAAAAATTTTAAGATATATGTATAATAGTTTGTGGAAAGTAAAATTAATCGATTGGATTATCTAACGTTTTAATTCGCATTGTATATTTGGCACTGTGAAAAATATAAAGAGAAGATGACAGTTCTAAAATTATATGGAAATGGACCAAAACAGGTCACCTGTAAAACAAATGATAGATAATACAATGGTAAAGATATTATCAAATAAATTATTTACAATAAAAATATTAAAATTCATATTGATATTAATTAATTATAATTGTGTTCCTATGTTTTCCTATATTTTCTGTGATGTGGAATGTAATGAATTTTGTCACATTTTAAAGAAATTAATTTTGAGCTATTTTATATTTATATTAAATAATAGAAAGTAATTATTCATTTTTGTTTATTCACTCATTTATTACTCGACTATTGATAATTTATGTTCATTTGATGTATTTAATTCAGAGTTATATCAGAGTTGACTAATTACTTGACTAATTAATATTTTAATTCTTTTCTTAATTTTTTCATAAATATCAATAATTCCATAGATGTGTAAAGCTTCAGGGTAAAAGGTATCAAATCATTTGCTATATCAATTACAATTATGACTGAATAAGTTATGACTAGATATGGAAGAAAGTTTATTTTCATAAAGATCCCATGTTATAGCAAAAATGATAATTTACCATTTTATTCCTTAAATTATTTTGATATAGAAACATGAACAAATATCATTTTCTAATATAATATTACAATATAATATAATATAGCAAAAAATTTATGAGTTATCCATAAATTTTTAATAAGTTTGTTTGTAAAATATCTTGCATACTTTTGCAAAAGCATAAATTCATTCTTCTTATGTCTTACTTTCATGATTTATAATTATTGTTTCTCTAATAATTTTTATATACATTATATATTTCAGAAGTTGACTTTTTCATAGTCTCAGGATATGCTTCTTTTTTCTATTATATTGCATTGAATATATTATATGAGCATAATTTAGTTCGAAAAGTATTTTAATTTATACCAACAAAAAGAATACATATATTTTTTATATCATACTTTTATATATGTATATGTATGTGTGTGTAAATCTGTCAATATATATATATATATATATTTATATATGTATTGATATATATATATATAAAACTGCTTTTTGTTTAATAACTTCTGTTATATTATTTCTCTGTAGATTTAAATTTAGAGTTAAATTTATAAAATTTAAATATATAATAGAATTGGAGAATGTATTGATATATTGATATTTATATTTGCATGTATTACATATATAGAATCTATTTATTATGATTAAATTTCGCGCCTTAATAAATATATAATGTTCTTAGTTTACATATTCGATTAAGTTAATAATGCGTAAATTGTTAATTTATTCTCCAATTCTATTATATATTTAAATTTTATAAATTTAATACACTCATGCTTAGAAATTTGGAAGCTAGATTTTTAGCTTAGAAATATTGATTATGTCATAAGCAAATATTTTATTAAACGAAAATATACATTAATGATATTGACTGCGCCTCTCTTGTTAGTTGATTAGTTTCATTATGAAATTCTTTATTTTTATTTCAAAATTAATTTTTCGCATTATAATGGAAACAGAACGGAAGTGGAATTACAATATACAATAATACAATATTATTGTATTATTCACCATACAATATTGTAAGATATTTAAAATTTTGCAAAGAAGCATCTACAGAGAAATAATATAACAGAAGTATTAAACAAAAAGCAGTTTTGAACGTAATGACATTGAACAATGACGTGTACGTTGTTGTGTTTATAGAAATTTATATCATTTACAGAAAAGATGTTACAAGTTAGATTGGCTAACGCAGAAAGAAAAAAAGATTATTAAAAAGATCACAATCTTTTCCTTATAATAATGTAATTAGTATTTAGGTGTGACAAATTGAGTATTGTCGACGTTTACGTTACGATATTCTCAATTTACAATTTTCTGTTAAACATATCTAAACAAGTTTGGTATACATAAAAGTGATTTGACGTGCTGACATAGAAGATATTCCTTCTTACATCGACATCAAGCAATAATGTATAAATATTTAGAAATGCATACATTTAGACATGATAAAAAATTGCAGGATTTATATAAATCTGGTAATATATAGAAACGATTTAGAATAAACTTTGCAATATGTTATCAACATTATCAATATTAATAAAAGAATATTATTTTAATATAGATACAAAACCGGTTAGTATAAGCAAGACGAAACAAGGAAATATTAGTGACAAATTCTGGCATGTGTTACAATTATCATTCAGAACTGTTCTTCTAGAACAGAAAAAAGAAATCACGGAAGTTTCGAATCAAAAGATCAAGATACTAGAAARAAAAGTAGACAAATTGTATGAAACTGTTATGAATTCAGAAGAGACGAACTACGACGATATTGTGGCTCTTGCAACATCTTATTGTAACATGGGTATAATAYATAAAAATGATACATCACAAGAAAAATTATTGATTGGTCAAAATTATTTGCACAARTCTTTGCAACTGTTAAAAGGGRAAGAATTGGATTATAGAGCAGTTTTGATAGTTATGAGAGTATATATACAGATGTATGATATCTTCCATAAACTAGATAACCCAGAATTTAATCAATATCTATATAAAATTATTGACTTGTATCTAAACTATACAAAGAAAGATAAATTTGTCGAGCCAGTTGTTATATATTCAGTTAGGCTTGATATCGAAAGCAAAGAATGTTCAAACACCATGGTTTCATTATGGACATTATATTCAAGCAGTTTATATGACAACCAGGTGATTTTTCACCTTCAACTGCAGGATAATTCTAACTTTATCATAACTATGCATAATTTTTTAGTGGATCAATGGGCAGTGGCGGCGGAGAAGCCATTAAACATAGGTTTATATTGGGTTAGAGCCACAACTGAATTAGCCCAATATTTGTTTCGTAATTTTCGTTTCACTGAAGCAAGGAATAGTTTAGCTGCTGCAGAATATATGTTAAGAACTTATTGTCTCAAAAAATTATCAAAATTACCGTTGCAAGATACAGAGTATTTCAATTTTTATATGAATGAATATTATATAGCGACACAATATAATGCTATATTATGGGGTTTATATGGAAATACAATCCTACAATCATCGATAAATAACTTATTATATCCTCAAAATTTCCGACAAAAAAGGATTTACAAAATAGATGAATCAGAATTAGTGTCTTCCATAATGTCCAAGAAATCTGCAAAACTATTATTATTTATGAACTTAGAGGAAAATCTAAAAAAGATCACCAATAAAATCACTGATACATATGTATCAAATTTCCATGATGCAAGCTTAGTTTACAACTATTCAATACTACATCTTACTATTGTTAATATATATTATGATCCTCGAATGACAATGGAGATTTTTCCTCTTTTTTTCGTGCAATATAATATTAGCTCAATGTACAAACATTTTGCATTTTTTGAGCTAGATAGAAACAAGCAGATGAAATTATACAGGTTACAAATAAAGGTATTACAAGGCATATATGATGCCAATGAAGTTCCAAATGATATTCTTCGAGTGGCGTCCTTTGAGTTAATAATCGCTTACGCTAGGCTTATAACTATGATATTGAAGGATGAAGTATTACCGGATGAAGTATTGCCGGATGAAGTATTGCTAGATGAAATAGTTAAATTTTCAAATAACAGCATAAGATGTTACGCATTTCTGATCTTTAAAATATATGAAAAGCTAGAGTAACGGGGAGCAATATTTACTTAAATAATATTACTTATAAAAATGATCATGACAATTATTACATTTACCAATTAAGAAAAATGACTTACGAATGAAAATATTTATTTGTACACGTAACTAATAATAAATTTCTAATTTATTTCTATATTATATTAATTATTATTTTAATAAATTTTTATGTTTAAAATTGATTCCTTTATTTTTTTATATTTATCGTTTCTTTTTAATATGCATGTTTCTAACATATTCTAATGTTTTCTGTTATACAATTCCGTTGGCTATTATTTTGATACACAAACATTTACCGAAATATTATTTCTTAATATTGTTTTATAATATAAGACATGCAATATATTATAACATATGATATAATATCAAAATATTAAACATAATAGATGATATTATATCATATAATATTATGTTATCATATAATATATGTATATATGTGTATATATATATATATATATATATATATATATATATATATATAATTTATTATACGTAATATCATGAAAATATCATATATTATCAAATATAATATATTATGTAATAGAATATAATATAATTGCTAGTTGTACAAAAATAATCAAGTTAATATATTTATAAAATTTTTTTTCTTCGTGCTAGAAAAAAGAAACTTTTAAATCTGGATTTTTATAGGATTTGTTTATTCATATATATAATTATAAAGTCGACTATTTCAATTTATTTATATCATTTTTTAAATCTATTAAATGATAACTGCTATTATTTTATATTTATTACTATATATTTTTTTCTTGTACATTCTTATGTAGCATTACATGTAGAAATATTTGAAGAAGTAATTTAATATCTGAAATTATATTAAAACAAACATGTTGAAACAAAAATTATATTAATACATAATTATACATAAATATTATATACATATATATACATATATATATATATATATATATATATATATAAATCTATTAATATATATTGATCTAATTATCTAGCTATCTGTATATGTTAATCTAATTATTTAATATATATATTTGCGCATATATATTACATAGTCTATTTATTATGATTAAATTTCGCGCCTAAATAGATATATAATATTCCTAGTTTACACATTCGATTAATTTAATATTGCGTTATTTATTATTTTATTCTCCAATTCTATTATATATTTAAATTTCATAAATCTAATACACTCGGACTTAGAAATGTGGAAAGATTTTTAGCTTAGAAGTATTGACTATGCCATATAAATAATGTTTTAAACGAAAATGTATATTAACAATATCGACTGCGTGTTTTTAGTTCACTAGAACTCTACTTGACTTGATTCCCATTATGAAATTTTTTATTTTTATTTCATAATTAATTTCTCGTCTTACAATGGAAACGAAAGTAGAATTATATCACGTTTATAATGATATTATTGTATTATTCGCCATACGATATTGTAAAATATTTAAAATTTTTCAAAGAAACATCTACAAAGAAATAACATAATAGAAGTTATTAAGCGAAAAACAATTTTGAACATAATGACATTGAACAATGATGTGTTTACTTTTATTTATAGTTATTACTTTGTATTTATAGAAATTGATATCATTTGCAGAACAGAAGTTACAAGTTACAAGTTACAAGTTAGGCTGACATAACGCACAGAAAAAGAAAGAAAGATTATTAAGAAAATCAGAACTTTTTCCTTAGTTATATTAGTAATAATATAATTAGTATTTAAGTGTGACAAACTAAGTATCGTCGACATTACGATATTTTCAATTTACAATTTTCTGTTAAACACATCTAAACAAGTTTGGTATACATAAAAGTGATTTGACGTGCTGACATAGGAGATATTCCTTCTTACATCAAGATCAAGCAATAATGTATAAATATTTACAAATGCACGCAATTAGAGAGTATAAAATACTGCAGGATGTATATAAATCTGGTAAAACATAGAAATGATTTAGAATAAATCGTATAATATATTATCAACATTATCAATATTAATAAAAGGATGTTATTGTATAGATACAAAACCGGTTAGCGCAAGCAAGACGAAACAAGGAAATATTAGTGACAAATTCTGGGATGTGTTACAATTATCATTCAGAACTGTTCTTCTAGAACAGAAAAAACAAATCACGGAAGTTTCGAATCAAAAGATCAAGATACTAGAAAAAAAAGTAGACAAATTGTATGAAACTGTTATGAATTCAGAAGAGACGAACTACGACGATATTGTGGCTCTTGCAACATCTTATTGTAACATGGGTANATAGAGCAGTTTTGATAGTTATGAGAGTATATATACAGATGTATGATATCTTCCATAAACTAGATAACCCAGAATTTAATCAATATCTATATAAAGCTATCGATTTGTATCTAAGATATACAATGGAAAATATATTTATCAACCCACTTGCTACATATTCAATTAGACTTGATATCGAAGACAAAGACTGTACAAACTCTATGCTTTCATTATGGACATTATATTCAAAGAGTTTACATTACAGCAAGACGAATTTTTTTCTTCATCTACAGGATGACTTTATCACAACTATGCATTATTTTTTAGTGGATCAATGGACGATTGCGGTAAAGTATCCATTAGACGTAGGTTTGTTTTGGGCTGGAGCCGTAAATGAAGTGGCCGAATATTTTTTATCTAATTTTCGCTTCACTGAAGCTAGGAATAATTTAGCTGCTGCAGAGTATATGTTAAAAACTTTATGTCAGAAGGAAATCTTAAAATTACCGGAAGATAATCCGCGTTTGGATTATAAGGAAATTCTTCGCCTAATATCTGCATTTAATACTTCATTATGGGGTTTATATGGAATTCTTCTCTTACAGTTATCAATAAATCACTTATCATATCCCCAATATTTCCAGCAAAAAAAGACTTACAAAATAGATGAATCAGAATTAGTATCTTCTATAATGTCTAAGAAATCTGCAAAATTATTATTATTTATGAATTTGGAGGAAAATTTAAAGGATATCACCAATAAAGTCACTGATATACTTGTGTCAAATCTTCAGGATGCTACATTAGTTTTCAACCATTCAGTGAAATATTTTATTATAGCTAATACCAGTCACAATAGCTCAAAAAACGAGATATCTTTCAAGCTGCAGAACTACATAGATTACTATATTAGCTTATTGCACAAATATTTAACGTTTTTTGAAACAGATAGAAATAAACGGATGCAATTATACAGGGAACAAATACATATATTACTAATAATATATGATACTAATTATGAAATTCCAAATATTATATCGAATAACGATGTTTTTCGAATACTGTCCTTCGAGTTAATAGTTGCTTACGCCAACCTTATAAATATGATAATAGAGGATGATGAAGTATTCGAGAAAAAGGCAGAGGAAATAGTTAAATTTTTAAATAATAGCATAAAATGTTATCAAGCTTTTTTATATAACATATATGTAAAGTTAGAGTAACAGAAAGCAACACTTACTTAAATAACATCACTTATAAAAGCGATCATGACAATTATCACTAAGAAAAATGACTTACGAATGAAAATATTTATGTATATACGTAACTAATAATAAATTCATTTCTATATTATATCAATTATTATTTTAATAAATTTTTATGTTTAAAATTGATTCCTTAATTTTTTTATATTTATCGTTTCTTCTTAATATATGCATGTTTCTTTCTAATATATTTTAATTCCTGTTATACAGTTTCGAATTCCGTTTACTATTATTTTGATATAGAAATATTTATCGAAATATTATTTCTTAATACTATTCTATAATATAAAATGTGCAATAAATTATATTATAAAACATATGATATAATATCAAAATATGAAACATAATATATAATAATATAATTTATAATATATAATATCATAAAAATATCATAAATATAATATATTATATAATAGATTGCTAGTTATACAAAAACAAAAAAGTTAGCATATTTATAAAACTCTTTGTGCTAGATAAAAGGAACTTTTAAATCTGCTTTTTTATAGGATTTGTTTATTCATATATATAATTATAAAGCCGATTATCTCAGTTTATATCATTTTTTAAATTCATTAAATAATAATTGTTATTATTTCATATTTATTATTATATATTTCTTCCTTATATATTCTCATAGTATTGCACATAGAAATATTTAAAGAAATAATTTTCATATTAATTATGCATAAATATTATACATATATATATATATTAATACAAATCGAGTGCTTTATATGAGATTAAGTAACAATTCTCCTCTTCATTGAGTTTGTGATAAATATATTTTAATTGTAAAAACACTCTCATAATTATCAAAATGATTTTGCGATCCGTTTCTTTTCCTTTTAACAATTCTAAAGATTTGTTCAAATGATCTTTAGCTATCAATAATTTTTTCTTAGTTGTACTGTCTTTATACATTATAGCCATGTATAAGATGTTGCAAGAGCTAACACATTAATGAAATTTGTCTCAGTTGAGCTCTTTACATCATAGTATAATTTATCCATCTTACTTTCGTACAATTTTATTATATACACTTATATATACTTATTATATATACTTTATTACAATTTTATTTTATCTTCTAGGAAAGTTCCCCTTTTCTTAATATAATTACATAGATTTCTTTCATTTGCTATAATTAAATTGTAGTTGCAAAAATATGAAGTATATATAATATAATTTTGATTAATCTTATATTATATATGTTAAATAATCTGTTATTTTTAACATATATATATATGTATATATATAAATTTATATATAAATTGCATAAATAGGATGTGCGCTTGTAAATGTGTCAATGAAATGTGCGCGATTTATATAAATATATTTACATATTCGAAAATATTTTAAGCAGAAATGTGCATTGATAATAATATTTACAATATCTGTTTCATTCTTATATCTTAATTTAATTAAAAAATTTGTTTGTTTATTAAAATTATGAATTTTATAATTTCATTTTATAGATAATCTTTTGCAATACAATCATAACGTGACATAATTTCATATCATTATATTAACATTTGTCATATGTCAGACTAATTTTTCAGAAAAGGTTGTAGAAACAGAAGTTTCTCGGTGCAATACATCAATGCATACATCAATCATTGTACTTGACTTTGAACAACTTATATTACTTTCTACAAATAATCATATTGCTTGCCACGGAGAGTATGGCATTATACATTACATCAAAACAAAGATCTGAAATCTAAAATCAGAATCCTTTCATTATTGTAATCTGCGATATTGCAGATGATAAACAGAAAAATTCTAAAATTTTACTAATGGAATTATATTTAAAACTTATATATAACTTGTTTACTACGTAATTTCTATTACTAAGTCATGCGACAAATATGTTTTTGTAATAATAATACATAACTTTTTCATTTTCATTGGTGACAATGGCGATGATACATTCGTATGAAAAAAGTAATTGCCGTTGGTTTATACCATAGCTGAATTAATTCGCAATAATCTGTTCATTCCATTTCTTAATTTTATATTAAAATTTCGTAAATCTAATACGGATCATAGAAGTATTAGAGATAATTACATATAAGTAACTTGAATTGTGAATATTTAAACACGCGCGATGAATATCCAAATATATTTCAAACGATCATTAATATATTAATGATGTCATAAATATGTATTTCATTGAATAAATCATTAAATTGTTCAGTTTCAATTTATAATTTATTTTTCATGTTATATTCACAACGTGTACGATATTATAATATAATTACCCTAATATCAATCGTATTAATATTAATAATGTTGCTGCAAAGTAATTTTTTCACTAAAAGCCTAAAGAGATAGCAAAGTAGAACTCTGTCGATACAATTAAACAACGTTTAAGGCCAATAATATTCGACAATAACACGCATGTCAATTTGTGTTTGTCGAAATTCATGTAATATCAATAAGTAACAGTAGTATATCAATAATAACAGTTTGCAGAAAAGAAGTTCATACTAAATAGAAGTTAGTAAAGAAATCCTGGTATTGATAAAGAATGTTTTCTTAGTATTAATTAATATCTAATTAATATTTGAGTGCGACATTAAACAAATTGACGCTGGATATACATTCCGGAATTTTCAAATTGCGATTTGTCGGATAAATTTACCGTAAATTTACATATAAAGGCGATTTGATGTACTGATACGAAAAATTTACGTACTTTATTTCTTTACGTCAACATCAAATAATCATGTATAATTACATGTGCAACCACAAAGATAAGCTAGTTTCACAGATATTGAATTCATCTGATCCTGGTAATATATAAAGATGATCTATTTAAGATATATTATATGTAATATCAATAAAAGAATGTTTTCATGTTACTTTACAGAAGCGCTGTGTCCTATCCGCAATGTCGAAAACATAGACATTGAATACAAGTTTTATGACGTGCTATCTATATCATTTAAAGCAGTGATTATACAGAAAAGAGGAACTTTCCTAGAAGAGTTAAAAGAGACGATAAAATTGTACGAAAGTAAGATGGATAAATTATACTATCATGTAAAGAGCTCAACTGAGACAAATTTCATTAATGTGTTAGCTCTTGCAACATCTTATTGTAACATGGCTATAATGTATAAAGACAGTACAACTAAGAAAAAATTATTGATAGCTAAAGATCATTTGAACAAATCTTTAGAATTGTTAAAAGGAAAAGAAACGGATCGCAAAATCATTTTGATAATTATGAGAGTGTTTTTACAATTAAAATATATTTATCACAAACTCAATGAAGAGGAGAATTGTTACTTAATCTCATATAAAGCACTCGATTTGTATTATACATATACGAAATACGAAAATAAATTTTCTGTGCCTATCTCCATACTCTCGAATAGTCTTGATATCGAGAAAGGAGAAGACACAAACACTGTACTTTCCTTAAGTATATTACATACAGAATTCTTAAAGTATGCGTGTGACATATTTATAACATATGAAAATATTGAATGGGATGTATATGATTTTGTAAAAATTATGCACAACTTTTTAAGGCATCGATCAACAATGGTAGATCCGTTGAAAGAAACTTTGCAATGGGTTAATTGTTCACATCAATTGTCTTCATATTTCATACAACAATCTCGCTTCACTGAAGCTAGAGATTGTATTGCTGCTGCACAACATATATTAAATATATATTACAAAGAATTGCAGAAAATCAAGAAAACAGACGATAATAAGCATTCATTTGAAAATTTTCATGATTTGCATTGTTACAATATGCAAAGAAATGTTGCTACATGTTGGGTTAATTATGACAAAGCACTTTTATTTGTATCGAAATATAATTTATTATATGATACAAATATAAAAATTCACAAAGGAAATAAATTAAAATTAATGTTTCCTATAAAATCTAAAGATCCTGCGGAACTGTTGATATTTACGAACTTGAAAGAAAATCTAAAAGATATTACCAATCAAATCACCGATACATATGTGTCAAATATGAAGGATGCTAAAGCAATTTTTCTGCATTGTGCAAAATGGTCTGATATAGCTAAAACATGTTTTGAAAATGAACAACTAAAGTACGAAAAACTTTCTACAGAACTAATATATACTATGAGTGAAGTATATAAATACTTAACAGTTTTTGAACATGACAAGGATAAAGAAATAAAATTGCGCAAACGGCAAATGCAGATGCTAATAAGTATTTGCGACATTCATTCTACAAATATTAAATACCCCTTTCTCTCAGCTACTATTTACTTAGATTTAGCAATTACTTATGCCATTCTTTTGGACAATATTATAGAAAATATAGGCAATAATGTATTATATATAGAAAAAATGGATGTAGATGAATATGTTCAAAACAGCATAAAATGTTATAAAAAATATATAATTAGAATAATGGGATAAATTTAGAATAATGGGGTATACGTCTTATTCTTTGAAGATTTAATATTTATTATGACTATTATTATGATTATGATTGTGATAAATGACATATTATAAAATAGATGACATGTAAATAATTAATTCCATTCCTTCTTAGTTTAATATAAAAGTATCTGTAGAAATATTATTTTTTAATATAGCATTATTTAAATTACAATTTAATATATGCATATTATATTATATAATATAATGTATCATACAACATACATTATACAATATATATATTATACAGTATACATTATACATTATACATATTATACAATAATATAATATTGTAAAAGATAAAAAACACATAAATCTATTAATATATTGATATTTATAAAATTGTTTTTGACAAATGGAAACTTTTAGAAATTTGGAATGTTATACGATTTGTTTATTTGTATATTTATTTATTATTATGTTTATATAGATACATAATTGTAAAAAACTATTTGTATCGCAATCATAATATTTCTTTTTATATTTATTTGTATTTATATTTGTATTTATTAAAAATTTTCTTATTATTTATCCTATCATATATAATATGACATGTGTTATATTATATGTACAAATAAGTTAAGTAAAAGATATTTTAATATGTGTCAAACAAAAATTATATATATATATATATATGCACGTGCATGCACATACACATACACACAATAATTATGTACTGTTTATATCTGATATGTTAAAAAATATATGATATTCATAATATGATTTAGATCAATTTATATAATTATATTACATTTATTTTCCTCAATTCTATATTTTATGGACCTAATACTTAAAAGTATGATAGTAGATAATTGGATATATGCTTAATTTATAAACATTTAACATGCGCGACAAATATCCAAAAATATATCAAAGGAAAGTTAATGATGTGAATACATATTTTATTAGTTAAATCAAATTTTTTTATTTCATTTGGTAATTTGTTTTTAATATCATAATAATGTTATAATGTTATAATGTTATAGTATAATAATTGTTAATGTTATAATATAATAATATAATAATATAATAATTGTTATAATATAATAATTGTAAATGTTATAATATAATAATTCTTTAATCGGTCATATTGTTGCAGACAAATTTTTCCAAATAAAAACTTAAAAGAATAAAAAAACAGAAGTGCAAAATATTTCAAGTTTCCAAGCTTTTCAAATTTTCAAACTAATAACATTGAGCATTAATCTGTTAATTAATTTGCTTAATGCAAATCTTTATTTTCAAGTAATGTGATAATCTAATAATAGATTGAGCCAGTTTTATTTTTAGTTAATTTTAGACAAATCAGTAAATTTACGAATTTTTGCTTTCAATGATATAATATCAAAAATTAATTAAAAAGAAAACAGATACTATAGATAATCAAATATTTTGTTTCTTCTATTTATCTTATTCTTTTCTTAAGAAACAGCACTTTCTCATCAACTCGCTTGCTTTTTTTCTCTTAATCTTTTTCGAATTCATGCCCTCATTTCCATATTTTTTCTCTTAACTTTTTCTTAACAGTTCTTCTCTTAATAAATAGCGTTTTTATGAACTACTTTTTATGCAGTTATATCGATGTAAAAATTATTATTTAATAATTAATGAACAATATTTTTATTTAAAATGACTTCTATTTAAAATAAAAGAATAAGATGGAAAAAAATGGAAAAAAATAAGATGAAAGGGAAAAATATAAATAAATTCCGTACCTACAATATATACTGCTAAGGAACGAAAGCCAGAAAAGGTAGAATAAAGAAAACAGCAGTAGCAGCAATAATGAAACAGGTAAGATGGAACTAGTGTTTTTTTGTACATTTTTTATATCTATTCAAAGTATCTTCATCTTACATTATTCTATTAATTTAAGAAATAGTCATATCCTTCTTTCCCGATTCTTTCTGGTTTTTCTTCCTTATCCATCTTACCTGTTTCATTATTGCTGCTACTGCTGTTTTCTTTATTTTACCTTTTCTGGCTTTCGTTCCTTAGCAGTATATATTGTAGGTACGGAATTTATTTATATTTTTCCTTCATTTATATGTGACTTCATAAAAAGTAGTTCATAAAAAAACGGATGAGAAGAATATACAAAACGTCATAAAATCAATACTTTTTACATTATTATCAATACATTATATATCTTGATGTGGATGCCAGCATGATATGATTGGCTTTAAATGTACAAATGGACCTACGGTATTTAATTGTGGGGTACAGCTTCCAATTCGAATATAGAAATATTACAAAGATTCCAAAACAAATTCCTTAAAATTGTCTTATAGTTGATACACCTCGGTATGTTACTAATGACACTCTGCACCATGATCTTATACGTTGAGAGACGAAATAAGAAAACATAGCCAGAGATATGCTAACAGGATGGAGAAGCATCATACTCACAAAATCATACTCACATCATCAACATACTCACAAAAAACCTCATGAGAAGCGTCAAGATCCTATGTAGACAAAAAGAAGACTTCCACAAGACCTAAGCGCCTGATCGTTGCAATACTATAAGACATATGCATATACTGGGCATATACTGTTCAAGACTTTATAATATCTAAAAGCCATATGTATTATTAAATGTCACGTTAATGACAGCTTATAATAAATTTCTAAGATGATAAAAAAAAATGCAAAAAGAAATAAGAATGTTATGAGCATGATTGTCAGATCATATCTCACATCATATTCACACGAATAAAACTCGTGTAATACGCATATGGGCATATATATATTAGTAATAACTACATATGAAGCTCTTAAAATTAATTTTATTAACAAATAAAAATTTTTATTTATAATATAAATATAAATAATTTTTTTATAATTATAAAACTTTTACATCACATATCACATATCACATATTTGTTCTATATAAAAAAAAGTTCGATATACATATTATATATTCAATGTATTAAAAAAATCCATTTTTTTCTTATTATATGAAAAAAAATTCATTTTTATTTTTATATAATGTGTTCATATTATTTTCATATAGTATCATATTATATTATAAATATACAATTAATTACCAAGAAGAAAATACATACATGTATACATTTACAATACAAATGTATACATTTACAAGTGAATAATTCAGACTTAAATCGAAATTTAACAATGTGTTAAATAAACGTGTTATAATCGAAAATTATGGATAATAATTGAATCAATTATAATATGGAAGTATTATAATCTTCAACAATTTTATGAAGAAAATATAAAATAATATTGATTATAATCCTAATCGTCCTGGAGTATTACGATATGGAGCAGGAGTACCCGGTTCTCGAATACCAGGCATCAAAATCTCTTTTTTACGCACTGATGCCTGTTCACGCTCAAGTTGCTCCTGGGCACGCGCTTTCATCTCTTCCTCAGCTTCCTTCATTTGATGCTCCATCTCATGCAGATGTTGCATTGCTTGGCGGCGTTTCGCGCGACCGCTACGACCCGTCTCCTTTAAACTGAAGAACATCGGACCCAATTCAGCTAGCCAATGACCGTCCACTGCAGTGACGCATTGCATATATTCTTTGGCGGTCATCACGAGTTCATGATAAACGACATAATCGGGTGTGAAACCCATGCCAAACAATGCCGAAGTAGGATGAAGATGACATGGCATTCCGGTACGGCAATTGACGTATTCGCCGATTCCCTTGAGACGCGCTGCTTGATGAAAGTAGGCGGAGCAGATACATTTGCGCACGACATCCCAATCGGTGCCACAGCTGACGACATCCATTTTCTGTTGTTTAAGAATCTCTTCAAGTTGCGAGCGCACTTCACGTACCTTACGCATTGCTTTAGCGTGTATGAAATGATCATTGCACCAAGTGGTCGAATAACCATTTGCTTTCCATTGATTGTATACGTTCAGATATGTCAGATGATCCGATTCTGGTACTTGAAATTTCTCGCGTGCCGAATCCGAATCTTCCTCGCGGCCCTTTGGTCTATAGAAAATTGATGGTACTGATAGCATGGAGACGATGATAAGAATATCGGCAGTGCAACCAAGTTGAGAAGCGACTATTAACATTTGGCACTGTGGCGGATCTAGAGGAAATTCAGCCATTTGCCGACCGAGAGGCGTCAGACGTCCAGTATGATCGAGTGCACCCAGAATCCACAATTGATACAGAGAATTTAATATATTGTCTTGCGGCGGTGGATCCATAAAATGAAATGCCAGCAAATCTTGTACACCTAACGATTTCAATAACAATACTGTATTCGCCAGGTTGGTTCGTTGAATCTCGGGTACTCCTGATAACAACAACTCATCCAGATATTGTCTTCTCGTATAAAGTCGATAACATTGACCAGGACCAGTGCGACCGGCTCGACCCGATCTTTGATCGGCATTCGCTCGCGATACCGGATATACTTGGAGAGCATCCATACCTATTCGAGGATTATAAACTTTTAGTTTACAATATCCCGAATCGACAACGAAAACGATTCCGTCAACAGTCAGCGATGTTTCCGCAATATTAGTTGCTACGACGCATTTGCGAAGATCATCTTCGGATCGTTGGAAGATCTTTGCTTGCAAATCTGATGGCAATTGAGAATAAATAGGTAAGATAGAGAGAGACGGTGCCGATTCGATCTCCGCTAAACGCTCTTTTAACGCTTCACAAGTGACCTCGATGTCTTCCTGGCCTGGCATGAAAACGAGTACATCACCGCTTTTCGGCTGCAAGTGGATTTGTAAGACTTGTTTCACAGCTGCATCCACATAATCTTCGATTGGGTTCTTCGCATGTAGCACCTCAACGGGGAATGTACGTCCTGGTATCTCAAACGTTGCTGCGTTACCAAAGAACGCAGAGAATTTGCTGCAGTCCATCGTTGCGGAAGTCACAATTAATTTTAGATCGTGACGTCTAGCAACAACCTGTGGAATATATTCAAATTAAAAAATTTGTTTACTTTTTAGTAATATTTAAAATATTACTAGAATTACTACTAATAATATTTAATATTTAAAATAATAAATCATACCTCTCTAAGAAGACCGAATAACACATCAGTTGAAAGCGATCGCTCATGAGCTTCATCCATTATGATCACACTATAACGATCCAAATCTCCTTCTCTCAAACTCTCCCTCAATAATATACCATCGGTCATGTATTTGATGACAGTCTGCAACAAAAAATATGATAATTAATAAAAAGAACTAATAAATAAAGTGCTTATTTTTAGAAATTTGCAAAAATGTTTTATAGTATATAAATTTTTTTTCAAAAAATGAATCAGATTAGATTATTAAAAATCATAAATGAAATTAAAACAGGCCTAAGGCTAGATAAATTACTAGATGTGATGGATGATGATATTGTGTCATATAATTAATTTATTAAATTTATTAAATTTCTCTACTATATAAGATTCTATAATACTTACATCCTTTGAAGTGCAATCTTCGAAACGTATTGCATATCCGACTTTGTCACCTAGAGCAGTGCCCAACTCATCAGATACTCGTTTGGCGATCGACATCGCAGCAACTCTTCTAGGTTGTGTGCAACCAATTATGCCATAACGACTGTAACCATCTTCATGAAGATACTGTGTTAACTGTGTGGTTTTACCACTACCAGTCTCTCCCACGATTATAACAACACTGTTTTCTCTAATAATATTTAACAATTCCTGGCGCACCGCGAATACAGGAAGGCTTCTTCTCTGATGTTGAATCGATCTGTGACGAGCCTCTCCCGTTACTTCTCCTGCTCCAATATGCCGAGCGTACTTCTGTCCAGCCTTGAAATCTGTTTCCTGACCTGCATGCTCTTTATCAGTTTTACGTCGATCGTGTACGCCCATGATATTTCCGATGTGTGTGCCAGCCAGCTCCCAGTGCTTCTTCTGTGCCTTGCGCCTCTCCTTTTGCTCGCGATATGCTTTGACTAATGCCGAGCCTTTCCTTGCCACTAAAGCCATGTCAGAAGTGGGGTCGCGCACAGGAACCACCGGTTCTGGCTGTTTTGTGAAGACGATCCGTCCATCCAAGAAGGGTGGTACTACGTTATGTACGAGCAAGTGTACTCTTGCTTCACTCTCGTCATCTGGATCATCATCATGGTCTAATGAGCTCACAACGCCCGATGTCAGCATTCGATTACGTTCCCATAGTTCGTTATCTTTGTTTATTTGCCGTTGTTGTGCGGATACGCGCTTTTGCCGCCTAGCTTCCAGTTCCATCTCTTTTTTGCGTGTGTATTCTTCAGATACATTAGCAAAGGCGTTGTTCTCGCCATCATCCAGTGCATACCACTCCCTGTCTAGTCGCTGTTGCTCTTCCTCCCATAATTCCTTTTCTTCCCTGTCCACCATAGGAGTAGCACCAGAGCTCTTGTAATCCCTGTTCCAAGGATTGTATTTGTATGACGGCGTGAATTCGCTACGGACACTATCACGCCCATCTCGATTCCCGTAAATATTTGGCGTCGGATGATCCCAGCTTGATCGTTTCGGTTCCTCGTCTTCATCATCGTCCCAATTGCTCTTCGAGGTAGGATCCTTCGTGCGAAATTTCGGAGTCTGAGGTTCATCTTTGAATCTAAGCGGAGTCTGTCTCACGCTGCTATCTCTACCTCGATTCTCTCTGCTTCTGCTCTCCCTGTCTCTACGTCTATCCCGATCCCTGTTCCGGTCCCTTTCCCTGTCTCTGTCCCTCTCATGATCGTGATGCCTGGAGATTCGGTTGTCTGCATTCAATCTTTGACGCTTTAACCGCGATTCTAATCTCCGTTGCGCTTCGGTATTGACACCACCGGTATGCGTAGGCGTTTCCTCTTTGTAAGATCGATATCTCCTGTCCTTTCCTTCGAGTTTTTGTAATTTGCTTGTGGTTGGTTGTGGTTCTTGTGATTGTTCTTTTCTCTTTAGCTTTGCAAGTTTGTCAAGACCTAATAAAGATCCAGAAGGTTTCTTAAAGATATGATCTGAAACCTTCTTACGGATTTCTAAGCCACCACTCGTTTGATTCCCGTCAGTCCCCTCTAATCTATACAAACTTGTATCATATGACATTTTTGATGATGATGTTTAATCAAATCTTATTGCAATATTTTTGATTTCTGTAACAGAAATAATGTCTTTCAAATTTTTTTCTCAGAAGAATTAGTCTTTTAAATCACGAAAAAGAATAACTATTATATTTAATTATATCTTATCAAAATAATTACCAAAATAAGCATAAAAAGTTATCATATATAAATTATAATTAAAATTTTTCTATTATAAATTACAGATTTTTTTATAGATTATTTTAAATTAATATTAAAATAATATATGATTATATTTTTAATATATTTTCATATAAAGAAATAACATGCTAATTGCATTAATAACAAAACAAAGTTTCATATAATTAAATTTGCTGATTTTTAATTAAATTTAATAGAATAATATTACAAGAATATAAAAATCCCTATACAATTATATATATAATACAATCTTTTGCAAATCAACTCAATAATTAATTAACTCTATGACTATGAATACATGTATATCTACAGCAAAAACTATTAACATGGATTAAAGATGCATGCATGTTATTTGATTGTGACACAAAATGATCAGTGTTTGATATATATATTTATATATATATACACTAATATATATACTTATATTCTATATACTAATATATACTTATATTCTAATAACATAAACAACACGATATATGGTTATGTTTCATATATAATTATTATATTGTTTATTATCACTGTGATATCTTAAAAAATGTTGAATAATCTAAAAGAAATTATTACAAATAATAAGAAACAACAAGTAACATAATAACAAACAATGAAATAGATAAAATATCAGAAAGAAATGTCAGTAATGTTAGTAAATAAGGAATAATATAATAATAAAGTAGAGAATATATACAAATATGTTTTATTTCATCTGATTTTAAAGATATAGAAAATATTATAACTAATGGAATAGCTAGACATAAAAGTAAAAATAAGAAACAGCCCAGAATACTAAGTATATATATATATAAAGGATCAGTATTCAAAATCAATTTTTAATCTCAGAAATCTCGAATAGTTGAAGTGACTCTGAAGTGTTGAATGGTTAAGATATATCGAATTTTTAAAGCTTACGTACATATATATAATGTGGATATATATATATATATATATATATCCACAACAAATTAACCTATAAGTAAGCTAAAACACATTTGATACACACTGAGATATCACCATTGGAATTATATAAAAATATCATTAGAAAAAATTGAAAAGAATTTCTTTGATACATACACACTGAACACTATGAACACTAGTATGATCAATTCCGCCAACGCAGATAATAGAAATAAACTAGCAGCTTTTATATTTCCCTAGATTGTTAACTCAATGTACGTATTTATATTTCCTTCAAAGTATTTCGATCTTGCCGAAGATATCTAGCGGATGGAGAGGTTTATGAATTCCAAGACCCTGAGATACTCTAAAATCGGTATCAAGAACGGTATTTAAAATAATTGCAATAGAAACATCATATTAATAAACAAAACTTCTATTATTAATTGTATATTTTGGAACTTATCTCTATGTGATTAGTATTAAAGATATAACTCTGATACGACTCGATAAGTTAATCGATTCTATAGCTTCGCCGGACGAGACTTTTCTGTCCCTGCCGGCTTGTTTCTCGCCCTTTATATGATAAAAAGCGGCGTCCTACTTCAGGGTTATCGACCAATCGTCATACATCATTCGATTTGGACGAATCACGTCACGCGAGTATCAACGGTTTCTTCGCAGTTGTCCTTTGTTCTCATCCGACACGTGCGCGTCGGCTCCTCCAATTAGAAGCTTCTGATACATGCCGCTAATACATGCCGGTTTTTTCCGTTATACTATATATATATATATATAAAATATGAATATATACATAATAAATATTTTATAGAAAATTTGTTGTGATATAAAACTATTAGTATGCAAATATATCATACAAATAATTATTTAATAAGATTATTAGATATTTCCTTAAGTATAACTTGTATTTTTTCAAATCATTCAAAATATAAATATAAAAATTACTTATATATATTCTTATATATATTGTATATCTTAAAATACATATATTTTGCATTTTTTTACTTATTTAATATTATATCATAAGAAATATGAAAAGAAAAGTTCTCCTATATGACATATACAATCCATCAAAAAAATTTAATTAACTTTCTATGCAATTATACTTTCAATCTCCAGAGACTGTTCTCAATTAATTTGCTACTTATTATTTCCATTTGAATTATGGAAATAATAAATTTCAATTTATAATATATACTTAATATTCAATGTACTTAATAACTTTTCAAATATATGTACATATTTATTAAATCTATTATTTCCTTCTAAATAATGCCTCCTCATAATTTTTTTTTCTATTTTTATGACTATTCTTCCTGCGTCATCTAATTTCCTTAGATGTTATTTTTGATCGGATGAGATCCCAAGTTATCAGTGAAGTATTTGATCTTATACATAAATCCATGATGACTTGAGCTTTTGTTGCGTCATGCATTACTCCTAAGCAAGTACCCGTTGCCATATTATAAATAGGTGTACCATTCTGTATAACAATAAAATATTTTAAATATTTGATATCTTTGAAATCATATTTGAAATCATAATCATGTTATTAATATTAATGACATTTTAAATAAATTATTTAAATAAATTAAATATATTCATTGAACATTCATATCAAAAGTAAAATGATATTTTAAGTAATAAATGTTTATAATAAAGATACAATTATTTTGAATTTTATATGCTAATTTTAAATAATTAAAAATATCAAGATCTTACAATACGTTTATGACGCCAATCTTGATTTCCACCCATTTCATGGCATTTTCCGAGTTTAGGGGTCTTTTCATTTCCTTCCATGCAAAGCATTTGACCAAGCACCAGTTCATTTTTATCAGTCTCGTACCACATCTGTGAAATGAGAAATATTAGAGAAATTTACAATTTTTATTTTTTGAGATTTTAAGATTTCCTTTATAATAGTTTACTTGTGCTTTAATTCTTAAACATGGTGTCAAAATAAGTTTCGAGCCTTTGGTCTTAATGTCTTTCTCACTCTGGATACAGAGTACAGAATTTGATAATCTGATTTGATAGTAATCAGTATAATTTCTTTTTCTTGAATGCCAAGGCTGCATTGGTTTCTGATCGAGTCTTGACCATTTATCCTTCAATCGTTTCTCCGTATCATCCGGCAATGTTAATTCAGGATAAACCACTTTTAAGTACCAATCGAAAGTCTTGCATTTTAATTTGTTACGTAACGCCAATCGTTTCGAAATATCACCGTAATCAATCGCTTTAACATTCTTTAAGAAGTAATCCTTATATTCGTCCATCCATACATGTGCTACCCGCAAGGAGTTCTTCAACATGGTATCATGTGGATCATCTGAACCATATGGTCGTCGTCTTCTAAATACATGGCCTACTCGTGAACAAGGAGTCAGCTCAATACTACCACCACACATCCATATCTAAAAAACGAATAATTAATAACATTGCAATATACATAGATATAAGAATATTCGAAAAGAAATGTTACAATAGCAATTACTCACTCGGAATGATATTTCAAGATTCTCTCCACCCCAAACATCCATACCAGTGTCATATTCTCCTATTTTTGTAAAATATTCTCTATCAATGGCAAATAATCCTCCGGCCATTGTTGGTGACCTAATAATATTCATTCGATAATATTCATTTATCGAAAGAATACAATTATGTTTAGATCCAATATATAAAAATATTGTCTTACTTAATAGGTTTAATAAAATCATCATCATATTTTAATGTACCGATTGGTAAATTATCCCATTTGAAGTGAAGACCCCAGTTAAATCCACCTCTTACTAAAGGACTACCAGTATATTGAAATGTATCTGCATTTATGATATCAATTACTGGCATAGGTACAATAGTTCTTGAATACGCAATTCTGGAAAGAAGTGGTTCTATCCACATTTTATTCACTTCAATATGACTATCTAAGAAGATTAAAACATCACCGGTTGCCCTTCTTGCCCCAAACACACGTGCTCTGATTAAACCTTCTCTTTTTTGCATCTTAAACAATTGCACTCTTGAGTCAAAATTATTTTTAATATACATTTGTATTTTTTCATGTAATGCATCGCTATCACTATAATCATTTACTAAGATGATTTCGTGTAAAAGCATTGTTGGTGTTCTTTCAATTATCGAATGCAAAGATCGTAACAAAGTCATATAATGTTCATTGTAAAAACAAATAATTATACTAGCATTCGGTAAAGTGGTAGAATACTTTTGTACTTGGCACAGTTTGTGTCTTGTATCTGGTACATTCCGTTGTATACCAAGATTATCAGATATTAGAATATTGAAGGCATAATTCTTATATCCTCCATCTCTTTTTTGTTGATCTTCCAAATTCTTTACCATACCTATTTCATCTAAACTTGCTAAAAATATTAGTTTAAATTATTTTTTTAAACTTGGCAAACTGATATTTTTATAATTGATTCCAAAGCTATAATACCTTGATTTAATGTAATTGCAGGTTTTACTGGGATAGGCTGCAATTGTTGCAAAAGCAGGTCATCATGATCTTTACTATTCTTCAAATTATAAATCTTTCTGTCAATCAAAATTTGTTTCTCATTACGAGGGATTATGTTGTTTCGTAACATGATTTCTCTATCATTGTCATCATGAGTGGAAACACCTGCTGCCAATACCGTGGGATAGGTAATGATGCTATTTTGCGACAGTTTTGAATATAGATATAGACTGAATGCCCATGTTAATGAAGCTATCACTATGCCCGATAAAAATGATACATATCTCGTTGACATCATCTATTTCAGAAAGTATGGAGATCAATTTTCGTAAATTACCTTTGATGTCAAGATTCATTTTTTATATCAGCTTTGCATTGAGATGCATTGTGAATTAATCATCACTTTTACTTACCGTAAATTAAATAATTTAATCACAAAGTCAATTAAAATCTTGCATTTCGCACGAATAGCAATCTTCACTTAATAGCTAACTGCACATCAGTGTATATATTTTTATAATTCCTTTGATTATAAAAATGCCTGAAACACTTTCTCTTATTCAAACTAAATTTGAAAATAAAAAATCTATTATTGATTTTTATCAATAATTTCTACCATTTGAATTTAAAACATGCAGCGATGTGCACATCTAATCAATCTATATCACTGAAATAACAGTTGACAGTTTACAACAAAGTAAGAAAATTATATTACTTTAGTTTCTTTATCCTAATTTATGTGTAAGCATTGAACATGCTAACTGAATGCTTTATGTGGAAAGTCATTCTATTTTTATTCGATCTTTAATGAACAATAAGGAGAGGCATTTAAAATGTAACAATAATATAATACTTTGACAAATAGCGCATCCAATGAGCATATGATTTTTCCAAACACTATGTTATGCTATAGATCGCAACCAATCATGACATCTCAAAAAGATTGACCATGGCTTGAAAAAGTTCTAGGGACAATTTAACTTTTCCACTCTGTTTTTGATGATTTCTGTTATTCAGTACGAATAGCGTTTTGATATAGATAATGGTATACTGTAAAAGTACTACCTTGAAGTGTCTAAGATTATTGATTTTACTGTAACTTCTTTACTGCAACTAATGAGATGAAAGATTTGTTTTCTATCAGAGCTCGCTGTATTAGCTCGTGATATTATAGTATCGAGAATAAATGTGTGTATAAATACCATTATATATGTGCTCAACTGCAACGATTCGAACGAAAAGATCTATTTGCTGATGCTAAAATGTCATGGATTATAATGTCCGCAATGCAGATCATTTCATTTTAATTTCCTATCTGTTTTGAGATTACAGAATGAAGCATGATTGTAATGCTTTCGCGAAACTTTGCTATTTATAATTAATTTCGAATTCTACATATATAATTTTACTAATAATGATATATAATTTTACAATAATGATTAAATATATAATCTTCAATCAATTTTTATGGATTTCTTTAAATATATAGTTTATCTCATTTATTCTGTTATTTTACTTATATTTCCTTATATTATATTATATTAATTTCTTATATTAAATTTTTCTTTGTTGACGAAAATATGATAGATTTTAACTAAAGAAAAAACTATTACTATTTTCAACTTTTTCAGTTTCCAAACACCTTGATGCGTTATTTTCTTTAGCATCAATTAAAGTTATTGTGTTTTCTATATTTTCCATGAAAACAGCCACCTTAATTTTAATTATTGCGATTGCTTTACTTATTAGCCGCAAAAAAGTACTTCAAAATTTATGACGATAGATTTCAAGATAGTTTCACAGAATACTGCAGATCTATAACAAAACGTATTAATAGTACTTGGCAATGAATTATAGAATATATGTTTAGTTTAAATATTATGTCCTAATGCGCCCCTTATTACAGACTTCTACTACCTTTATGGTACGCGCATAATTTTCAAATTAGGCATTTATTCTCTTTGAATTTGATACATCATAGATAGTCGAATATTATGACTTTGATTAAATTATTTCAGACAAAACAAAAGAGGCATGAAATAATTTTAAATGAAATAGAAAAAATAAATAATATTCAGATTATTATATCTGGAAAAAGAAGATAAAAAGGTAAATATTCAAGAATATATCTTTAAGTAACTTAAGACGCATTATATAATCTATAATTTCTTTGATTTTTTTCTTTTTGTCAATATTGAAATATTTGCGAATATTAAAAAATATCAAAGTTCCACAATTTCAGCCTTAAAACAATAAATAATAATAATAATAATAATAATAATATTTGAAAATATGAATCATAAATAATTATTTTATGAATATCATGCTGCTGTAATAGTTAATATAACAATAGCGAACTATGAAGATTTAATAAAAACTTTTTGAAACTTCGCATTATTTTTAATTTTCTATTCTTTCTCTCTATCAGCGATAGCTTAAAAATCTTTTTTATTATAATATATATGCGATTACCTATACGAGTTATATATGGTTATTGCGCATGCGCAAATCATGTCTATCTTTCACACGATTAGTCAAGTTGCTACGTATAGATTGCGATAGCAGTAAATATTTTTGAAAATCATTGTTTGATATCGTTTACGATTTATATAGTTTGTTCATTTAGGAGCTATATTAGGAGCAAGCTATATTAGAATAAAAGCTCTCAGCGGATTAACGCTTTAATTTGTCTTTATCGGTGAGTCACATAATCTTATTTGATTAATTCGTCATAATATTGGTATGCATCTTCCATGTTATTAATCATTATTAAATTAATTGATGATTATTTCTATCTATTCTAATTATATTAATTACATACTTAACTCTACTAACAATACATTAATATAATTAATATAAGATAGAATTATATAAAAGAAAAAAAGAAAGAACAACACTTTTTGCAAAAATGAATAAAAATTCTTGCTGTAAATGAAACCAAAATATACTCTAGATTTCAAAAAAATGAATTCTTTTTTGTTGCAAGATGATTATAATCATAATCTTCAATATATATTATATGTCATCTTTGCAATATATTATATCCTATATTGAAGTTATATATAGCTAGGGTATTGGTATAAAAGATGTTCTAAATATAAAATTAATTAATAAAATTGAAACTTACGAGATAAAATAAAATAATTTATTACATTAAATTTTATTATAGGATAGTGTGTATATACTTACCAAAATATCAAAATGTCTCTTTATCCTACATTGGAAGATATGAAAGTAGATCACATGATGAAAGTACGTAAAGAATGCGGAATGATCACACATAAAATTAAAAATTTTAAATATTAAAGATATATTGGATCATGTTTAATATATTAATTAAATAACATTACAGGCTCAAGCACAAGCAGAATCACAATATGTCCCTCCACCAATATCTGGACCTGAAATTCCTTCTGCTCCTATATATGTTCCTTCCACACCTGCTGTATTATATCCATCCTTGGGAGATTATATGGGACTTGAACTAAATGAAGAAACCATTGCACAAAACATGCCCGAATATGCACTTGCTACACGTTTAAATACGAACGATGTATGTTGATATTATGTCATTGTCCAATTTTCAATTATTTGTTAAAAAGCTATTGATAATTGTAAAAATTGATTTCAGATGGTTAATAGTTCACCGAATATTACTTATGGCCCATTAATGGGAATGATCGCTCCTTTATCAGGACAATCGCAAATTTTACAAAAAGCCCACGTGACAAATGGTATCAGAGAGGTAAAATATCCAATTGCTATTATTTTCTATTTGCTAAATGAATGAATTTCGAATTTTTATGATTATATACGTGCATATATATTGTGTAAAACATTACGATTAAAACTTGAATTATGTTTTTTGTCATTTTTTTACAGTTAATATTGTGTAAAGATGGAGATGGAAAAGTTGGTCTTAGAGTACATCCAATAAACAATGGTATCTTCGTATGTCTCGTGAGTCAAAGTTCTCCAGCAGCAATGGCCGGATTACGTTTTGGCGATCAAATTCTAAACATCAATGATACTTGCGTTGCCGGATATACGATGGAACAAGTGCATAAACTTTTCCGTAATGCAAGTACCAATGGTATAAAAGTGATCGTGCGTGATAGGTCAGTCTATAAACTAATTAATCTATACATAATGCTATTTATAAAAAAAATTATGTTTTAAAGAAATTCTTTAATAAAATTTCTTATTCTTATTCTTGAATATAAAATTTATTTCGTTATAGACCATTTGAGCGTACCGTAACAATGCATAAAGACAGTATGGGATACATTGGATTCCAATTCAAGAATGGAAAAATAATCGCCTTGGTGAAACATTCATCAGCCGCACGAAATGGGCTTCTGACCGATCATCAAATACTTGAGATTAATGGAAAGGTTTGCAGAATGTCATATTTATTCTAAATATTCTAAATAGTTACGATTATTATTAATATTCTATCATCTGTTTAATAAAATAAATGATAATTATCAAATCACACATTCATTGTTTTACAGAATGTAATTGGAATGAAAGACAAAGATATTACCACAGAAATTGAAAATGGTGGAAATATTATTACAGTGACCATAATACCCTCGTATATTTATGATCATATGGTGAAAAAGTATGCATTTTTTATTATATAAAGCTGTACATACTAGAAATAAATAATTTTAGTTTTGTGTGCATATGTGTATATATATAGAGATTATTATTAATATCATATTTTTTTCAGAATGTCTAGTAGTTTGTTGAAAAATTTGATGGATCATTCTGCATTGGATCTCTAAACGGAAACAAATTTTGTCAATTTCATATGCAGATATACAATTAATTGTGAATGGGCATATTATTCCCTATAGTTTTATTACTATCACAAAGGAATAACGAATATTCTATTATTATAGCACATTCACAAAATACTACATTATTTTTGCAAATATAATGTATGTGATATCCAAAACATCAAGCCCGTCTATTTCGAGTCAATTTCGATACTGATTGGCTAAAAACAATGCAACAGATATGTATCAAAAGTTATTTTTTATATAGAGGCATTCTAAAGCTTTTAGATATACGGAAAATATGCAGTATTGATTATTCTATTTTATTCCTGTAAATTTATTGATATTTTTTCGTTTTTTTTCTTTTTCTATTATGTATTCGATGCATTAAATGAAAAAAATTTTTAACTAGTAGGATACAAATTTTCATTGCATTAGAAAAATAAGGAAAAATTTAAATCCTATTTAATGAAAAATAAATTATATATTTAAAATTATATATTTAAAGAATACCTAAAAAATTTAGTTTGCAATATTCAGTGCCAATATTATTCTATATGTGAATAGACTAAAAAATATGTGTATATATCATACCTATAGCCATTATGTTGATTAAATAAAAGATTAAAAACAGAAATAGACCATGTTTATTTATTAAACATCAGTCGTTTGGTGAATTTAATGTTTACAGCGAACATGGCGACATTTCACACACTGTATAATTATTATATAAAAAAGATTCTCTCTACTTACAATTTATTCAATTCAATATTATTAATCTTTCGAGCTATTAGGTGGACTTTCAGTTTATCTCGGACATCTAGTTTGTATTATGCAATAGTGATACCAGCTGTTTGGAAATAATTTTTCAAATGTTCCGCATCTGGTTCAGGAATTTGGCCCAATAATCTTGATAAATGTTCTGGCGATAATCTTCTAAGACCTTGCACCAAATGGAAACGTACATCACCAATGTCTGCAAATATACATAATTTTATGTCAAAATTATTCAAATTAAATGAACATAACATCAAAAGAAAATATTTATGAAATAAACCAAGATAAAAAGAATTCGGACATACTTTGCAAGAAATCTTTTCGTGCTGTTTTTGCACAAATCAGTTGACTATAACCCACTTGATATCCAACCGCATCATCGAATTCCGGAAGCATGTCTTCATCTGGCATTGTGCTTTGATCCTGCGGGAGTTCGAAGAATGCCACTAATGCAGTTAATAAACGTGCATAATATGAATCGTATGGAGCTTCGAGCATCATTGGACAATCGATTAGTAGATTTGAGATTCCAACAGCCACTATTTTACGTTCTATTTCGCCCGATACTTTCTGTATATTAGTTACAAATATACGTTCCACTACCATTCCAAACATTCTGTAAGTATAAACAAAATTTATTGCGATTTTTCGTATTTTAAGTATAAAGAATCTTATCTTAACTATAAAGTATATTTCGTATATTAAGTATAAAGTATCTTAAGTATAAAGAATAGATTCATAAAACTTACTGTGGCTGTATCTGATCGATAATCGTTATCAAACTTGATGATCCATATTTAATGATGTAATGCGCGCAGAATACTATAAAACCTTTTATAAATTTCGTCGTTTTTGATGACGAAAGTCTTTGAAAGAGAAGTACAAAAATTTGTTTCATATATGGTTCTAAAACGTTCCTGCAACATTATAATAACATTAGAATCTATATGTCAATTGTCAAATATATGAAACAAAAAAGAAAGTATAACATAAAATAAAATAGAAGATATAAAAAAAATGTTATTAAAAAATTCCATTTTATTTAATTACATAGGCAGAATCTCAATAATGAAAATTAAAAATTTTTTAACTATCTGTTTAAGAAAATTCAACAAACTCGAAACAAATTTCAAACATGCAAAACAAATATTATAAATTGTAATGCGTATATTAAAATATATATACTGACAACTCTTTTGTTTGCTTGCTATGTAATTTATAATAAAAATAAGTTCTCTAATTTATGAATTTAATTTAAAATTTAAAATAATTTTTTCTTACGGTGGAAAATATTCAATAATGCTCTGTAATAGCAGAAATCCTTCATGATCATTCGCTTTCGATGCAATTAACTTTTGAAAAACTCCTAGTAATGAACTCGTCTTCTCTTCCTCTACGATTCGCTGTGAGCCATGACTAATAAACGCTTGTAACAAGCGATTTAAGGGATGAATATTAGCTTGACGTTCGAACAATATAGGCGTTAACAGACATGGGAATAAAGCCATATATGGCTCTGGCACATCTTGAGGTCGTAACTCCAGAAGCAATGCAAGAATTTGAAAAACGTATGGAATAAATTCTAAAAATATATATGTTCATTAACAACAAGTATGATTTGTGGCACGTGACTAACTCACCTGGTATATCCTGTTGTAAAATTCCTTGAAAAATAGGAAATAATGCTTGCTCAAAAGACGAAACCGCTTCAAGATTCGTTTTACAGACAATTCTAAAAAGAAAAAATGTTCATTTGTATAAAACATATAAATATCTGAAAACAAAATAATTAAAAATTCTGCGCGAATAATATAAACTGTTTCATATATCATTATTTAATAAATATAACTTACTTGATAGACAAACTTAAAGTTTCAAAGAGGTAATGATTAAAATTTGGTCGGCTTGGGTTTCTGGATATAACTGTGAGAATTTCGGTAAGTTTTGGAAGCAAGTCGGCTAGGAATGGCATCACGGCTTCTTGCAGAATGCTGAAACCTCGCATGATAGCTTTCATTATATATTCATTCTCTTCAGAACCTGACATCGTCAAACAAGCGAAGAGTCCTTTCAGCAAATCTGCTGCTAACGATGCTAGATCAGCTGCTTTAACTCTACAAAATTAAAAAGATTATAATAATTATTTTATAGATCAATAATTAACATATCAAATTTTAGTTCTCACAAAGATAAATTGTCAGCTCCTCTCATTGCCAATATCTTTTCGATTGCACAAGCAGCATAACTGTGTACAACGATGCTATTAGCACTTAAATGTCTTATTAATTGTGGCAAACTCCCTATTACCATTTCACGTGGTAATATTGATCTAAACGTCATTATTAGTTTTATTGCATCTGCTTTAAGTACAGGCAACTCATTCACTGAAATTAATTATTACGCTTTAATTGCGTATTTTACTATAACATATATTTTTGAAAAAAAGAAAATAATTATATTCAATAATATTTTCAATAAATTATTCCATATAAATGTAATTAATAATATAATATTCACCATCTACTTTTGCTAATTCAGGTTGGATATGTTGTTGAGTAAATTGCGGCAGCGAAACAAGTTCACTACTTTGAGTAACACCATGTTTCTGTGTCTGTGCTTTACTCGCGCAACTAGTAACGAGGTAGATAGCAGCATCCTTGCTATGCCAATACTTCAAGGGTTTTTCGGCATAATTTTGTAACATTATCTGAAATAATATAATTCATATCAGGAATGCATATGTGCTGCAATGTGGATTGCTCAATTATAACATTTCTCTCATATAATAATTTACTTGTGTATATGGTCCTAAAATTTCTGTAACCTTCACTTCAAAGTATTTAAACAATACTTTTACTAAATCACACGCAGCACGTTTTCTCGTATCCACATCACTACCTTCAATATCCCGTCTAATATACTCTTCAGGATTATTCTCAAATAATTCTTTATCCGATTCTATAAAATTTTAGCAGTTATTTATTTTTTTAATATTTAATTATTATCATTAAAATATATTTATTTATTATCATGTTTGTGCTGTGATTATGATTACCTCTAAATTCCATGTTGGGTATAATAACTTTCTCGCAAATGTTGCTAAGAACTGTCGAATCTTCAAATAGATGTCTATATTGTGCTCGGTCTGCTACTGTAGCCAAAAATTGTAATGCATTTGAAACTAACTGTAACATATAGTATATATATATTAGATTTGCCATATTTTACTCTAATGACTAAGTATTAAAGGTTTTCTAACAGAAAAAATTTAATTCAATTTTTCTTACAGTATCATATTTGGATTGCTGTCCAATGGATGTGAGTAAATTCCAAATCGCTGTTACAAATTCGGGTAAAATCCCTTGAAATTCCTCATTGTACTTTTGGGCATATAGACTAATATTGTCACACACTTGAGATTTTAATTGTTCTATTACACTCGCTTCTTCGTCATCCTTTAAGTTTTACATTAAAGTTATTTTAATTAGCACATTTAAATTAATCACAGTATAATAATTCTTATAATTACCGTAGTTTGCAGAGAGGGCACATTGATGTTTAACAAAGTATGAAAGTTTTTCATCCAAGATTCCATGTTATCTTCAAAATATTCTGGCAGATCCTATATGCATGTGTATTTGTATTAATATTTCCTAATAAATTCTCATTTATATTCTATATGCAAATAAATAATGCAATAAATAAAACATACTTACTTGAAAATTAAGAGAATAAAATACTTTACATATTGTCACTAATGAATTATATATAACTTTTAAGGCTTCTACATTATTTGCATGTATTTGCGTTAAATTCACTGTAGCCTGTAAAATATTTTGTTTAGAGTTATTTGTTGAGATATATTCTTATTATATATTTATATAAATGTATTTCTTGACAGTTACTCACTAAAAATAAATCTGTCAAAGGTTTTGCAAAATTGTCCAGTACAAACTTTATCTCTGTCCATAGAATGTCGCTTTTAAATTCATATCTATACTTTTTAAACAAAGAATGTGCAGTGTATAAAACTCCATTAATTATATAGAAATCACCAGTATTGAACTTTTCAACCATTTGGTTTATTAAATCAGGCCATTTGTTTGGAAAATCGTACTTTCCAATAATTGATACAGCATCTGACAACTGTTTCTGTATGGATTCTGGGGAATGTAACATTAAAGTAACAATCAGCTTTTTAATTGCTATTCTATCTTCTTCGTGTATACGATCTGTTGAATCTTCTTCCTAAAAAAACAAAATTAAAGTATTTCAGTGAATTATTTCTTATATATAAAAATAATATGATATAAATATAATGTGAAATATGATATGTAAAATATAATGATATGATATGAATAATATAATGTGAGAAATAGATAATGATATGGTATATGGAATATATACTGATATATTTATATATATAATATATGTAAAAATAACAGAATAGATGTAGTACAGAAGAAATATAGTACATATTTAAAATAAACAAAATAAAAACCTACCACTTTCCAATTACGTTTAACATAATTCTTAAAGGCAACTGCACCAGCAATCCTAATTGTTATGTTAACATCAGACTCTACTAAATGAAGTAACAATAATGGATAGTTTTTATTTACTTCCACCGATTCCAAGAATTTCTCAGCTGAAATAAGTTAGACATAAATATACAGATAAAACAAAAATTTAGGATAAGATTTATATGTAATACTTTATATACATATATATATATGTATATAATATATATATAATATATAATATATATATATTTATTTATAATATATTTTTCTATAGGACTTCGTATTCTCTTTCGAAAACATCAGTTTATTTATTTTAAAAAATAATAAATTTGAAGGTTACCTGGACGTCTAACCTGGACATCCGGACTGAGGGTTTGGTTCAGATATTCGCTAAGTGTCATTATATTATTAATATTAAGCTCCATGTTGGTAGTAACAGATAATCAGTTCTTTCTACTTTTCTTAATATCTGTTTGTCTTTTATAGCAACGCAGAAATCAACAATTAAAACGGCATGATACCTCGTATAACTCGTATAACTATGTACAACCGTCTTTCGGTTGCGGCAAATTACAAAATTGTAGCAAAGTTGCCATTGGTTGTTAAGCAGCGCTCGCAGCATTTAATGAAAGTGGCGGGAAGCAATACAATTTACAAAAATCGAGTATTTAAATTAAGATTCTAAAATTAATACTATTAAAATGTACTGATTTAATTTCATTAAATTTAATTAAATGTTAATACATAACATATTTTATAAAATATCATAATCAAGTATCAAATCATTTTAACTCTATGTGTTTCTTTATAAGAAAATTACGTATCACACAAGGAGAATAAAAACTTAATCATAATCTTAACTTAATCATCAAGTTTGTTACAAAGTTATAAAGTAATAATAACTTTTTAAATTATATATTTAAATTACTTATTATTCAAAATAACATAAGTTGTATATTATTTGATATATATTACATATAATGTTAATATATTAAGTGTATTTATTAAGAAATAAATATAATTAACTGATATCTAAAATAATTAAACACGTTTTTATATTGAAATAAGAAGAAAGAAATATAAACTTTTTCAGAGAGTGTTATTCGTCTTCCTATTTTTTTCATTCTTCTCCTTTATTTTATATTTATTAATTGCAATTTTACTCTGTTTTATCTTAGTCTGTATCTTGTTCAATGTATCTTCTGTTAATCTAATATTGTGCATTAGATTATTGTTACCTAACCTGTATTAATAAAAAAAATTATTGTTTTATAATTTTCTAATTCATATATAAATGCTTTCCATTACTTTTAACTAAATCAGAAAATATATTGCGATTTACTGAATTTTTTACAAATTTTAAGTACATTTTTAGATTTTATCATAGTTTTAAAAAAGTGATTGCGAGTATTTTTTACTTGGTACCAGATATTACACCGTCAAGATTCGCTAAATCGTCATCAACATTGGCTCTGATATAATCTGAATCGCATTTTTTTCTCATATCATTTAATTCTTGCTTTAGAACTGTAAGTTCCTCGCCGACTTTTGCACATTCTTCGCGATGATTTTCAATCTCTTTCAATAGCACATCTCTAGACTGTAATAAGATAATGTAGTATAATATAGTATATTTATGTAATCGTAGTATGTATCAAATAATATGTATCAAATATTGAGTTTCGTAGTAAATAATTTAGCAAAATTTAGAACAATTTCTTAATAATCATACATATTCTGTTATCCATTGAGAAAAATAATTTGCATAGTTCCCTGTTTCCGATAAGCAATCATTCCTGGAATAAAATTGCATCAATTGTACAAAACTCTTATTTGCCGGATTAATAGTAATTTAAATTTAGTAATAATACCAAATTATCAACAACAATCGTGTGTTACAGTAATACAATAATATTATGATACCAAAAATAATTACCACTGTTTATGCGACATATTCGCTCGCGCATTTTGCAAATCCTTCAGTTCCTGCTTGTTTGCGGCATGGATCTTAGTATTCGCTGATATCTTCGCGTCAATATCAGACACCTTTCGCACTAACTTAACATAATTTGCTTCGATGTTATTGTTACTTTCGAGCAATTTTGACATCTGATTTCTCCAATATCGTACTTCTCTATTGGACTTTTCGACTAATTTCCTTAATGTTACAAACTAAAATGATGATGAAATAGAAATTTCTTTTTCATTATTTCAGGATTATCATTCATTTGCATATTTTACCTGTTTGATATTGGCCGTGATCACGGCTGATTTGGGGTTTTCAATATCCTCCCTCTCATTGTTAATTGATTTCTCCATTGTTTCGTCTCTACCAAGAAACATTTAGCTAATATTAGATAACATGATTCTTATAATATAATATTTGCTTAAATATTAGTATCAATAATACATTTAAATATTTTTTACGATTATCACGTTTTCTAACACGTCTCTGAAATGAATGAAAATATTCAATATACATTAAAAGAAATTTTATTTCAAATTATTTCAAATTGACCAATAGCAATGTAGCTAGCGTTGCGTGTATTACATTAAATTAAAAGACCTGCGAATTATATATATCTAGTAAAGTATGTCTATTATATAAGTACCCAGTTAATTCAGATATTTAGGTATATCGCATATCTAATATCTAGGGATTTATTTTATTGCTCCAATTATAAAATTATATAAATATGTTTCAATTCAGATATCGAGAATCGAGAGGACGAGTCCTAACAGTTTAGTCATCCTAACAGAACTTAATAACATAATTGTTATGAAAAGATAATAACGTAATCAAACGTAACATGTAAAAACGAATGTAGCATATAACAAAATTCACAGGTTATACATATTACATAATTAATTACTTAATTATTTAATATGTTATTGTAATTTCTATTCTGCTTTACAAATAAAAGTACAAATTACAGATTTAAATGAAAATAAGTAAGCCTTATGGTGCAAGAAGTTCTTTATCTGTATTTGAAAAATTATCATATATAATAAATTAGTGGAACAGAACACAAAAAAAAAGAAAGAGAAAGAGAGAGGGGGAGAGAGGGAGAGAGAGGGAGAGAGAGGAGCACATGAAATCATAATTTAATGATAATAAATTAATATATTTATATATATAATTCAATACTTTTATACATATAATTAGATTGCTAATTTTATATATATGTGTAATATCACTAATTTTTACATATTATGAAAAGTATATACATTCAAATATTTCAGTTTAGCATGAAATATATAAAAAAGATATAAAGCATATGATTTATTAAGTATTAAGAAGTAAATTTGAGAAATTAATTAAATCTTGTAGCAGAAAATAAAGAGTAATATTTTTGCTATATAATCATATCTTCCCGGTTATTTTTATTACGCATATATAAGAGCGCTTTTTTTATTATATATATCCGTGATTACATGACATGAATACATAATTAATGTAGAGAAGCCTACATCAATAAATCAGCAAAATACATAATATAGCAAAATATGTGATATAAAATTTAAAATAATCGCCATTTTTTTTAAAGGATACTATTGGATGTCTGCTTCAACACGGAATGCTAATTATGACCATTGTGCCAAACTAGTCAAACAATCGACAGCGTTATTAAAGCAGACACATTCAGTATGAATCGAAGTATCTTGTATTTGCGTCATCCATGTATTATATGCAAGCACAAAATATTTACATTGCGTTTAATGTAAACTTTTCTCATTTTTATGTCTTTAAGCTGAAGAAATGAGCCATAACACAGTTCTAATTTCGATCGTATCAAAGATGCGAGACTTTATCAGGATTATCGCAAACTTGCATTAACAATAATAAACTTTTCTAAAATCCCAACTTAATTTTTATTTTAATATTTTATTTTAACTTCGATTTCAACATCTTCATTTTATGTAACTATCTTTAAAAAAACTGCCCATAAAAAAGAACAATTTTACTAATTAATCAATTTTACTAATTAATTAATCCAAAACGATGATTATGAAATTAATACAACGGTTATAACGAAAATCCGTTAAATTAATTCAGAATTAAAAATTAATTCTGATCGAAATCTTCATGTATATTAACTTTTCAGGTTGCGTCTCGCTTTTATAAACCCAAGTCAGCTGATTTTTTTCTTCGAGAACTGTCACGAGCGGTACGGTGTGTCTTCATTTCCGCAGTCTTCGTACGACCGCCGCGACGCGTGTTTGTACGACACATAGTCCGCATAATTCGCATTCTTCATCGCCGAATCTATCATTTGACATTGTGGATACTATCCATGAGATTCCTGTCGTGTCTCCAAATGTGTGAAATATTTATGCCGCTGATTAACGCAAATTCCTTTCACGTATGACGTGTACCACGGTAAGTAACGTACAATTGTTATCCGGCGAGATTAATTTTGGCGAATGTTGCGGCTGAAAAAAAAGTGAAAAAAAAAAGAAAAAAAGATGAGAAAGAATTAATTTAGTTCTTGAGTTCACCTAAGTTCATCCAAATTCATCTAAATGCCTTATTTTATTTTGTTAATCTTATTTCCGAGCATTTAACGAATCTTATGAAACGTGAGAGCGTAAAATATAATAGCATGACGCCAATTATATAACTTATGCATATATGTGTGTTAATTTTTTAAATAAAGGTAGATGGTTCTATGTAACATCATTTTAACAATTTTGGAAATTACCGTATACACAATGTATAGGATATACCTTTACTTTTAAAGGTCCATTACTTTTTACATGCTTTTATTATTTTATTTGCGAGCGATCAAAAAACATAAAGGATTTACGATAAAATTAACAATAATTATATTATGATAAAATTATTTCCAAGATTTCAACATACAAATATAAAATATATATGAATTATTACAAGTGCGATCTTTGAGATACATTCAGCGAAGAGTTATAATTTCTAGGCTGCTTCCTGTGTAATCTGCTCTTTAATTATCTTATCTCTTTATCAAGACGAACGAGTCATTGTAGAGTCATATCGTTTGATTTGCGCGTTCAGTTGATACGAATTATGTGAAATACAATTATGTGAAATATGGAGATCTCACATAAATATAAATAACGCTGTGCCTGAAAAATACAATACAAAATACAAGAAATCAATTTGCATTTTATCACGATGATAAACAAAATCTAATGCGATCATTAATAATCAAAAACTGTTCGATTATGTTTTTGCCAAGTGGCACGATCGCCGTTTCTTCTATTCAGTTTCTAAAAATGTCAGTCCGTAAGTTCGTTGAATCAAATTGACTGACTCCGCTCGGATTTTGTTAATAGGTGTCTGAAAATTTGCATTATAATTTTTGCTATTATAAGTTTTGCAGGTATTAAGGAAAATATTTTTGTTGAATTAGAAAAGTGCTATCATGTCGCTTGATATTTTTTTATCAGATTTTCTCAAAGGCTCCAACAGCTAGCATTCAAATAGCACTCAAACAGTTAAGAAATTTTTCATTCGACAACTCGACTTGATAATTGAACAACATTTTTTAATATTTATATTTTTCTTCTTATCTTTGGTATTAATGTATATTAACTTGATAATATAAATAACATAAATAATATAAGAACTTGCAAGATAAATAAAAAATAAATATTAAAAAATATATTTCGTTTAAATGTACATACATATATATATACACATACATACACATATATATATATATGTATATATGTAATTTTGCTTCTTAAGTAAAGAAATCTTTTATCACATGGTGCAAAATCACATCTTCCGCATACACTTAGTAGAGATAAATTTTCTAGAATTCCATGTTGAATAGGATGATCAACTGATAAATAACCGCATACTGACTATGTTTCATATTCTGTCACATGGAGGATGTAGCAGCCGCATTAATTATACACTGTCTTTAAAACTTCTCTGTCTCAGTTTTCTTTAAAAAAAAGGAAAAAGAAATAAATAAAATCTTAATTATAACGTCAGTAAAAAAAATAGTTTTCTTATATTTTTGCATTTTATAGAAAACAGTTGTGTAACAATTATATAACGAATGTAATCGAGCTCTTTGTAAATTCACTATTATTTATTATTAATTATTGAAGTCTGTCATAAAAGATTGTCAAAATTCATTAAACCACACATTTACCTTGCTGTTGAAACAAGTGCATGATTTATTAATGATATTTTTAATGAACAGCTCGATTGTACGCAGTTTACACACGTGTCTGCATCTTTCTATCACGCTCCACGATACATTCCCCTGCTAACATTTTCTCTAAAGCGGATTTACGTAGATCACTCGTGCACATTTAAATCGCTTCGTTACACTCATTACACTTATGACCGATCGATCGCGCGCATATTAGCTTCGGCACATATTCGCTCTCGGCGAGAGCAAATAAACAGCGGAAAATATGAACTACAAACCTTCTTACACATGCTGACTTTATTTGCTTTCTTTTAATGAACCTCTATACGATTATCATATACATTACGTATTATGTTGATTAATATCTTCTTTCTAAGAATAAAATATAGTCAGCGATTAACCATGTAAATAAATATTTGTAATGCGTTTATGCGAGAGAATAAATATAATCATAAAAAGCAAGAGAGAGAGAGAGAGAGAGAGAGAGAGAGAGAGAGAGAGAGAGAGAGAGAGAGAGAGAGAGAGAGAGAGAGAGAGAGAGAGAGACAGAAGGAGGAGGTATGACAAATGAGAAGAAATGAATTTTCTTGTTATGTGGACACGCAAACTTAATCGTTACAAGAGTATATTGACCTCGCCTGTCATCAGGCAGGTCGTAACATAAATTAGAAAACACGACTGCATGCACTTACACGCGTGTTCTAATTAGAAAATTGCTACATCCCATAATGAAATGAATCACCTAAAAGATTAGACATACCTTCATTTTCGCTGATACTTTATTGTACTTTTAGTTTTATTTCCAGAAATAAGAAAGATAAAAAAAAGAGCAGAAGATTTTCCAATTATTCTAGATTTCTGCTAATATCATATTTAAAAATTACATTTAAAGATTACATTTAATCGCGAGATATCGAGATGAAATATCGCATTGATTAATCAAGTTCATCGCCTGTAATATTGCAATAATTAACGCAGAAGAATATAAATAAATGTCTTTTATAAGTAATTCTATTATAAAGCTTTAATTTGGGCGAATGCATTCATACGTGAATGAACTGTGATAATGGTTATCACAATATATTATCAATCCTTACTGTTCAGGCAGATAATTATATAGTAGTCAGAGACTCGACCGGATGGGGCGTTGATAATGACTATACGATAAGAAATACCAGTGAGTTTCCGCTAAGTTGATGTACTAAGAGTCCTTATGAATATATCATGATCCAAACGATCTAAATCGCGAAAAACTAATCATAATAGGAATATATACGCGTATATTGGAAATCAGAAGAAATTCTTTCTTTCTTTTCCCGCAAATATTTCTGCAAATTAAATCCATATTTAGTTCACATTTATTCTAAATTATGTATGTATTGTGCATATATTATGTGCTGCAACAATACTTGTAATTTTAAGATAGGTTTTGGGTAATACAATCGTTAGTTAGGTATGATAAGAATGAAGTACACGACTGCATTCTCTTGTTCATTGATATGCGATACAGCATATAACGACAGGGATAGCCTTGATGCCGATATACATATACTGGCCGGATGCGTCCATTGCTTTTTTTCAGCTTGAAGGATGACACACAAAATCATTGCGTCCATGAATAGCTAAGGAAATAAAAGATAAATAAATCCTAAATAGGAAAAACAAAAGTACACTTACTGCTTTAAAATATGAAAAGAATGCTAATAAAATTAGATCCTAATATATGTTGATAAACATAAAAATTATGAAAATATATTTTAATAAAGTAATTCGTATGGATGATATAAAACAAACCCTTTTCATATTAAATTATCTATTAGATATTAAAACCAAATCAAATATGCTTTTGTTTTATAGAGAAAACGAAGATGGTATCTCGAAATAGGCCATTTAAAATAACAACTGTTGGTGATGGCATGGTTGGAAAAACGTGCATGCTTATCACGTACACAAAGAAAGAATTTCCGACGGAATACATACCTACAGTGTAAATATCATAATTAACAATGATAGTTTGTTAATGAAATATTATAATATAAATATTTTTTACATACTGTTTTTTTTATTACTTTAAAGATCTTTAAAGAACTTTCGGGATATTTAGTTTCATTTAATTTAGAATATTTTGTTACAGTTTTGACAACTATAGCGACAATGTATCCGTAAACGGGCAGCAGTTCCAAATGACACTATGGGATACAGCTGGTCAAGAAGATTATGAACGGCTTAGACCATTATCTTACCCAAATGTGAGTGATAATAATCCATTAGAATCATCATACAATGATTTATTATTATTCGTTAAGTAAAAAATCCTTATCATCATTTTTATTTCTTTTATAGACTGATTGTTTTCTGCTCTGCTTTTCCGTAAGTGCTCGTAGCTCTTTTGAGAACGTAGCAAGTAAATGGCATCCAGAAATCAAAGCACACTGTCCCAATGTTCCGATTGTACTTGTTGGTAAATATATTGTATCAGTCTTTTGAAGAAATTCGTGGAGAAACGAAATGTTTATTTTTAAATTTATGTTTTTTAATTACATAATGCATTACATAAATAATAAAAAATAATATAATATATATTTATAAATAATAGAAATAGTAGAAATAGAAGATAAATAGAAATAATATATATTTCTTTTTCCTTTATCCACTTGTATAGGTACCAAAGCAGATCTTAGAAATCAAGAAACTCTAGATCTTATCACTCCGCGAGACTGCAATAAAATGAGAAAGAAGCTCAAGGCCATCAAATATGTTGAATGTTCTGCGATGAAACAAGAGGGTCTTGACGATGTCTTTATAGAGGCTGTTAAAGCTGTACTGAAAAAACCATCATCGAGAAAACGTTGCTGTCTTCTTTAAAATGGCTGAATATTGAGATTAATGTACAATCAACTTAGAATGGGATGATTATAGTTATTAAGACTTATGTTAAACCAAAGATCTTTGCATCTTCTTGTGTCTCTTCTGTATATTTCATTCTTATTTTTAATTTTCTATTTATGGATATTCATTCTTAAAAAGAATGCATGTATTTAGCTATACTAATACTATGTATTTAGCATCTTATTGATAACATTCCTAAATTATATTGCTTTTTATATATAAATTAATCATACAATTATTTTCCACCATGTAAATATCTGCTACATCTCTCTTTATATATTTAACATAAATCTTTATATCTAAAATAAAAAGTATCTTATAATAATATAATATATAATTTATATAATAATTAATAATAAAATTAATTGTGAATGCGATATATATATATATATATATATATATTTGTGTGTATGTATTTATTTCATATATTTCACAAACTTTTAATAAATTGTACCCCATATCTTACAATTAAATATCTACAATTGCATATATCTGCAATATATAGATATATATAAAAATATAGAAATTACAGTTTGCAAAATTCCTCTAATTCCCCTAATCTCTCTAATATAACCATAAGAATTTCTAACAAATAAAATAAAACAACTTATAAAAATTATATATATCCTTAGTCTATAATAATTTCAATAAAATGTATTAAATGATAATATTCTTTTAAACGATAAAATTATAATTTTGGTTTGTTTATTTCCATGACATTCTTCAATTTCTGTGCTAGCATAATATTTCCGGTTATTTTCAGTTTTCCACGCATAAATGCTGTCTGTGGATTCAATTTTCCCAATGCCTGCAAAAAATAGGAGAATTTCGTTTACATGAAAGAAAAGTAGAAAATATATATTTCAATTTTATAATAACTTACAATTTCAACCATATCTTTGTCGTCTATAGTAAGCGTAGTATCTGCTTTCCCAGATTTAGGTTTTCCTTTATGCACTTTACCGTTTTTCAAGTCAAGAGCTAATAAAAGAGACAAATAATATTTATATTAAATGCATTAAATCTTCTTAGCATTTATTTTAATCTTTTCTTTTCTTATCGAAAAAGATAAATTAATTCTATTATTAATTATTATATAAGATATCTTATTTTTAAATATTAAGATTTATATTAAATATACATACGCGCGCGCACGCACATACGCACGCATGCATCAAGAAAAAGAGAGAGAGGAACAGATATTTAGAAGAAAATAATAGTATTTTATACATAAAATAACATAGCACATCTTAGAATGTTCTAAGAATATTTTTTCATATTTTTTGAATTAATTATTCAATTCAAAGTATATTATCTTAAATATATTTGTCACGAACATGATTGAAATCACTTACTCCATTCAGATGCCGGTTTTCCATCAACAGTAATAATATATAAGAAAGTCGCATTAATTTTCTTAGCTCGATCTGGATTTGTTTTCACATGTTCGTCAATGGTCGCGAATATGGCATCGCTCTGCAAATCTAGTTTTCCAGAACATGGGTTTGTTCGCAATTCTGTTTTAACATCAAATAAGTCGATGTATGCACCTATAAAATAAAATCATTTATTTACGTATGTAAATCATTTATGTACGTATATTTTCTCAGAAATGAGATAACTTTAGTGAATAATAATCAACCTGTTATAACTGGTACACCAGTATCTGCAACAGATGTTTGGAAATGTATTCTGTTCTCATTACGCCACATATCAGTGCACAATGTTTCACCTGGCATTACTGGTCTTACAAATCTTACCTAAAAATTCAACAACTGTACATAACAATATTATGTAAATATCAATGTTTAAATTTTTTTTAAATTTAGAAGTAAAAAAATATTTCTGTTATACAGATGTTTATTGAGATCGAAACATTTTTTTTAAATAGAATATAATAATAAATTAATCTTTTGTGTTTAATAAAATTTATATTAATGCAAATAAGAACAAAATGTTTTAATTAAATTCTGTTATAATCTTTAAATTATATGAGCAAAAAGAAAGTAGAAGTTTGATTGATACGTTTATCGATATTTCTATTATATTTCTATTATATTTTCTGTATTTTCTGATGCGTTATGTGTGAATTATAAAGTAAAAAGATTCTATTTATCTATTGAAAGAATAAAATAAGAAAAGATAAAGCATTGTGATTTTTCTGATATTGATTTTTCTATATATTCTATTTCAATTTTCTTGTTATATATATTTTATATAAATTTCACTATCATGCTCATGCGATATGTATGTGTGTGTGTGCGTATGCGTGCGCGCTATGTATTTACATATGTATTTACATGATTGAATGCTATTTCATATTGTTAATTTTATCCCTACTTCAATTATCAGTCTACATTTAATATATGTAATTATAATAAGCTCTCAGTAAAGTACTTAAAGTTCAAGATAAATTTTATGAATTCGATTTAATATCAAATAATATCAAATTATTAAAAATATTATTTTCATGCGAAGTTTATAATATGGATATAATTTCGCTTTCATCCTTATTAAATATTTTAAAGAAAGTATTGTTATTTGTTTAATTTCTTAACGTTTTATTATCTTAAATTATTATCATGAATACTTAATGATAATTATACCTTAATAGCTTTGAACAAATGTGGATCGCCATTAGCATAAGTTTGAAGAACGTGACGAGTAGAAAATCCCAGAGTACACAGTCCATGTAATATTGGTTTTTTAAATCCAGCCATTTGAGCAAAATTAGGATCAATATGCAAAGGATTGAAATCTCCACTCAATCTATAAAGAACAGCCTACACGGACACAATTATTACACATATTAATATAATGTATATATTTATATATATGTATATTAATATAATGTATAAGATAAATCATTAAAGCAAGATATTTAAATATTTGTATTACACTAAAAACGAAATGAAAATAAAGTTATCTAATTGCAATATGAGATCAGATATACAATAATAATAAGATTATATCTAGAATATATATATCCATCTTATATATCTAGAATGTTAAATACATAATACCAGGTAAAGATTATAAAAATTGCTAATTGAGTATAAAAAATAAAATTTATATATGCTTTAATGTTTCTTTCAAAACATAAATTCTACTTTTCTAACTACTTATGTAGTTATATATGTAAAATATCGAAGATTTTCATTTATATATTTTTATATATCTCTCGTATATCCATATTCTCTTACTTGATCAACGTTGGTTTCTTGTATAACTGTAGCATCTGGATTTCGAGCAGGATGATCAATCGTCGGAATAATATATTGTGATGTGCGTTTTGCATAAGGAACATTTACACCAACGACGAATACAGATATCTGTCCAGTTGATAATATTTCTCCACTTGTTACATCATATGTATCATCTAAAATATGAGATATAGATATAAAAATATATAGCATTTAATAACTTTATTACATATATGTAATTATAAATTTAATCAAATTATGAACTATGATTATTCAAGATTACGTACGTTGCATTAAAATAACAGCGCCTTTCTTCTTATTTATAACATCTTGCACTTTAAAATGCGTCTCTATCTTAGCTTCTGTAGGCAAACGCTTATAAATTTCTAAATATTGTTCCCCATGGAGAATCTGGAAATAGAAATAGCATAAAATTTCAATACGATAAATGTATTTCGATACGATAAATAAATAATACAATAAATAAATAAACATAAACATATAAATGTATATAGAAAAAATATTAAAGAATATTATATATATAATATATTATATTTAATATATTATAGAATAATGATGAATATCAAAATCTAATTTATTAATCTAATTTATTAATACCTGTGCTAAATTAATTTCCATGTCTGGTAGACTATCCTGCAGAATAGAAGTACTTATGCATCCCATAGGTCCATATAAAGTATAGAAACTAGGCAAAATACAAAACGCTTCATGATTTTCATATAAATATCGTATATCACCTGGTTCTTGAATAGTAGCTCCGACTGAAATATGAAAAATAAATTATAATAGAAATCAAACATAAATTAAATATGTATATTCTATCTATTTATAATACCTCCAAGCGCATACAATATAACATCGCGATAATTGTAGTTGCTTGTTATAATATGATTTGCCTGTGAATGATATATAATAGAAACAATAAAAATTAAGATTACATATAAATAAGATTACATATAATTATGCATAATAAAGTAAAAAAATTCACAAATTCATTTAATTTCATTTATTTATTCATTCAAAGATAAAAATTCATATACCTTATCGGAAGAAGTGCTTTTCAAGTTTTCAAGGACGTTCATTAATTGTCCTGTCACTTCCTGAGAAAAGGAATAAAAAAAGATAAAAAATGTGAAACAAAAAATAATAAAATTAAAATAATTAAATACTTACGTGAATTGAATTGAATCGTTTTGCTGTTGTCATGTCAGTTATTTTTAACCAGTTTTCTTGTACTTTTTCCGGTGTAACATTGGACAACAGATCTTGTCGCAAAACACAACCCGAAGATCGGATCAAATTGCCTACAAATCCAAATAAAATGTCTTTGGACTTTGGTCTTTTGAGTTATTTTTATGATGTTTATATAGTTGATATTATTTTAGATGTAATAACTACTTAGCTAATATATTTTTTTAATTTACTATATTGTTTTACATATACACATATACACATATATACATATATACATACATACATACATACTTATGCGCATAATTACTTAAAAGTTTACTAATTGATACTCACATTTACCAGCCCAGCCTAATGCTGCTTCAATTATCGAACCATTTTCATTACAATCCTCATGACATAACCAGAAAACAATAGGTGCTATCAATTCAGGCTTCATTTGCTCAAAAAATTCTGTCGGGAAAGTTATATAGCCTTTTTTATATATCACACTTAGAAATGTTAATTTTTTTGTAAAGATTTATTAAAACATTTTATTACTAATTTATTTATTTTACTGCTAATTATTTAATTATATTATTTTATTAAATAATAATATTGAATCTATATAATCCACAATTAATTAACTCAGTTACCTGGTGGAAGAATGTCTTCTGTTAAACGCGAAGCAGCTGTAGGTGCTATTACGTTGGTATAAATATTTTTTTTCGCGCCTTCAATGGCTAATGTATTCGCTAAGCCTACAAGACCTAGCTTTGCCGAACTATAATTAGCTTGTCCAAAGTTGCCATATAAACCACTATTACTTGTAGTGAAAATTATACGACCATATTTCTGCTTAATGAAATATGGCCATGCTGCGTGCGTAGTTTTCATAGAACCTTTAAGATGGACATCATGTATCGCATCTAAATAGAAAAAATCGTATGTTTCTAAAATTTCTAGGAAATTATGAGTCTTATATGATTTGAAACGTTAACATTATATTTATATTATATCTATAAATAGATATTTCCCATGTTCTCCAAAATACGAAATCTTGCATAAAAAAATTTTATTCCAAATTTTCTATTTAGTTTTTGATGTAAAATCATCATCATCATTTGTGTTATCAGCATCTTGTATATATTGGATAAATATTGTATTCTATTTTATTCTATCTTAATTTATTCTATCTTATTAATATCTATTCTATTTTACAAACCCCATTCTGCCTCTGACATCTTCATAAATGATACATCTTTTAAAATACCAGCATTATTAATGACTACATCAACACGACCAAATGCTTCAATCGCTGTCTTAATGATTTTTGCACCATCAAGTACAGAATCATAATTTGCAACAGCTTGTCCTCCTAAACAATTATCATTATTATTATCATACTAATCATTTTAATTTATACATAAAAGTAATGAAAAATACATAGAAATTAATATGAAGGACAGAACTTATTTTCAAATTTAAATCACATAAGAGTTATTTAAATAAATACCGATATAAATGATAATTATATAGAGATATGGCATTAATAGTTTCAATAATGAATAAAGCTATTCAGAATAATTCAGAACTAATTTAGATATTAACCATTTCGTCGGATTTCCTGAACTACAGCATCCGCACTATTGGTGCTACTTCCATCTCCATGTCTGCTGCTTCCTAAATCATTTACAACTACATTAGCACCTCTGGATGCAAATAACAATGCATATGCTCGACCTAATCCTGAAATGATAATGATAATTAAGATATATTTTAACTAAGATTCTTAATTAAGATTTAATTAAGATATACATGTATTTTTCACATTTATATATAGATATTTCCGATATTCTCAAAACGAAGCATGAACAAATTTTATTTTGTTTTTTTTGCATTACGTTTTTTATGCAAAATCATAATTCACTCATTTTATCATTATTATATCTGACATATGTGACGTTTTGTCAATGTAACAAAACTTTGTGATATGTTCATGATAAAATTAGTGAAACCAAAATAATTATTATATATGTGTAACTAAATATTTACACAACTATATATACAGTATTTTCATCATTTCTCATTTTATCATTCTTATTTTATTTTTCTCATTTTTGCTTCAGAATTCCGATGTTTCGGTACTTTTCTCTTTTTCATAAAAATGATTAAATAACAAATTTTTGTTAGAAGTTGAAATTAGTTAGAAATGATACATTTTAAAAAATTGATACATTTATAAAAAAATTATAATAATCTAATGATAATTAAATAATAAAATATAATTTATAAATATTGAATTCAAATAAAATTAATTCGGATATAAGTAAAAAAATCTAATTCAGTTATTCACATATGGTACTTAAACGCTTATCAAATTTCTCACGTAACGATCAAAATATATAAAACAATATTTACCTGTACCAGCTCCCGTTATTACAACAACACGACCATTATAAGATAATTGTTGTGACATTTTTCGTGTTTAGATGAATACTTTTAGTTTTAGCAACTTTTCCTCCACAACAGATAAATTGTAAATACAAGTCTTGATGCAAAAGCGCAACCTTTTATCTTATTATATTAGTTCGAAAATAAGAATATTCACAATGATAAAGCACATTTATATATTATCAGCGTTTAAAGTCCATGCATCTTATATATCACACATTGAAGTGAGTAGGCAACTTTATAATACATACACACGTATGCATGAAAGAATTTCATCCAATAATTTTATCCAATCCCTTTTTCTTTTTCGGAATCTTTCAAATTCTGTTGTACAAATATATGTATGTATAATATGTATAATATTATTATGTAAACATCATTTTTAATTTATTTTTCTAATTTATTGTTGAATCAATCTAGTATTAATTCGATCGTTGAATCAAATCTCACTATTCCAACAACAGAGATTCGCTGAGAAGCGAAATTTTTTGCACTTATGTACTTTGCACTTATTTTTGCAATTATATATCGCACACATTCTCTCTCTCTCTTTCTCTTTCTGAGAGAGAAAGAGATTTTTGCATCATAAAGTACAAAATCGAGTACAGAATACAAATAATTTACAACAGCTTCTCCTCTTAAACAATTATTATTATTATTATCGTAGTCATCATTTTAATTTGAATTTAAAATAACGAAAAATACATAAAAATTAATATGAAGAACAAAATTCATAAATAAATTTCTGAAAGAGAGAGAAAGAAAGAGAGCAACTTAACATTTGCTGTCAGTTTACATGCTTTAATAACATGACGCTACCATCCGGCGCGGTGAGCTTAATATGGTATTAATTTCGATGGACTCCGATAGATGACACAACGAATCTGTTTACAAACTAAAAATTACTTTTAAAAAGTTCCGCTACGTGCCTCTACTATAGTTTTGTCAAAAATAAAATAATACTGGATAATACTTCAATTTGTCAATAAGTTTTTATTTTGATTACTATGCGAACAAAATAAAAAATAAAGAACTTTTTATATATGTAAGTATAATATCATTTAACAACAAATTAGAAAAAACTATTATTTTCACGCAATGGTACATCACTATCAAAGCTGTCGTCAGAGTCTTACGCAACTGTATTTACTATGATTTAGTGGCAGAATTCAGTAGTAATAAATGTATAGTGATCGTGATTTATTTAAATAAAGATGATTCATATAAGAAAAACAAAACCTTTTAAATAGAATAGAAAGAATATTTTTATATAAATACATAATATAAATTTCTTCAATCTTATTATAGAGAGCATTCTTTATTGAAGATATTGTTGTACAAATTAGAAAAAAAGCAATTAATAGTTTACAATAAGATGACCGAAAAACCGAAAAAGAATCCATGGTGTGTGGTACCTGAATGTACCCGACATTTTAGTTTAGAAGGACGGCATTTCTTTAAATTTCCAAAGGAACATGATAGGTAAAATGTTTTATTACTTTCATCAGATTTTATGTATCCTTGTAAAAATATGTTTCTTATATCGATGATGGGTTTATATGCTATAACATATATATATAATAGATGGTTACAATGGGTAAAAGCATGTGGAAGAACAGATTTGGAACCAAAAGGTCCGTTATATGCTCATCAAAATTGTCGCTTATGTAATTTACATTTTGAGGATAAATGGTTAAGATTAAATAAAGTCAGAGCTCGTCTTCATCCAGATGCTATACCAACGCGTTTCTTTGGTCCACCTTTTGGCAAGTAAGCAATAATTAAATTATTTTTGTCTGTAAAACATAATATATTTATAATATAAACAATATAATGATATTTTATATTTTTTTAATATCATTAAGAACTGTGTCAAGATATAAATTAAAATTTGTTTTCAGAATTTGTATAGTAAATGGCAAAGTACAAATGGAACATGAAAAGAAAGATGAAGAAGATACTAAAATAGATATCGAGCAAGAAGAAGAAACAAATAAGTCAGTGAAGCCTATGTTTTATTTTTATTCTTATTTATTTATTTATTTTTTTTTGATAGAGAGATGATTATTTACGTATAATAAAAATGTATATATATCATAATTTATATTGTAGAAGATATGCAGATAAGGCAATTGAATCTTCATTAACACAAGATACAGATGACAACAGGTAATAATAATTTTTTATATACTTGTACATAATAAGAATAAAAATAATATAACAGAAATATATAATATTTTTTAGTGTTTTACCATCTTCACAAGATTTGTCAAACAATGTGGAAACTGTTACAATTACTGAACCGTAAGTTTTCTTTTATTATAGTTATATAATGTAATGATATATCTTTTTGCATTTATTTTGCAAAAAATTGTTTCTTGATTAAGCAGTAATTTGTTTTATTTAATATCTAAAGAAATCAATAATATGTTGTAGAACTACATCTAGCACTGTACTTGTAGCAATAAGTACACTATCAAAAAAGAATCTTCAGAAAAAAAAATTACGTATTGAAGTTGTAAAATTAAAACCAGTGCAAGATAAAGCATTGCTTGAAACTATCAGACAGCTTCAAAAAAACAAATGAATATGAATCTGAAATTCATCAGATCTTCTTTTATTTTCTCATTTTATTTATCAGAAGATGAAATAGCTAAAATATAAGTGAGTAAAAGAAGAAAACGAACAGAGATTTTAATGTTATATAATTGATGATATATCATTGATTTATTCAATGTATTGAATGTAATTTTTTATAAGTTTGAATTTTGTAATAGATGGATTTTAATTATTGGAATATTCTTTTGCTTATTCTTAATAAAAAATTTATCTTTAATGTTTTAGTTTTGTTATATAAGTATAAATTTCATGAAATATGATTATAATATGTATAATTTTCTATTATCAAAATATATTTAATTTTTTTAATCATTTTTAAATTGTGTACATATATATGTAAATTATCCTTTTTATCATATAATCAACTAAAAATGTTTATATATAATTCGTATGATGTAATAAATATTTAATAATTACTATTTTTGTTTTCTTTTCACAATTTTTTAAAAGTCACTATAATCATCTTCAATTTCAAGCTTTTTCCCATATCCCTAGTCTTACTAAAATTCACTAGAAAATTGAAGTTTTGATTGGTTATGAATATATTGAATTCCATATGTTACATCTATCACTGCTATGCATTTCGCACTTTGTGCACTTGAAAATGCTTATAATCACTTTGAAATACTTATAATCAATATTATAGTGGAAACTTATTTTCTGAAGTCTTTGGAAAATATTTTATGTTAGGTTCAATTTATTTTTCATTGATTACATTAGGAAATTTTCATTAGGAAAATTTATTTTTCACCAGTCATACATAATCTACAGTCTAGATACAATGTCTTATTTCCAAAAATAAATATTTAGAATAGTTAAGAAGACCCTTAATATTAAAAATCAAATATTTTATATACAACGCTCAGTATATAATTATTTTTTAAATAATACATGTAGAAGATGAGAAATTTCGATCATATGGAACAAGGGACTTGAAATTATCATTTTGATTATATCGATCGATATGTCGGATATAAAATGTCTTCCCCCAAATCTCGCAACTTTTGTGCTAGTCATATTTTTTTCCACAAATATTATGGCGATTAAGATTGTTACTTCAAACAATGCTCAATACTCGAGAGATATTCGATTTAATGGCATGGACACTGATCGAAATTATAATTTTGAAAGCATACGCTCTACTTTTCTCGACATTGAATTCAATGAGTCACCATTCTTCTCGGCATTTAAAATGCGGAAAAAAAATAAAATTATTCGAATTTATCTCTGTATTTACGATGCATATGTGATCTATATTCAGATTTAGTATCAAATGTTTGAGATTTATTCGATAATAAATTTTATTCATCTGTTGCAAAGGTAACACTTGATAAAAGCATGGTACGACATAATGTTAATAGAGTGGCTAATTGACAATAAGTTGAAAGCTCTCGCAATTTAGTCAAAGCGTATAGTTCTATGATACGTCGTAATCAACGATCCACCCATCTGCATGTCGCATCGCGTGGCATCAAATAGCGCCGGGCACACCAAGTGTGAACTGACACGACACGGCCGAGAGTATTAATGACGGGAAGGGAGAGGGAAACGTGTTTCAGTCGTAAAATGTGTAGGATTCGAGCGGTAGTGAAAGAGAAAGAGAAGAAGAGCAAACGAAGAAAGAAGATAGAAAAGCAGTTCGGGTTTCTTCGACTATTTCCGGCTAGCCACTAGTGTCGCTAGTATCGCTTCGGCAAAGTGGTAAGGGTAGGGACGATGTATGAGCTTTGGCTAGGAGGCACTCGGAGGCAGGGAGGGCATGCGAACGACGGTAGAGCGCACAGTTCAGTAGTCGCCATTGCAAGTCCCTCGTGTCTCTCGTGTATTGAGATACTTCGTGTACGCGGCAGGGCCTGGATTTCCCTTTTTTCCGCTTAACCTTAATATAATATATCCCCGTCGTGGGTTTTCATGCAAGATAGCCCAATGCAGAGAAATTGCAGCGAACTCAACGAAAAATTGTTGAAATCCCTTGACAAGGAATACAATGTAAGTAAGGCGGAGTGTGGCGTGTCGCGGTGAGATGCACCGCGCCGTCTCCGTGTCCGTACGCGCAAACGGCTATCGGGCCACTCTCGATCCCCCGTACGCCGTGTTGCTGCCTGTACCAGTAGCGTGCGCGAGTGTTCCGTTGTATGTGTTAGTATATATGTGTGCGTATGCATGTGTAGTAGCGTGGCGGCCACGACGGGCGCGATTGTATGAGTGCCGCCGCTGCCGCCGCCGCGGCTGCGACCGTCGTCGCCGTCGTGCGGTACAGTGTCGTCGTACGTGATACCGTTCCTTTCCACGCTCATAACCGCGCGCGATAGAGATGCGATCTTCGTGTATTATGCGCGGGCCATCTCTCGACTCCGTCCGTTTGCATGCTCGCACACTTGCTCACATGGTGCCGAGTGTACATGCACAGAGCAAGAGCGAGACAGCGAGAGAGAGAGAAAAGGATAAACGGCGTAGTCGGACGTACGTGATATACAATATACGTGAGATCGCGTTTCCGATTACCTGGCCACATAACCTCAATCTTAATGATGCATTTCGGATCAGCATCCAGTCAACAAACCTAATGTGGATCCTTTCCTGTTTGTGCGTCACATTCTATCCATCTGTTCATTTCTTTTCTCGTTATATCATATAGTATCACGATCCTTCTGACCGTACTACGCGATTACGTGAGATCTGTCAATCACGTACGCATGATGTTTGCTGCTATCTCTTCAGATCTTTCTGCTCTTTTTTCGGAACTTTCGCATTATATTCTCTTCGAAAGTAGCAAATAAATTTTCTCGTATTAATTCCACGAAATGTGATTTTTGAGCGAATAGTTATCTCTTCTGTTCTCCTGAAGATGCAACAGCCATACTGTCCGCGAATGGCCCAAAAATCTGTCGGGTTTTTTGCTTCCGTGGCGTATACATGTAATATTCTCGTACTTATTCGATGAACTCGTACATTTTTTGTAAAATACGTTCTATCATTAATCTGTGAAATGTTCTTTCGCAGAAAGTTCTATTTGTATAAAACATCATAAATTTGATATCATTTTGATGATCGTGACGCAACTCCCATACTTAAAAAGTTCTATCATTTCATTAATGTAAGATGTTTATAATGCTAAATGAAGAAGTTTACTCATTTTAGTCTATGTTTTAAGACTAGATAGATAAATATTTCTAGATTAGAAATTAATTTATCATGCAAAGTACACATACCATATACATATACATATACATATACATATACATATACATATACATATACATATACATATACATATACATATCATATACATATACATATACATATACATATACATATCATATACATATACATATACATATACATATACATATACATATACATATACATATACATATACATATGCACATATGTTGCGCGCATCCATACGTACATCGTGTGCCATACGTGCGCGACTTACACAACTATACACGCGACCTTAATTGTAATGACAGATTTCCTCAGTAATTTAGAGTCGATTTTTCCTCAAAATATTAATAAATCATCATTTATTTTTCTATTTTAGAATTTCTAATATTATTCTAGTAATTTATAATTTTTAAGTTGCGGATTTAATTAAATTCTGTTAAATTACAATATACGAAAGTATATATATATGAAAGTAACTAAAGTATATGATTAATTTTCACATTATTGACATTTAATTCTAAGAAGAATATTGTTTCTAATTGCTAATAATTATGTATTAATTTAAACAGAATCGCTTGAAAGTTATTAATGTTTTAATATTCTTGTCATGGAAAAATGAATTTTAAACATATAAGAAAAATCTGTTATCAAATTTAAAGTTGTAATACAGAACATTTTGTGTATATTTGTAAGAATGTTGTCCCATAATAAAACTTTTTGTTAACAGAAATCTTGTTGTTAGAATTATTCTTGCATATTATATCATTTAAATATGGAAATAATGTTAACCTCTAATTTCCATATGTTTATAATGGTATAAACATGTGACAAAATAGTTATATAAACTAATATAGTGTATATTTTTATAGGTCCTTGACATGCGTGCTGTTGTGGATGTTATTGCGGCATTGGAGAAAACAACAATCACTAAAGAAATGTTGGAGGTTAATATAATTCCTCTTTAATAATCAAACTTTAAATATCAATATATAATATCTTAAACAAATAAATTATAATATGCTTCCCAGATTACCAGACTTGGAAAACATATCAATGAGCTTCGTAGAAAAACGAATAATGATGCTTTGGCCAAACGTGCGAAAGATCTGGTACGCCGATGGCGAGATATGGTTCTACCATCGGTGCACTCAACGCCGCAGCCTACAGTGGCTGATACAGCACCGCCGGCACTTAATGGAGCAAAAGAGGTGGCCTTGAGAAATCTCAAACCACAAAGTCCTGCATTACGAGGGCTCAAGCCTCATAGTCCTCTATTAAAAGATGCTACTGCACTCAAGGTAAGTCTCGTTTTCTTTGAAATATTTTTGCAATGTTAGTAATAATTCTATTAGAAACTTATATATAAAACTATAATTATAATTTTTGTTTTAGGCACTTAGTCCAGCACTGTCTGTGTACAGCGACCATTCGCGATCTCCTAACACATCTTCGAACAAACAGTCAATTCAACAATCATTAACCAGCAATCACAGGCTAAGTTCCCGTTCAAAAAATGCATCGCCAGTTTTAAATTCTTTGAGTCAAAATCATATAACCGAAGCAGTGCCGCGTACACACAGTTCCAATAAACGGTTACGAAAAGAGGAAAATAATAAAGGAGAACTACAAACTCAGTACTACCAGTGTCAGCTTCAGAACTCTGAGCCGATGGTAGAGGATAACCTCGTCAAAGAGAAGAAGCGATGGCTTAATGGCGAGACTATAAGTGGTAATTTAAATTCGCAAGTGCCTAGCCCCACATTAAAGGAACGAATCTCTTCTAATCGTTTCGCGGAGACCTCCCTCTCAACTACGACTGATATGGTGGGCCCAAAGAAACGTGGTCGTAAAAAGGGCAGCAAGTCGAAACAGCAAGTGTTCCTGGAGGATAGCGTGAAAGAAAAATTGGCCAGTATCTCAAGGAATCCGAAACTAAAGACCACGCAGGAGTTACTGGCCGATTTGCGGGCGCGGGGAAGCAATTGTAGCCCTGTCGCCACGAACGCTTTACCTAGTCAAAGCGTCGCGGGACCTCTCAGCATGGATGATGTTCTGCGAAGCAATAGTACAGAGCAAGTATCTACACACTGTTCCCAGAAGAACTCGAGCCTCCATAGGAGTAGGCTGATTTCCTCTAATTTCGATAAAGCACAGTCGAAAACTGTGGGGAATTGTCATGAGCTATCATCTGAGATGTGTCAAGATAGGCTGCACGACCAGGATAAATTAGTTGGTACTGCTAATCCGACATGTCGTTCACCATCGCCACATCGAGATCTCACGGTCGAGGAAATATTGGCCAAGTTACCGCCATTGGATCCGAGTTCGATAGATTGGGGCGAATATGATCCAGTCGGGTTGTCTATGAAGGAAGAGCAAAATGATGCTGAGTGTTCGCCGCCATCACGAGAAGTCACCGCTGAGGACCTTGAGAGGTTACACACACAGCAGATGGAAGGACTCAATGGTAATTTTCAATCAAGATTGATAGCCCCGTGTTCTGATGCTAATAGAGTGTCATCTGGATTATCGAACGTGAATAGTGCAAATAGTGTGTCCGGCCAGATTGATAGTGCGGAGTTTCGGGAGTGGCATCAAATGCTAGCGAGGCCCAGTTACCAAGGCGAGACCCTCCACATAATGCCTTATGTTATTATCGATTAGTGATTTTATTATCTTATATTCTATTATTATTATTTCCTCTTGAGAGAAAAAAGAGAGGAAAGAAAGCGAGCGAAAGGAAGAATGAATGAGTGAGGAATCTGCGAATATTAAGAAACGAATTGATGAATCAGTTTATTAAAACTAACAACAAGTTTCTATTATGATTCCTGCTTGTGCTCATTTAGTTTACAACCCAACATGTTAGACCACTCCTTGTCATCATCATTATCATCATTCCCGTTGTTAAAGATATTATCTCGCTGATCGTATACGCGCAATCGTATATGCGGCCATTATATCTTCGTACTCGTCAGCATTGTTATCGACACCAATACATCGTCATATTATATTATTATTATATTAATATTAATATTATAATTAATATTCTTATTAATATAATATTAATATTATTATTTTTATTATTATTAATATTATTATATTGTTATTAGTATGTCGGCACTATTATTATTATTACTGCTTCTGTTCGTTCATTATTTCATAATTATTGTTATTGTCATCGTCATCATCATTATTGCCATCGTTGTCATTGCTAGTGATAAAAAAATTGAGAGACCATTACTTATGAAAAACAAGTCAACTGTTTTAGACACATCGATATTAAGTTATTGCACAAGCAAAATCATCTGTACTATTTGATTTTATAATTGTATTACACATGAGATAACACAAAACGCAGGATTATTTTTACACGACGATAATAGGTGTCGATGGCACTTGATTTCTTATTTTCGAGTGTCCAACAGTATATAGCGATATAATTTGCTTCTTATGCTCTGACATACGATAATTTCAAAAGAACAAATAAACAAATTGATTCGAATAGTGTGTCTTGTACCGCATAATCTTGTGAACAGATAATCAGATAATTTTATTTTTCTCTGTTGTCGCCTAATTTATTTTGAGTAATTAAGCCTAAATTCTAATTTAAGAAAAAGAAAGGAAATGAAAGCGTAAATGCACAAAAATTCCCAGAGTAATTTTCGGGAAGATAGACAGATAGCATATAATGGAAATGCAGAGAATGCAAAAAGAAATTCTAGCGGTTGCCGCAATTTTAAAATCGTTTGTCGATATTGAAGCATTTTGCAAGACTGTGCAGCGATCTTATCGCGTAAATGTGAGAAGCAACGCGATTTCTTCAGGCTATCAATAAGTTAGGTACACCGGTGCCTTAATTAAACAAAAGATATATTTGTCTAAGTGCGTCATAGAAATTTTATACTCAAAATTTTTTTCGTTTATTTGCATATGCGTAATTTATGCCGGATATATTCGACGAAGGATAACTTATATGAAAAATCGCGCGACAAACGCGATAATCCTTTCGTAGGTGCAATATCAGAAATACGGAATTCAGCTTTGGCAATATACAGGATGTGTCCGAAAAGTTGTAGGACTGAGTGAATCGTAATAAAACGAAGAAGTATTGTTTATCAACGTACCGATTCCTATACCCAAAGAGCTATAAACAAAAAAAATGTTACAAACAAAAGACAAAGATTAAAAAAATCGTTTCTGATAGTTGTATCTACAAGTTTTATTAATTATCTCTGAACCATATATAAAGCGGCAAGCTACAAGTTTCCTCTGCAAGCTTTGTTTAGCGGAAAATCCATTCAGTCTCGGAACTTTTCCAACGTCTCTTGTATTTAGCATGAATAAATCAATTGAGCACTCTCATCCATCGGAGCATCGTTTATTATCCGCAATGTATATATATGTATATATAACTCCGAGAACAATAAGATATTAGAAAAAAAAAAAAAAATATATATATATATATATATATCTTATTATTCTCGAAAAGTTATAGCTATCATTATAGTATTATCCCCTCCTATGTATGATATAAGATCTTAAAAAGCGATTAAAACAAGAAAATTTTCTGCTGATTTTGCTCATAAAAAAAGATTTTAATTCAATATTTCATTATTAAAGCGTAAAATATGTTGATACGATGCGACTGAAAAATTATATTTACAACTGATTACCCTGAGACTTTCTTCGGAAAAGATCGCCTTCGAACTTCACAGACATTGACATTATCGCGCTTACTTTTGACTATTTCGAAAGTTCTATGCATATTCGTAATCAAACTTTTCTAAACTACGAGATCTTGTTAAAAGCAAATGTCTTTCAATTCATTACTAAAATTATATGTTTTATTACGTAATGATTTAGCTTATTCTCTTCATACATTAACGCAACGTTTAACGCACCGATATGCATTCGTTTATAACGCACGATATTCATATTCTTATTTCATCGATTTTCTTATCTTCGTCTTGAAACTTTGCAACGCATCTACTGGAGATTTCTTGTAAGAATTTCTGCATTTCACAAGACAAGAAGAAGACTACATCTTTGCGATATCCATGTGGAACGAGTTGGCGATTACCGAAAACATTTTGAAATGTAAAATGAAATATATATATATATTTATTATTAAATTTCTATCAATAGAGAATAATAGACGGAATGTGTAAAATAAAAAATATGTGATTTGAACTGAATTTGTAGATGTTTATCCTGAGTTTATCCCTAGTTTATCCTGAGAATTTACTTTTATGTACATTCGAAACGTCGAACGAACAAGAATCAATTGTCAGCTGATTAGTTGTCATTTCTCTAAGATACGATTATTTTTCTTTCGATTTTGAATTCCGTATGATTTTAAATCGCGTTATAACTTCATCAAACATGAAGATGAATCTGCTTATTGCTCGGTTTTAAAGTTTTACAATCATTTCATAATCATTTCACATATATTATACATATCATTATGTACATATGTTTATTTATTTTGTTAATATTGCAAGAGTATTTCCCCTCTCAAACTCCTAGCGCCGCGCGCGATCATTTTGCGAACTACTCTACCCGTCCGCCCGCTCGCTCGCTCGCGCGCCCAGAGCATAACCCTGTCCATAAAAAGTTGGCGAGTCTTGGGCTATCCGAGCAAGCATCTGAGACTTTAGCCTTGGTTTGCCAGCAACTGGCGAAGAGGCGTCCAAGAGCCCACGCGAGACAAGCGGTATCTTGGTTCTCGCTCGTTCGCTCGTGCGTAATCGCGACGATTCGCGTTATCGATACACAGGTGCTAATACGCAGTTAGATAGCATTCTCGGGAGATATGTGCGTTTAATCGCGCGCGCAATATTAGCAAGAGAATAGACTTGGTAGGCACGACGAGCGTACGACACGAGACGAGCAAGAAAAACGGACAAAAATGTCGAAAGTCGCTGATAGGCAAAGCTACGCGCAAACCTACAAACTCGTCGTCGTGGGTGGGGGTGGCGTCGGAAAATCGGCGATCACGATACAATTCATTCAAGTAAGTGCATCAGATGCGTCTGATAAATGCGCGTGCGTTTAATCCTATCGCGGCCGACTTCAGGTATGTTACACACGCGCGTCAGATACACCGATTATGAGATAGCACGTACACTATATGAATGTGACAATATCGTTTGCGTATATATTTATGTCTATGTTTGTGCTCAAGAGATTTGACGAGATTTATTTTCAATAAAATCTCGATTTTGGTTATTAAAAATAAAAAAGGTGAACAGAAAGATCTCGTTCATCTTTCTCGCAATTTCGATCCAATGATTTCAGTTTCTCAAGAGTACAAGAGATAATTTGTTTGTATCTTTCATCGACGGACAAACAAATAGATACGCGATTAATGAAATACACAAATGAGTTATCACTCATACAACGTGATGTCTAATGATGGCAAGATAGGTGAACATAATGGATTGAACATTATGTCACATTATGTGTACCGACGGAATCGTCATATATGGTCATATACGCAGCAGCGGCGTCAGCGTTGATTTCAATAGCCTCGGTGCGCGAAATAGATGCGCATGCGGCAATAGCATTGCAAATTATTGCACATCGTCGCGCGCATGGCGCGCATTTGCGAATATGTCATTGTCGACTATCGATACCATATTTCTTCCTTGCATGGTCAATAATATTGATTAGTAATATTGAATCGATAATACTGACAATAACCTCACATATAATCTCGATAATCTCATTAGGAGATCTTATTATTATTGCGATTATGCGATATATTTTCTGCAATATAATTTCATAATCATGTAATTTATTTTTTTCCGTTAGGCTAAGTTTATGTTAATTTTCTTCTCTTTCTTATTAAGAAATTTCATAGGCTCTCTTTCTTAATTTAAAACAGTATATCTATCCCGTTTTTACAAATATACAATAGTTCAGCGAAAAAAAACAGATCACCTGATTGTGGAATTACACTGAAAGAAACTCATATATTTTCCTCGTATATTTAGTATTATTGTTATATTCTTAAACAGAATATTATTGGTCATGGCTAAAATTTGTATTCTAAGTTTTATTTAAATTATTTGTCTGAGATTTGTTTCAGTCTCAGATTCAGAAAGTTTTATCTTTTCTTTTTTAAAAATAGGAAATGCGGAATTCTAACTTCCCTTTTTCAGAGTTACTTTGTAACTGACTATGATCCGACGATTGAAGACTCTTACACGAAGCAATGCGTTATTGACGATGTGCCAGCTAAACTCGACAGTAAGATAATTACAAATCATATTTAGTTTAAGATATGATAGATTGGCATACGAGAGGATAATTCAAATATAAATTTATGACATATTTATGACTAAATTCAGGTTTTATTTTAATTATTCAAATTTGAAATTCTGAATTTGGAATTTCCTACTTTTCGTGTTTTATATTCTAGAAAAGATTATGTATGTTTCTTGGAGACAAAAATAAAATACATTTTTGTGTGCAAAAAATGATTCATATATAGGTTTCTATGACACGTTAACATATTTTTGCATCATAAAAATAAAAAATCATATTTTAGTATTGGATACTGCTGGCCAAGAAGAATTTAGCGCAATGCGTGAACAATATATGAGAAGTGGCGAGGGTTTTTTACTTGTATTTGCTGTTACGGACCATTCATCCTTTGACGAGATAATGAAATTTCATAGGCAGATACTTCGGGTGAAGGATCGAGATGAATTTCCTATGTTAATGGTTGGAAATAAAGCAGATCTGGATTACCAGAGAAGCGTAAGCTTTATTACAAGTATTACATGCAATTTAAATCTTTTTTTACAGATTTAAATCGATTTCTTTTACAGAGAAGAAAATAATAACTCTAAAAAGTTTTTTTAGAAAGATGATAAGTCAAGACAACAGTCTATAATTTTTTTGCAATTTTTCAATATATTTGGATTTCTGTTCCAGGTATCAATCGAAGAAGCACAAAATATGGCACGTCAATTAAAAATTCCATATATTGAATGTAGTGCTAAGTTACGAATGAATGTTGATCAAGCTTTTCATGAATTGGTGCGGATTGTCAGAAAGTTCCAATTATCGGAGCGGCCACCGTTGAAACCAAATTACAAAAAAGATAAAAAGAAATGTTGCGTATTGTAATAACAAAGTTATTTGAAAAATGGAAAAATATTTTCGCTCATTAAGAAGATCATATTTTTAGTGATGATCTTTTTGTTCAATTAAAAAAAGTTTATTATATAACAGAAAATTTAATTCAGAGAATTTAATTAATATTAAAATGATTTTTCAATTATGTGACAACAAATAATCAGACTGTACGCAAAAGAACAAAACGGATACATTCTGACTATCTAATTGCAAAAATTAAAATTTATTCATAATTAATATCGCTAAGCAAATGAACATCAAATATAAGCTATAAAACTGAATATTATTCGCGTTTGTTACATTTATGAAATTGTTTAAGTTATTAAAACAAGCTTTATATTTATATGTGGCATTCTTAGCAATTGGAATTTTGTGTTGTTCTTGTTAAAATGAAATCAGGAAGGGGCCAATAACATTTTTAATTTACAAGACAAAATTATGCCATAATAATATAGCAATTCTTTAAAATTTTCTGCATCATAATGATATAGGAAGAATTATAAATATTTTTATAAATATAAATATCTTCATTATCTACTAATTATGCTTTGATGTTTATATTTATCGAGTGATGCTTATAAAACTATAATGCGACTTGTGATTACAATACTGTATATCTATGGAGAGATATGAAAATGTGTTCAATAAGTCTCGATTTCATCAGCAATGAAGTATCTTTTACTTCCTCGAATTTTTCTGTATCTTTGCTAAAATTCCATTCGTTGTTGATGATACCGATGAAATGTACTAATAATGATACTAATAATAGTATTAGTTTTAATAATTTAAATTATAATGACGTAATACATTTGATAAGATTGAAAATTTTGGCGGTATTTCAACAAGTAATATTACAAGTATTATCAAGTGATAACAAGTTTTATTGATTATATAGCGAATTAAATATTGATTATATAGTGAAAATTTCATTGAAAATAAAGGAAATTATCTGGTTAAATAAATGGATCGTTTCGAATACAAATAAAATAGTTGATTTTTATATAGCGAAAAATCGCCATAATTTTTTATTCATCCAATACATATATGTATATATATAAAAATGATATGCAATACAACATGGACTATATAAAATTTTGCAGCGATATACTCGTGAATAATTTATACAAGTATATATATTTTGCGAAATAATTTGCGAAGCGTTAAATATGTAATAAAAAAAATTCCATTTATTTTTGTAACCAAGTATATTTATATGTTTGTAAAAAGGTATTTATATTTCCAGACTGACATCCAATCTTTACATATGTAAGATAATTTCTGTAGAAAACCAAATAATACTGACATTAATTATCATTATTTTCAATTTTGATGTTATTTTATTGCATAAAATGAACCTGATGTGTAACATAACATGACATATAAATGTTACAAGTGTAGAATAATTGAGAAGGCAAGTTTGGATCTGAACATCAGCATGAGCATCACACGCACGAGTGATTTGTTATACAGAGCGATACATGGGTAACGAAGTAATCTTGTTTATCCTGTTCCACTTCTGATCGTTTAATTTATAGCGACATTATACGTAACAAAATGCATCGATTATCACTGTGTCACGTCACGATACGGCAAGTCGATAACCGAATAATGATAATATAATGTCTTTACAACGGCACATTTACCCTAATTTAAACACCGATCAGGGCGCAAGGTGGTCAGACGGGATTTCCATCGAGGCTATTCTTAACCAGACCGGCCTAATATTGACGCCATGCAATTACCTCCACTCATGCCGGTACCCCGTAACAACTATAAATATTAGTTCCACCATCACGGATCCTCATCACGCATTCCGGACTAAATTACTGTGTATTATGTCTGTATGGATTCTCGATTATATATGAAAGAGAGAATCTATAATATTGAAATCGTTATGCTTTTATTTTTTTATATTTTTGAATTCTCCGCGTCCCTAAACGTCGCACAGTATGATCTTATAATTTCGTTATGTTACAAATTAAAATTATATGATTTTTCTAAAATTCAATTTTACATTCTAAAAAAATGCTAAATATTCTTTAAAAAAATTTTTCTTTGCATTTTTTAAAGTGGAAGTCATTTCTTGGCGTTAACCAAGCTACCTGTTAGCAAGGTCGCGATAACGGTATATATTTTTTGTACAACCTATTCTGTAAGATGTCAGAAATATCGAAATTAGTCATTTCAAAACTTTGTTTTACGATTCTTCATAGTTCAATGATCGTTTCAAGCATTTTCATGCTATATAAATATACAATAATATTGCAATTTTTACCTTTTTCGAATATACATGAGCAATGCGCATTGTAGAAATTAATCATAGAAACGATATATTTGTAGAATTCTTTTCCTTTTCAAGCATATCGGAAAGTTAAGTTAGAGTTAACTTTTACCGTAATCGTTGATAATCAATGCCGCCTTCTTTGTTCGTCGACTTGAGTATTCTGCGGCAAAAACCAGTTTCCAAGTTAGTGCTTTGCTTAGGCTTGGACGTGTGCGTTCGCGCTCCTCATGCTTGCATACATCAAGCTGCAGCGGCATAGCATCATGAAACCCGTATTCGCGAAAAGCAACATACGATGGAAAAGATTACGTTAATAATCGCGTAGTCATGGGAGATTGCGAAGGTAGTGAAAGGTGTGTCACGCTATATTATCGAAAAAAAAAAAGAAAAAAGAACGAGAGAATATCTCTCCGCGTTTCCTACATCCGAGATTGCGAGAGTCACGGAAAAACACTGGCGAAATAAAGAAAATTTCATCGTAGCCTCCCTTTATTTCTTATTTGCTTAAACAAAAAGCAGAAACCTTTACTTTCTCATTATTTTTCTTTAATTCTTCTGTGACATTATATATCTGTTTTCTTACTCTATATAAATAAAAAATCAAGAAAATAATGTAAATGGGAAATAGAAATCTGGATTGGAGAACAAAGATGCATACCGAAAAATAAAATCTTGATTGAGCAATGATCGTTTGACAAATAGTAATATATCATTAAAAATTAACGATGCAATATCAAGTTCTTTGAATCTTTCGATCAAAGAACTTTTGGATTCTTGCTCTGAATCGCGTTCCGAGTTCCTTGGACTTAAGAGTTCCGTGTAATAATAACTACGCCGCAGGTAGTCTTCGAGGACGGGCGAAGAAGGACGAAGAAGAAGAAGAAGAGAAGGAAGAAAAGAGGAGGAGGAGAACCGCAGGATAAAAATAGCATGGCACCGTCGCAAAATAAAAACTAATGATGCGAACCTGCAGAATGAGGATCCCAGGAGCCAGACTCGCCGAGCAAGAAGGGGAGCATAGAAGGAGAAGAGCAAAGGAAAAAGATCGTTGTCTAAAAGGAAGATCAGGATCAGGCCGTTGGAAGAGGAAAAAGAGAAATTCTCATGTATCCTCTCCAACCTGATGGAATAATATATCTATTGCAATATCAACATAATAAGCTATGGAGGATAGAGGATGTTAAAAATAGGCGAAAACATGGAGATTCGCGATCGGAAATAATTATATTTCTCAAATCTCCTACATTGAGATATCTGTCTTTCTCTCTCTTTTATGTCCGATATATATAAAGCATATAATTTTCCGTTCGTTTTTATCATCCAAATCATCATCTGCGACATCTGATTTTTTGTCTTTCCAATCCGTTCTTTTCCACGCGGAATAAAGTAATTCAAGATGAAGTAACATGTGCAAGAATCTACGTGCAGTTTTAATACAATACTCGTAAGATATCTGGATACAGTTTCTCGTAGAGGTCTCGATGGCAGTAGCAGCGGCACAATGGTGGGAGTTAGCAAGCGGTGGTTGTATGTGCGAAGAAATCTCCCACCCTCTCAAGTGATCGGCGCGCTTGATCACTCTTTGCCACTCGACCTGTCTCCACCTTGTAGTTCCTCCGCGATATACCGGGAGCACTTGTGGTGGCTCTGAGTCAGTTTAAAGCCGGCTTTGCTTCAGCTAGTCAGTCAGTCAACCGAAGTCTCCCAGCCAGCTCATAGAAGAAGACAATCCTACCTTGTGCACACCGTGTACGTATATAACACCATAGGTGCACACCGGTCTTATAATGGCGCGGCGCGGCGGTGACCGTTTTGGTGCGATAAAAGTCGAGGGCAGCCTTCGGGTGTTCCTGCGCCGGTTCGAAGAGAGCTGAGGGAAAAAGAAGAGGGAGAGGAACGGGTTCTCTGGTGCCAGTGTGCAGTCTAGTCGAAGACACAGGATGATAGCGAACGTCCGATGAGTATCCCGCTTCCCGTTGCCCTCTTGTCAGAGAGAAAGAGAAGAAGAAGAAGACGGGAAAAGAGAGAACAATCCTTCTTAGCGAATTAATTAAATCACCGCCACCTTCATTCTTCTCCACCATCAAGGTGAGAAGAAGAGATGCCGAAACAAGAACGGATGTCTACCAGGTCAGTGAGCGGACTTTATTATTATTATTATTCTTATTATTTATCTGAGGGATATTCCGTCTTGAATTTTTATTTCTGTTTTTGTCTTCTATTTTGGTTATCAAGTTTGAAAACTCGAATTAATCTCTTTTTAATTCTTCGCATCGGTATATTCATTATTCTTTAGATTTATCTGAATTCTCTGTCTATAATTTAACAATTTAGAAGATATACGACGATGACAGTGCTTTTAAGATAGCTTGTTTTATTCAAAAGAATAAAAGAAGTTTGTTAAATTTGCTGGCTTATATTATTGTAATACGGCAGTTTTGTCTATCGCGTGCTTTTTTGAATTATGCAATCTTGTATAAATCTGATTTCGTATTCCAAATGAAACATATGCCATTATCCGTAAGCTTATCTTACACTAGATTTTACACATAATATCATTATCAATATCGCTCCTCGGCGCTATGCTCCTTTTGCTCTATTGCTTTTTACACTTTTTCCTAAAACGAAAGCATTCGGAAAATCTTATTTACCAATACATAAGCTTATTTATATAAAATATACATTTAAACGTACAACATGTAAGTAATTTTTAATAAAAAACAGATAACAGTTAACGTCTCAGTGGTATCCAGGCGCACGAATGCATTTTAACATCTATCCGTTACTTTGTATTGGAATGTCTATCTCTTCTTTCGTTTTTGTTTACGGATATTAATTCATCGTGATGCTTTCAAGGCACTTGAACATTGAGAAGCGTGTCATCTTTTACTACCGATGACGCGATCTGTCTATGCTATCTTACGCAGATTATGATGATTGGAAGTCTCGAATATGTGTAGATCGACATTTGTGCGAGATGAAACACGCATAGGATATCAAATAAATATTCAGTAAAATTTAAACGAAAAATTTTTTAATGTTATTAAATAATGACCTACACTATTTACGGTGTGGTGTAATCCCAATATTTTTCCTGAATAAAAGTTGAACTATATCTGCGATATAAAGTATTTTAAGAACTTCCCGTGCCACCTCGTTATAGTGATCGTTGCAAAATAAACAGTTGGGTAATCCGCGCATAAATCATTCAATTTAACGACATGACGTTAAACGTCCAGCATTATATATCAAAATTTTATTATATATATATAATTTGAATAAAAAATGGATTTTTAATATGTTAAGTAAATGTAATCTTCTAATACAAATATATTGAATTTGACAATAATATCCTGTAATTATTATATTTTTTTTCAAACAAATTATACGTGAAATTGTAAAGATGAATCTGTTTATCAGCATCCATTAAGTAAGTAACGATATAAGTATGTGACAACATACTCGACACAGTTTTGAATAGTCCTTCATCGTTCAAGCTATTATTGCTTCAGAACTCAGTAAATATCATCCAAGGATACTATTGTTAGATCATTCGATTTGTCTCAACAAAGAGATAACAAGGCATTTTTCAGAGCATATGAACACGTTCATCAGATACTGCGAGCGAAAGGATAATCAAGTGGCGTTGAATGCATTATTCAACCTATCGATATTTTACAAACAACATAAGTTGAATCATTTTTCTAATGGCTTCGTTTCCAAATAAGAGATTCTGATATAGAATTAATGTATTACAGAAAGTTGAAAGATTTTTTGAGAACGTTGTTTTTATCATCAAATGCGACATTAATCTTTGAGATACGTCATACGTTCACATTTAAACCTTCGTCCTTAAGAATGTATTAGCGAAACCGGTTGTCTATTTACTCCATCTCTTTTAGGTAGCGGTAATATAGTAAGAGTATAGTAGTATATATGTGTTAGGTCTTCATAGTATGTCTTCTGGAAAATATTCAGAATACATAATCCTATCAGAAGCACGCAATAATTTTACTTTTCATTTCATCAGAAGGGGAAACGATTTCTGGCAATATAAGCTTTCTTTTACTTCTCATGTATAAATATTATCTCGATATCATGACATGCCTATTTTGACCCGTTTATGATGTTTACTTTTCTGCAGTATTTCCGTGTTTTTTAAAAAATTTCCGATAGTGTCCGGTCAATTATAAATTGACAGACATGGAGGGGTTTGTCTTACATACGTGTACATATCCTCATTAAGTATGAAAAAACGGCAATTTTTAACATGATAAGAGGAATGTTGATAAGAGAATTTAAAGAGAAAATTTAAATTCGGTTGATCGGCGAGGTCACCTGCGCCACGCGTACTACGGACGGAGAGCGACGTGGTGATTTCACCGGATCGTACACTCGAACGCTTTACGCATTAGTAAATGAAATCATTCATAATATTCAAGCGTGATATTAGCGCAAACGGTGCGTATACCTATTGCATAGAGTATGCATAGAGTGTGCGTAAACGTGTGGGGCCGATTACGGGACTTTTCTCACCGTTGCAACGCATTGCGGAAATTCAGATGGAACGGAAACGCACCGAGATGACTTCGATGCACTCGCTTCAGAGATCTGTTGTTTTCTGAAGATTAAGGAATGTGGGATAATTTAAAGAACCTAGTCTTTTCATTTTCTTTCAATGTGAACAATATTTTGAATTCGCAAGGATTCATCCATGATTTAAAAATATACCATCTACTATCTTTACTGATCTAAAATTTGCTTTCGTTCTGCTTGTTACCGGAACCAAATGGAACCAAATGGTATAATTTTTTAGTAGCTTTTTTCGTCATCGTATATATTTCAAATAATATTTCAAGTAGTAGAGCAATTATTTAAGAGTTAATGGTAGTGCGCCACGCGACAACCAGTGTACCGTGTAACATTCGCGGGACATCCGTCAAGATCGAGCTGGTATGAGTGAACGATATATGTAATGTGTCTATTGTCGAGACGCTAATTGACATGAATCGGACGTCAATGCGAACAAAGACTTTATTTTTACTATTTATCATTTTCGCATTTGTACCGACATGTTAATGAATGCTACGATTTCGCTTCGAGGATATATAGGATAAGAGACAAAAAGAAAATTTAAGTTGCTTGTTGACGTAAAACTCTTGGAAAGACCGAGCGATAAAAATCTGGTTTTTTTTACATCGAAAAATATTAATAAAAAATTTAAATAAACATATATATATATATATAGCGATTTTTTTATTTTTTTGGTATATGTTGAATATGTTGAAACGTTTATGATGCACCGATGCATGTGCTTTCTATTAAAATAAAAATATGCGATAGCAATCACGAAAGTCTCATTTAACAACTTTCATTCTATACAATCTTTTTGTACATTAGATATGTAGGTTTCTGATGTATATAATCCTGTAAAGCAAGCAGGTCATACTGATATTGGATTGAATGAGACATTTGCTCGAGTTTTCGCTTCTATTAATAACAATCTGTACATTTTAATAACAATCTATATTTTTTATTCATTCCGATAAAAATCTTGTTAATTAAAGTCCTGTTGTATAAATTATGCTTCGATACACGAATTTCACTTGCAAATTTATTCTCCAGATCTGTTAGTACCTTCATATCTGGTTCCTCTGATTTTCCATATTTATAAATAGAAATAAACCGATATTCCGATACGATATTCCGAACTCATCGCACGCAAGGCATAAACATGAGTTTTTCCGCTGGCATTCACGTACGCGATCGTGAATGGTAACCGGAACACGTTTACGTTACGGTTCCAGTGAACGTATATTCCAATGAAAATCATACGTATTCCATAAGTGCGCAGGTGAACGCGCAACACTATCACGTGTGCGTCCAAGTGTGAAAAGAAAATCCTTCTGAGAAAGTATGCGGCCAATAGTGGATAATCGTGACGAGAGAGGTGCGATATCCCGTCATTCGTGCTATTTGCGATTGTTGCGATATCTCGGCGAAGGTGGATTAACAACGAGGCTGAATAATTTGATTGTAAACAAGTAAATAAATGCGAGAATTCCACATAGAATCACGGCAATTCGAGAAATTCTCAGAAATAAAATCAACTATTTCGGAAGCAGCGAGATCTCGAAAGAAGGGGCGAAAAATTGTGCACGCAATCTGTATTGAACGTGATCTTACATGATAATCTTATTGAAAGCTACCGATATATCTTTACATCGCGACGTTACGAAAGAGCACGATCGCGCCAAGGATAGACGTTCCAACGACTTAATCTATCCTTTAATATCGATAATAATCTTTCATTTGCCTTCGCGCCGGTAGCAATGGCGGTAATGCCAGCAAGAAAGTGTTATTATCTGTGCTATTATAATCCATGCGTAACGATTACTCGTCCCTTGAATACTTTGCAGTGAATCGCACGGGAGCTGCATTGCAACAACAGAGAACATGTCGTCGACCAGAAAGAAGATGAAAACGAAGATGGTACCGCCGGACGGCGGATGGGGCTGGGTAGTCCTCTTCTCTGCCCTCATCGTCAATTTCCTCATTCCAGGCACCGTAAAATCCTTCGGTGTGCTCTTCGTTGAGTTTCTTCATGTCTTTAAGGCATCCTCCACGGCGGGATCTTGGATGCCGGCGTTATGTTACTTTCTGTATAGCTCATTAGGTAAGCGGAATTTTGTACTTCTTTCATGATATAAAGACGGTGAAAACGTTTTCATCGCTTTAATCTTAACGACGATAATGAGTATGCTGTAAAAGTTTCTAGTGTTTGTCTAATGTGTGCATTTTTTGTAATTCTCTCGCTCATTAAACCGCTATAAAAATATCAGTGCTTCGCGCAGATACATCATGTGAACTCTTTTATAGGTCCTTTATCTAGTATCCTGTCGACCAAGTATTCTTATAGAATTGTGACCCTCATCGGCGGTGCATTCGCCGCTAGCGGAATGATGTTGAGTTACTTCGCCAATTCGGTTACTTATCTTTATATCAGGTACGAATACATGATCGATGATGATGATTGGGGCTACAATCGGTTGGACAAATAAAGCTTTTAAGACGATTTTCGAATTTAACTCGAACAAAATTTGTTATAGTGACATTTTTACGGGACAAAGTCCGTTTTATGATAAAATATTTCAGAAATTAGATGTTTTTTTTATTTGATATTACGCAAGTGGCATAAAGTCATGCATATATGTATATTAAAATATATTAATGTCACGATGTATGTCAAAATGCTGTTCTTCCTATGAAGGATAAGGGAAATTCTTATAGCATTTGATCCGGCTTCTTTACAGTGAATTTTTGTTACGCTATACTATCGTTATATTATGTTATTCTATATTCTACATATTATGTTATTCTATATATCGTGCAATGTCTATACTATAATATATACTATTGTGTCATGTAATGAATTTTTTTGTACATAGTTATGGACTTATGGTCGGAATTGGCGCTGGATTATCGTTTCCACCGACAGTTTACATTGTCACGTCGTACTTTGAAAAACTGCGGGGGGTAGCAAACGGTTTATGCATCTCTGGCAGTGCAATTGGTACTATAGTGCTACCACCGTTATTACAATATTTATTGGATTCCTTTGGACATAGGTAAGTTTAATAAAAAAAAGAAATTGCAATAAAAAGCTTTTTTTTTTATTTAGGAATATTTATAGAAAAATAAAAGAAATAGATATAACTATATATTATTATAAATCTCGGTAATATAGCAGAACTTTTTCCCCAGATGTCATCTTCTTTAGATGACATTTTAACATACAATTGTAACTAATTCGTTTTTCTTTTTTTTTTCTTTTCGAACCGTTCCAGAGCGCTTCGAATCGCGTTCCCAAGAAAAGTGCTCCAATGAGCCGACGAAGCGAAGATAAAAAAGCTATTCTTCGACTTTTTCTTCGACTTCCTTCCTGAAATATCCTGAATTGGATTTCATTGTCACATTCCAGAGGAGCAGTACTCATCATGGGCGCGATCACGCTGAACACGCTAGTCTGCGGTCTTCTATACCATCCGGTCGAACAACATATGAAAATCGTACCCCTGGACGAGGGTATTGATAATGAAGCACTGACTCTCGATGAGTCGGTAGACAGAAAACAAGAATCAGCCGAGAAAAAGAGAGTTGATACGAAATACGGTCTCAGTAGCCAGACCGTTTGCAATAATGATGACGACGATAAACCTGCACATAGGTTTTCGGATCTTTTGCATAATGTGGTGTTAGAATCAGCTGATGAGAAGGTATCTTACGAGACCGAGAAAAAGTTAAATTGTCAAAGGAACGAACAGAACATTGGTGCAATTCTCAGTCTACAATCCGATATCGTTAATCCGATACGTCAAACGCAGGAAATGCAGGGAATGATCTCACGAGAAAATATTATTACGAATGCGAACGAGATTGGTATGACGATTCGTCCAAAAAAGAACATTCATGATGTGAATGATGATTTGGCATTGAATTCTCAGCAAGGCAGCTTCTCCGAAGATAGCAAATCGCAGTTCGAGTCTTTGAAAAACATGAACGATGCAGAAACCAAGGAGGAGATTCGTTGCAAGCACATTGAAGAGCTAAAACAGGATACAAGGTCTAAAGAATCAGATAAGCCAGAAAAGACGCGTTTTTTTGATTTGAGTGTACTGAAGGATCCCATCTATCTAGTAATTCTTATTTCCAATTCCACATCAGCCATCAGCAACACGAACTTCATGATTCTGTTGCCGTCATATGCAATCGCCGAGGGTTTCGATAAGAACTCTTCGGCCCTCTTGCTGTCTATAGTGTCCGCGTTAGATTTGGTTGGCAGGATCAGTGGCGCGTCTCTGTCCGATATTGACTTTGTACCGAAATACTACTATTTCGTAGGTGGTCTTGGTACTAGTGGAATCGCATTGGCGTTACTACCCATGGCGACCAGTTATACCATGCTATCGTTTTTCTGTGGTCTTTTCGGTCTGTCGTCCGGTATGTACATCGGCATTACGACAGTCATTTTGGCGGATATGCTGGGCACTGAGAAACTCAGTTCATCCTATGGAATATCGTTATTCGTCAATGGCGTCCTGCAACTTGTCGGTCCACCCGCTTGCGGCATCATCTATGAAAATGTGCTCTCCTATAAACCAATCTTTCTAGCTTTCGGCATTATCCTGATCTTGGGCACTGCGCTCTGGGCGATTGTGCCGATTATTAAAAGAAACAATAAAAAAGATCTAGAATCAATATAGAATTCGATAAACGATATTGTAAGCATCTCGATAAACTAATTTAGCAATAAGTTTCAAATGCGAGTATAGAGAAGATTCCATTTTAAATATCTCCTGGTTTTTACGAACCTTCATGGGATATATATATATATATATATATATATATGATATATATATATATCAAGCAACTGCTTGATTTGTTAGTCTTAAGTTTATTCTCGAATTTACTTAATTTACTTTGCCAGTAACAAAATAATACGTTACGAATTATCTATAACGAATTTCATGAATGAAGGTAATGCGAAAAATATCAGTTAATATAGGCAAAAGCACATTGTGCATATTACGAGAGTTCCGTTAGACAACGATTCAGTACCAAAGTAATCAGGAAAGTTTCTAGTAGCAATCGCGTTAACATTTATTACTTAAAATATATTTTTGGTATTTTCCAAGTATATTTTGAGTATGCAGTTTAAGTATATAAGTATACTTAAGATATATTTATATCATTAGATATATTCATAACATATAGTTAGTTAGATTATATAACGGCAATGAATATATAATTATACTGTATAATTAATACTGTATAATTAATATTGTAATATTGGATATTGGAGATACGTGACAGCATATAATCATAATATAATCATGATTATATATTTGCAGATTATACCAAGGTATCAAATATATGGTAGGTCATATGATTCTAAATAATTTAATATCTAGATAGAAAAATTGAAAAAAATTATTTTCTTTATCAGAATTTTCTTCATAGCGAAGAATCCATGAATTAAATATTATGATTTCTAGATATAACATATAAATTTTTTGTATTCTATGCAGATATTATAAATAGATTTCTTAATATAAATTTGGATCTAAATCCAATCTTTGTTTATTTAAATTAAATAATGAATATTTAAATAAGCAATAGATATCTTTTCTAATCTTACTTTATTGTGATTCAGTTATTTCGGAAGTGTTTTGACATTAATTTTTGTATATCAAATGAGAATATAATGATATTAATTAAAGAAAAATTAAAACAGCGAGAATAAGATAATATTTCTGTTATAATAATCTGCTTTGGACGATACTAAAATTATCTGCGCAAAATATACAAAATATTCTATTTCTGTACATGTGCGTGCCTTTTGTTCAATTCTCTTGCTTTGTTAAAGATATATAACATCTAATTATATCGATTATAATTAATGTTATACAATTTGTAGTTTGTTCTAATATTTCTATATTTTCTCTTAGATTATTATTATAATTAATTATATTTGAAATATTTCTCAGAGACAGATTAAGAAAATGCGCATTATTTACATGCATTATTTATATTTGCTGAATTGCTCAAAAAATGTGCTGTTAGAATATGTGCATAGAATGCGTTTGAAATAAATAAAAAAATAAATAAATATTTATATATATATATCTTTTGATAAAGTAAAAAAAGAGGAAACGAAATATAACAAATAGAGATCTAAGATTGTATGTAAACGTTAGAAACAAATTATGAAGCTGTTGTATCTCTTCGTCCTGTGAACGAAACTATAGAACGAATGCCTTTTACAGAAGTCTGAAAAGTTAAAAACGAAATAGTTTACGTAAATTATCATAACTGTAATTAAAATAATTGCATACACACGCACAAATAAAAAGAATTACACACTCACCTTTTTCTTAGATCCATTAAGAAAATCCTTATACATTTCTGAGCGTAAATATCTTGAATAACTGTCGCTTTTCATCAGATGATATACATGTGTCTAGAAAACGATAATAATACTGCCAATTATTCTTTACTAAATTCGTATAATTAAATTATGGAGTTATTATGGAAATATTATGGAGTTATCACATTCTTGAATATAAATGAAAATTATTTATTTATTTATCCATAAATTTTCATCCATTAAATATGCATGCTATTATTTCATCTTAATATATGATATCATAATCGTAAAATTGAAATTGTACCGCAGCAACATCGAAACACCATCGGTCTGGCTTCTCAAGATTCTTTTTGGTCATCTCGTAAGATCGTGAATCAACATTGACGGGACAGCTGGCATCCGTATCCAAGAATTCATGCCATATCTCCTCAATTTTTGTTTGGATATCTTTTTGTGGCAAGGTTTTCAATTCCTGAACGGTTTCCCAAAATCTGCACATATCATAAATGATCTCGTCTTCCTGATGTGAATTCAACATCGTATTACGTGTTAAACAGATAGATGCGAATTTGACTAGAAAATATTTAAATAACTACAAGAGGACACGTACTTGAGATTCTCACTGCTAAATTCCTTATCTAAAAAGCGTATGAATTGTTCTCTACCAATAGGATCTTGAAGAAGTTCTTGAAGACTGAACGCCCATCTCTTTACTCTTCTTGAGGATATTTCTTTCCTATGTATCGAAAAGATATGCAAACGTATCAGAAACTTGTTCATTATATTTTTAAATCTTGATTTATCTAATTCTGTATGAGATTTATCTCCATATCATAATTATATATATATGTATAATACATACGCTAATTTCTCCTGCTCCCACATTTCCGGATTATCCGATATCCATGGATTTGTGAATTCAGGTTGGGTGAAAAAGGGATCATATTCCATATACTGTTCAAAGTATCCAATTAGTCTAAAAATATCATCAAAATATATTGATTAATCGATAATAAAATGTCTTTTTTTATTTACCAAAATTTAAATAAATATAATATTGTATCACTGAACAATAAGCGAATTAAGTAGAATGAATGTTTTCATTTTTACTATGTTATAGGAATAATCAAATCAAGAAGAATCAATCCAGTTTTGATAAATGATATAAATGTCGCTAAATGCTAAATTTTTATATTTACATTACTAAAACTAAAACAGATAACTCTATTGACATACGCTTCAGCTACTTTGGAGATTTTAATAACAGGTTTGTCCAATCTATCTTTTAACGTATCAATTTCTTTCTGCAGAATATCTGTCGACGAGATCGCAGACGATTCCGCAGACGGTGATATCCTGCCACCTGCAATTCCAAGTTGTAAATGTTTACTTGGATGTAAAACAGATTTGTGACTTCGACAAGCCTTTTTGATATCTGGTTCTGTGGTATTTACACATCCGGGCTAAAAAAAATTTTGCTTGATATATAAAAGATATAAAAAATCAGAGTTTATTCTATATAATAATTACCATTGGCCGATGTACATCCCAGAAGGCTCTTTCTTGGCTGTCTAAAACCTTCCTCTCCAATTTATCTCTTTTTTTGTCAACTTTGCTCTGTGCTTCCGCCTGCATAAAAATAAATTCCCACTTTCGCGAAAACATTTTTTGTAATCTAGCCAAGTTCTCCGCTTCATAATCCGCTAATTCCAATCGTGTTTTATTCTGCATTGTTCTTTTGCATAAATAAACGGCTGTAATATGTAACGCAATATGCATCAGTGAGTAATATATAGAATATTAAATAGAAAGAACATTTTCATTTTTACTATGTTATGGGAATAATCAAGTAGAAAGATCAATTTACTTCTGATATAAATGATATAAATATTGCTAAATGCATTTCTGTATTTACATTACTAAAATAGATAATTTTATCAATATATGCTTCAGCTATATGCTTTGAAGATTTTAATAACATATTTGTTCTGTATATTGGACATAATTATAACTACCAAAATAACGATTAATTATAAAAATTGTGTGCAGATTATATTAATGAAATATGTGAAATATTTTTATACCATAATCCGTATTTTCAGGTTCCCAACAATTCGATGGCCAAAAATAGGGTGTTTGGAACCTGTAAAATGTGTTGTCATTTTTTACAGTAAGGCAGTGGTCGTCAATAGGAAAAAAATATCCATGAGATGCCATAAGATGAGCCACATGAAGAGCCTCTGAACATAAAAATATTAAAATTTTTCCTTTATCATAGACAGTATAATGCGAATTAGAAATATATGCTCTTATACCTTGATCATCTATATCCATACCCTTCATCATCCAAGCTATGAGATCTGTGCCTGCAACATAAATCCAATATGTATAATTCTTTTAAATCAACTTTTTTTTTATTAAGAGTATGTTTTGAATATGTATGTTCTGATACATGTTTTTATCAAGCGAAGAGAATGATCTATGCATTTTAATTTTACCTATAAAAACAGACGGTGTTTTTGTCATGAAAGTCTTGACTGTTTTCACAGGGACACCGGTAAATTCGTCTAACATTTTTTCCACAATTGACTCCATCTGAAAAGTAATGTGATTATTTATATATTGTCTAGATGTATACTGTATCTGTGAAGAAATTGAAATAAACTGAAATAAATTGAAATTATATAATTTGAATTTTTACCTTTTTGTAGACAAGATAATTAGGGGTATCTTCAGCACAAGAGGCAGTGTACGTGGGAGTGTTGGGAGATAAATCCGGAGATTCGTTTGTACGATTATTCTCATTTTTCTTATCCGCTTCTTCAGTATGCTCAGTCGCTTTTTTGCCGCTTTTCTCCACTGTTTTTCGGCAGCAAGCCGGTTTTTCGGAGTTCATAGTTACCATATCCACCTTATAAGAGACGCAATGTGTTTCTACATATTAATTTACAAAAAGTAATAACTCTTATTATATTAGAGATATAAATTAATATAAATATAAAAATGATATATTAAATCTTTCCTCATTTATTATTATATTTCACATTGGCTATGAAATCATGTAAAAGCATAATATGTCTTATTATATTCATTTTTACTATTTATATAATATATAACAAAAGTTACTATGTATGACACTGCCGTGTTTAACGAACTGCTCAGTTCGACCAACGCAATGTCTGACAGTTAACGTACAATTACTAGGATAACATATGAACCGAGCAAATGATAGAAAAGTTTACTTTCTCCAATCATGTATTCTTAATACTCAGAGATGTCCGAGTAACAAGAAATCACGGCAAGATAGGTATCATATTATAAGTGACCATAGGTATATAACTATATCTATATTTTTCTAATCCTATCGATATTGATTGACATATCGGAACAGTTAATGTTTATTCAAACTGTTTTCCTGTTATTAAATGATCTCTAGAGATATCAGGAGAGCACGTTTGGAAAAAGTAATTTTTCTTGCATATTTTCTCAATTCACATATTCTAATGATTATACGTAAATTCTTAGACATTACATTGATTCAGCTGAGCATTTACATAGTATAATTACATAATCGTTTAGTGTGCATTTAATTCTACGTTATATGGATAGTAAAAATAAATAAAATATGTTTGATACACATTTATGTTTTATAACGAACTGGATTAAATGCTACAAGATATTAATATGAATATGAAGTTACATATTAATATGAAATTCGAAAAATTTCAAAAACAAATATAAAAATATATATGTAATTCTTTACAATTTTTTTGAAAGTCAAGAGGCAGAATTTGTTTTTCCCATAGTTTTTCTCAAAGGAATTTTATTCTAAACTTTCATGTTTTCAGTTATTAAATAAGGTATTTAATAAAATATTAAAATTCAAAATAAACACGCATATTATATATGTGCATGTAAAGCACATATTTTATAAATATAAATTAATTTCTCGTTTATACATTGTTAACTAATCACTCTATATAAATTATATAAATATAATAATAATAATAAAAATAAATATTTTAAGTATTTTTATGGTGAGTTATGATTGAATTTTAAATATAATAATTTTGAAATTAAAATAACATATATTTTATAAAATATATATTTCCGCACAATTTTTCTCGTGTAAATAATATTTCCTTAATTTAAGGAACGTTCTAATAATCTAACGATCGTTCTAATAATCATCTAACAGAACACAATTGCAAAGTAACGAAGTTAAAATTCCATAAAATTGATTAAATATAAAAAAGATTGCTATGCTAGTTTTGTTATTGCTTTTTGTAAATTATGTTTAGCGATAAGATAAAAATATATTTGAGCTCGATACTTTTATATATTATATATGTTAGCTTATGTTAGTTTATATGTTAGTTTCAAAACTTATCTTCAATTGTAACACATTGATCCGTCGATCTGCGTCCTTGAATTACGCGCAAAATTCACGCACTGCTCAGCACCGTTTAATTATACCAAATTTATTGATGCATATATTCTCATCATATTAATAAATCTGTCAACTTATCTGACACACCTCTTCGTTGAAACATTTGAGGAACAAGAAACGATAATGGTAATATATTGAGTTTATAGCATCCAATTTGAAGATACGAGAATTGCACGAGTAATGTTTTTATTACACATCACAACACGAAGCGATTCTCTTCTCGGACAAAAGCGTGAAATCTTCATGTTTGCGCCTAGAATCAATTAAGAAATTTCCTGTACGATCCGAACGAAATATTCCAAAGTGTCTGAGTGCATATCTTCTTGCTTTTGGATAGAAAGTAACTCGAGGATATGTTCAAACATGAACCGATGATCGTCGACTTGCTTGTCCGATAATGACACAGGAAGAGAGGCTGCATTAAAGATATTTGCAATTGTTGAGGAGTTGCACATCGACTCGAGTAAAGACTAGATCGAAACAAGGAACAAAAGATGCACTAATAAGTCTCTCATGATTTACGCAGTGATTTTTGTTTTTTAAAGGCACACGTTACATCGACTCATGAGATCGCAAGTGCGCAGGTTTCTTGGATGTCATTATTCCGTATGCTAAGGGATGAGGAAATTCCTTCGTCAGGCCATGCCGGGAATATCGCGTCAATAAACGTGACGCGACTGCGCGTCAGCCTGTGCCGAAACAACCCCTTATTACTAGGACGAACCGCGCGTTTTATTAAAACATTTTTTACATAAGTTTTGAATCTTTTAAAAAATAAAAATTATTACATAATTTTCTTCTTTCTTAATATTAAAAAATCTTCTTCTGATATTAAAGATATGGAAAATAATTTTTGATTTTATTTTCTGAATTTTTTCTTTTTTCTTTTATGTAATGTACAGATATATATATATATATATATATATATATATATATATATATAAATGGATAGATAATATATTTTTTTCTTTGATATAAATATGTAATATACAGATACAGAAGATTAAATACAGCGTTAATTAAGATGCATAATTTATTACATAATTAATTCACAATTTATATTTCAACCTATTTAACAAAAAACGTTTATACATTCTTTGTTATATTGTACTATATATATATATTATTATTATTATAAAATATTTAATTCTGTTTAGTTTCTAATTTGGCTGATGACCGATTATCCTGAAACATAAACATGTTAAAAGATATAATATATATATAATATAGATCGCATAGAAAATGAAGTAAATTTTCATAGTGAAATATAAAGTAGAGAAAAGATGAGGCAGACACCTAAGTCTGTTTCCATTTAAACCAACTCTTTCGATTATTTGTGTTTTGAATATCTGCAAAAATCGTGGATGATGTCTCAATTTCCGGTTCAACTCCGGCAGTTTCTTTGACATTATGATGAAATGTTATACAACAGAAATCTTTTGCCTCATTCTGATCAAGATTTGTGCAAATTTTCTAATATAATAATAATTTTTTTATTTAAGAAAAGATATTCATAATATTAATATTTTGCGATATATAACTTTAACTATTAAAAGCTATATTCTGATATTATATTGTTTTACAAAAAAACATAAATGTTTCTTTATCTAAATATAGAAATATAAATTTAAATATAGATAGATAGATAAAAAAGAAAATTAAAAATACAAAATAGAAATCTTATTATCTTACCTCTTCTTTAGTACCTAAAGATGTTTGTGTATTTGATATAAAATCAATGATAGTACTAGCGATCATTGAACTTGTGTTAACTGTCAAATCTACAAATTCAGAGAAAGATTTTGGTATTTTCAAATCTGACGATTCCAATTTAAATGCTAGCTGTCGGTCATCATTTGATGGTTTAACTGAAATCATTAATAGTAAAATATAGTATTATATCAATTTACATCAACAATTTACATATTTATATCAATATATTAAACAATTGCGTTTTATCAACAATCTCAGTTCGTCAACTACTTTGTTATACATACTTTCAATGTACTTTACAGAATATTTGTATTTTCTCTTTGGTTCTCCTTCTTTCCCCCTCTCTTTGATTCTCAAAAAACTTACTTAAATATGTATGTACCATTTATTTAAAAACAATTTAACATTCATTACCACCATGAATAAAGTTGTAGCTGATATTTATATAGTATTTTGCTATATCAAATCCTTTTTCTGCTTTTTTAGGATAACAGACAGCTGCCATAGTGATAGCACCTGTGCTAGAGTACACCATACGTTTTAATATGCGTCCTCTGAGTCCAAATATCAATCCAGCTAATCCACCGATACCAATAGCTCCTATTCGTGGCATAAAATTATTTTCTTCACGGAGGTAATCTAAGAGAGCTATAAGAAACAACTATTATTATATGATATAATAACCATATAAATAATAACAAAAATAATTGTGTTTTATACTTACAATTACTATGTTCATAACCGGTATCGATGGTGTTCGAAACAACACTACTGTAATGTTGATATTCTGACATAATTCCTTGAACTGATTTACGGATTTTTGATATATTTTGTTCTAATGCAGAAGGTGGATGATCCTTACTGTCATAGTAAAATACATAACATATTGTTCTTCTCAAAATTTGTTTCAAATTTAGAACAATTACTTAATTTATAATAAATTTACTCAGTTGTTTTACATGTATATAATACAAATTGGATAATAGTAATATAAATATAATAATATAAATTTATATATTAGTAGAAATTAAATAAGCAATAAGTAAATGCATAGTTGAAATTACTTGTGCTTTACCATGGACTCTGTTTACAGTAATCATCTTCAAAAGTATAAATAGGTAGTTTAGATGGCCGAATTAATTTTTTAACTTTTGACTCATGTTCGTCAAGTGGCATATCTTGTGATAATTTGGATGGTTTTACTGCAGGTACTGCTGCGCATAGCCCGCACGGCATCAAGATTTTCTTGAAGAACTTAACATATATCAAATATACTTTATTATTATTATGATATACTTATTATTATTAGAACATCTTATATCAAATGAAATTTATAGCAAAAAATCCTATTGTACATAGAATGCAAAGAATAAAAAATTAATTTCAACTTTTAATCTACTTTTATTCAACTTTTTCTTCTAAGTATAAATATTGGTTTACTATATAATTATAAACATTAGTTAAAGATTAATTTCGCGAAACCTAGATAACCTAGTTTAGAATCGTAAATTATTAGATGATCACCATTTTTCTTGAAGTAAAAATAGATTATATGGATTATATTAGGTTAATTTTTTATATTGCATGCGTTAATGGAAATCGTGGAAGAACTTTCGTAAAATTCAATACTTATATGCAAAAAAACATTTACAGAAAGTATTAACTACTACTCTGACAAATAAAAGCAAAGATGATGCAATATCTAGAGTTGCCATCTATTTAATTATTATCTCAAAATTTCTTAAATTAATTTCTTAAAGCCTTAAATTTGTAAGAGAATAAAATGTTATTTTATATAAAATATTATTCTCTAAATAATAATATGATATAATACAAAATTTGTATTATCAATTATAATATTGATTTTAAACGAAACAGAAAAAGGAAAAGAAACATTTTGTAATGCTAATAAATATTAAATTTTAAATATAAATTTAACAAATATTAAACAAACATTAAATTAATTAATGTTAAATCATACTACAAAATTATGAAAATATATGTTGTAAATTAACGTTATGTATTATGTAAATCATATACATTTATATATAAAAATAAGAAACTATCTTTCAGATGCTAACTAAAGAATTTAATTTATTATTTGAATCATTTGTATATATGTACGAAATCTTACATTAAAATTGACAAGACGATTTAACAAAAATCGCTCATATATTTAATTCATACTTTAATACCAGTTCTTCCGAGCTCTACCAAAGAACCCGGTTGATAATCGTCACAATGATGCACTGGTTCTCTGCAAGTTATATCTTTACCGAATAAATTTCCAATGGTAGATTCCAGAATTTTGTGTATGACATCATTCATATCGTTGTGTTTCGGAAGTGTAATTTCAATTTTGGAAATACGATTTTCGTATTTCTATATGTCGCTGAGATTTTTGAAAATTATATCAGTTTCCGCATAGCGTGTCTATAACGAACTGTGTTTTATAGTATCGCTTTACGTTAGACAAAAAAGAGATTTTATGAAAAATATATAAATACGTTTAAAAGTGAGGGTCTCTTAATGTATCTTTTTAATGCCAATATGGCGTCAGCATTACATGTTTGGTCGATATTGTTTATATCGTTAACATAAAACACATAACACGCATGCGTCATGCATATTTTAAATTTAAATTTAAAATTAAAAAAACAGTAAAAAGGATAAATTTAGTCAAAGAATGGAAATTGAAAAAGTCGATAAATACAACAAAGAAAACTGCATTAATTTCTTCATGTATTTCACTCTTTATTTTTCTTGAACTTTTTATACATTTTCATAGCCTAAGTACGTTAAATACAATAACGGAAATTAACATATTATACAACTCATGATATTTCTATATTTAGATTGCTAAATATAATCTTATAATTCATGAAACAATTAAATATTTCATTGCAATTCTATCGATGTCCTTAAACGATAATAATAATCTTGATAATCTTTTATAGATTCACGGATTTTTGCCAATTAATTTGCAAGCAGAATATAAACTTTCATGTAATCATGTAATCAAATAAACGATCATATATGTATATATTTAATATAAATTTGTAAATTAGTTATAAAGGCAAAGTTTTAACATTACAAATCAACATGCTTCGTCTATTATCAACTATAAATTCATGACTATTATTTGTACACATTTATAATTATTACACCAGTATTCGAATTGCAATGGGATACGCCTTTTGTCATGCGATCAAAAATTATTAATTATTATAATTCATAATGTAAATTAGACTTTGATATCAATAAATCTTGAGAACTGTTATAAATAGGAAATATACAATATTATATATATGTATGTATGTATGCATGTATGTATGTATGTATGTATGTATGTATGTATGTATGTATGTATGTATGTATGTATGTATGTATGTATGTATGTATGTATGTATGTATGTATGNTATGTATGTATGTATGTATGTATGTATGTATGTATGTATGTATGTATGTATGTATGTATGTATGTATGTATGTATGTATGTATGTATGTATGTATATATGTATGTATATATCTCATTTTATTTAATAAGATTTTCTAGATAAATAAAAGTTTACTTTTTATGAATTTAAAAATTTTTATAATAATGCACACACATGTTTGTAAAGCAGTTTGTAAAGTTTGCTTTAGCCAATTTTTGTTATTAAGGATTTGTTATTACAAATACAAATAAAGCTATTAGAAAAACTGTTTTCTAATAAATCCAAACTACGTATAATAACTAAATATTTAAAATTCGAACAAATTAGCACACAATATGTGATATGTATAATAGATTGTATATTTAGATCTTTTGTGTTTGTATTTATCTATAATTTCTCTTGTATATACATAAAATTCGAAATTTACTTTAACAAACATGTGTTTCACAAAAGGTAATTCATTCGAGCACTATGCATACATTTATAATTAGTGCTGAACAATAAATATATAATAAACAAACGCATAAATTTCAGTATATAATCGGATACTGATAATTCATGATTTGCAATATACATTAAAGTTATATCACATAAATTATTTAACAAAGATTTTTAGCATATATAAAAACATAGTCCTGCATGAGCTTACAAATTTATATTATTGGAAGTCAGAAATCTGATCTGTCGCTACTATTATTTAATTATTTAATTAATGTTAATGTTAAATATTTTTCTTATGCGTGATCAATTATATTATATTATGTTCGAATATATAGATAAGTAAAATAATGTTCTGTACTTGTTAAGTTCATACAGGAATTCGCGTTCGATAAAATGTAATCTTTACTTCTAATAATTATGTGAAAAATTGGAAATTCATAAACTATCATAATGCCCATGGACTCATTATAACCGTTTTTCTTAAAAATCAACGATAAAATATTATAGATAACTTAATAAATGAGATACTCATGAATTTTTTAAGTTCTGCCAATTTTCATTGCAGATTATATGCTTCTCTATATCAACATATGGATTTAATGTACAATTGTATGTTTGTACATAGTTCAAGGAACTTTTCTTACACAATGTACAAGTGATGTATAGATTCATAAAATATTTCATATACATTAATTTCAATATATTATACATATATGTATATATGCTTTTGGACGTGATGTGATGCATACATTTTTAAAATTTAGGCACATCGAGCACACAACAATGATATACGTACACAACAAGCCTTAGTTATGAGAGCAATAACTTTGTATGTGTATATATATATGTGTGTATGTGTATCTATGTATATATATATATATACATACATATATATACATATACATATATATACATACAAATATACATGTTTTTTTTTCAATATAATTAATAGCATACATTAAACACGGCAGCAATTTTATGATTTTATTAAATCATAGCATAGTAGAATTTGTATAGGCGATATCTATATGTACTATCGACTGCACTTAACGCTTTATAAAATATCTGTATTTTTTAATCTATTTATTTTTTTTAATCTTTTAAATATTCGTAGATTTAATTACCATAATATATAATAATATTAACATACATTTTTTTTAACATCATTGAAAAGAAAGTTTTCAACAGCATACATTGAATTTGATATTTTAACAATTATTGTATTCATAGGACACTTGTATATTTTCATTATTCTTATATTCATTATAATTTCTTTTTTTATGCAACATTTGTAGGTGTATTCGATAAGATTTGAAATATATGTCATAAATATATTATATATCCTCTATATATGTTCATCTGGCACTTGTATATCTCAACTTAAGATATCAAATTGATTATTGTAGTAGATATATTTTGTATTCGTAAATTTTTGTCAAAGTTTAATAATCTGCTGTTGTTATTAACAATTCATATCATTGTGATCACATGTTCTCATCAGTGCAATAAAATAAACAAAGTGGCATCGAATTATTGTACTCATTGTATTTAGGATATTAACATTTGTACCAATAATGAGGCAATATGCTTATACCATATAATTATGCAGAAATTTTGCTTTAAATATATGTGATGATAATATATTAATATATCTTGTTTCGTAATAGCAACAGTAAACTTTAGCATAGTTTGTAAGCTTAATGTAAGACTTTCTGATTTTACAATTAGAGGAATTGATGATTGATAAAATTTTTATAACTTCTCACATCACATCAAAAATAATTATATATATATGCTCTGATAACTAAGGCATAATTATGTACACGTGTAAAAACATGTTCAAGTATACAAATATATAGATTCTCATTAGCTTTCTTTATATATATAAAGAAAACTAATATATATAGATCTCTATATATATTTTTATATAATATATAACACACGATACAACGAATACTGTTAGGTGTATCTTAAGGCACTCGTGCGAATAAAATCTAAAATATTTGAAACAAATAAAGAAAAACAAAGGCTAACTGTAATAACAATCCATAGACTTATATATTTACCTAATTATTATTTGGTTAAATTTCTTGAGAACTAGAATCGATTGAACGAAAGCACGTTCACTCTGACATAAACATTATAGCATATATATATATATATATATATATATATATATATATATATATATATATATATATATATATATATATATATAAATTAGAAGATAATGTGAAACAATTATTGAATACAATTGGCCAACCCTGTATTAATAAATATATATATATATATATATATATATATATATATAAAATATGTAATAATACAATGAAGTAATACTTCATTGTAGCCTCTTAACAAGTAACACTATTATCTACTTCAATCCCGTCTAAAGCTAGGAACTAACGCTTTAAGGAATCATTTTATCATTTTACAAGTTTTTACATTTTGATTAAAACGCAAATTTTTTAATTGCATTTTTCATTATCAATCGAAAAATATTATTCAATATTATTCGAATCATATTCGATTTAATGCGAAAAAAAGAAGTTTATACATAATTCTTTCTCTCTTCTTTCTCTCAGTGTAATATATAAAACCTGTGTGCTAAGAGATTTTTAAATTGATACGTGTAGAGCATTACTATCCAGTGTTTGGGCGCTGTGCTCATTATAGAACGTAACATGTAGGTTTCATTTAACTCATTTGTAAGATCTACAGTTGTACCGTAAATTATGGTTGGCTCATCAACCTGCTTGCTTTAAATTCTAATAATAATATCACGGATTTTTCGCTTCAATAGATCTCTTTCGTGTTATGGCAATATGTACATTCGTCAATATTTAGTATCTGGACACAAATTCTTTCCAGAGAATTCTCTAAGATTTACCATAGTTTTTTTCCATTAAAACATATAACTATCGTGTGAGCTATGAGATATCGTTTACTTTGCGTAATGCGTAACATAATTTCAATAACAGATATAACATATAAAAATGAAAACGATATCATAACAATCATGACATTGATTAATAAACATAATTTAATTATATTTAAAATAACATTAATAAAATATTATAAACAAATTAACATCGATAGCATTATTAAATAAAATTTCGTAAAATATAACCATCTACAACTACTAAAAATGGAATAAAGTAAAACATTTAAATGATTTTGCAACTGCATTCAATACATAATGCGAAAATATGGGTAAATAATATATAGTGCGATAATTTCGTACTTTGGTAAATTGCAACAAAGTTGCGATCTATCAAACGAAATTTCTCCTACGTGAGATAAATATGTTTTAATATCTCATAGCTCAAATTTTTTTTGTATATAGGAATGTTTCATGTTCCCTTTGTACAATTCTAGTACAATTAGCGGCATGATCGCATCTCACAGTTTTATATAATTTCAACCATATATACTTCTCATTAACGTAAGGCTATTAGCATATATACTTTCGCAAACTGGAATGACAAATATATGTATAATTATATATATTATATGTATTTGTATAGAGAGATATATATATCCTTTTTATATGTTATATATAAGTCTCTTTGTAATATAAATAAAAATTCACGGTGAGCACATTCAGCGATCATTCATAAAACTTTGTACAAATAAAAGACCAGAGTCTTCTGAAAAGTGTAAATAATCGAATGTGTTTTAGCTTTGCTAGATTCTTTGGCTAAGTGTCTAATTGCGAACTAGAAACTTGCTTCCATTCAAGTGACTTTTTGTTAATGATAACCTACATCGATTAAATCGGCAAACTTTTAAAAAGCATTTGTTATCTAACGATTAAAATTTCGACGCTGGCTTCATTAACAATAGCAGTAGTTATTAATCGGACATACGAGCAGTCTAGCTGCGATAGAATATTCACATAGTCTTATCACTATCATGGATAAGAACTTTCGCAGAAGATTGCATCGTAAGCCATTAATATGATCACAGTAACTGTAATGCTTAGACCAAATAATTTACTTGCGATTACTTATCAACATCATTTTGTTTCCTAGGACTTTGTTGCGCATGGTCGAAACTCTTTATAACATCCTAAATAAAAAAAACGGGTGATTATTTATCACATAATATATCGAACGATTCAAGTGTGTTTGTAATCGTGCAACAAATAATAATTAATATTATAATAAGATATATATATATATAATATATATATATATATATATATATATATATATATATATATATATATATATACATATAGATTTGTAAAGTGTAAAAATTTGTCAAAGCTATCACATACCTGTACTGCAATTTGTAATGGTGTTAATTCTCCCATGGAACAATCGTTTCGCGTGATATTCGCCGGTAGCAATCTAGGACAAGGCTTGCCCGTGAAGAGCATGAACAACGCGTGGATGCTTCTGCGTTGTGTCAATTCTATATGACGATGTTGGTATCCAGCCAAGTGCCGTCGATGCCGTGATGTTGTGGGAAACCATCTTTCACACAAATTGCAATACCGTCTATGTTTTATCGTCGCCTGCAAAAACAGAATAAATATCACGAACATTGAATCAATCGAAAAGAAGATAATTTGTCTTACCTTTTCATGGTAAGCCAATTGACTTATGAAATCGCTAATGGATATTTCGCTTTTTTTGCACACGTCTTTTATATCACTCTCAATTTTATTGTCCGATATTATAATCTTCTCACTTATTAGTTTGGATTCTATTATATCAATACTTCCACTATCCTGATTCGTGATTACTGGTGGTGATCTGGAATTATCTCTGTCTGAGTTTGCGTCGAAAGTTATAGCAATCTCAGGTTCTAATATCGGCATATTATCTGCTTTAATATCTTTTGTTTTGCTGCTGGCGTTACTTTCTTGATCCGTAGATTTCGATACTTTTGGTATCTTGTAAGGCGACAATTCTTTTCGTTGCGAGTTTTGCAAGTGAAAAATATGGTTATCTTGATCCATTGAATGCTTTCTTTTCTCGCTTAAACATATAGTACGAGTTGGGCCTTTGTTTAATGTGACTTGGTTGACTTGTTTAAATGTTTCTGGGGATGTATATTCGCGCGTATCTTTCATTGTCTCCTTAAGATGGAATTCTTTGTTTTTCTTGTCATTTAATTTTTCCTTCATGAAACAATTCTTATTTTGTCTGGAATGTTTCTGATCAAGCTTTTCGACATTAGTTGTAGTTTCAATTTTGTTGTGTTTGTCAGTAATAGAGATTTTTTGAAATGTAACATCATTATGACAATCTTGAAGATCGTCACTTGACTTAGAATGTGCCTCTGAGAGATCTTTGAAATCAAAACTCAAGCCCTGTTTTTTCTCCGCAGCTGTCTTTGGCCGTAAATTATTTTTCGTGCTATCTTTTTCATACTTTGACTTCGAAAGGCATTTCTTCAAAGTTTCTTTGGCCGCTAAAACTTCTTTTATTAAAAAATCGTTGCAACAGAAATTTTTCTTTGTCGCGGTGGAATCTATTTCACTGCATGTATATTTTAAGGGAACTTCTCTAGCAGAACTGATCAGATTATTATTGTTTGGCAAAGATTTATCGTTGCTACTAATGTCGACCTCTATATGTTTATCTTTTCGAAGTAAATTTTTATGAGATGAAAGCTCGAATTTACGTTCGGTCTTCGAGATTTGATTACTGTATGATTCTTCAGTAGAAACGCGACGTGAACTATAATTAGTTACGGGATCGAGTTTCGGCATGGCAACATCTAACAGATCTATGTTGCTATTGTCCGTAATCTCTAACTCCAGTTCAAATTGCGTTGGAATAGCGTCTGCCGAATACAATTGTTCACTATCCCTGTGTTCAATTATACGGTTTTCTAATTCATCGGGATTATCCGGCGAAGCCGGCAGAATTTCTATAGTTGATTGGCTCTCGTCCGAAGATTCGATTTTAATGACAGTATTGCTATCAAATGCAAAGTCGTTCAACACAGTCGCATCTTTGAGCAAAGTGATATCATTTTGCAGATTACAATTGTTATCAATATCATTTGAGAAGTCACTTAGTGGTTCCTTTTTTATTATAGCTTTACTATCCGTGTTCAAGAAAGAATTATCATGTTGTTCTTTAATTTGCTTTTTAGTGGTTCGCATGCTGATTTCTATGGAAGGCATCTCGTTTAAATCAGATTTCATGAAACAGGTTTCTACCTTGGATGTTGTTTTTAATTCTTTTACAGCAATCTTGAAGTTTGTAGAATCGTTCGAGTGCTTACTGGAATCGCTCTTCTGATTCAATTTATTCGAGATTATTTTATCTTTCACTGCCTGCTTATGATTAGTATCAAAACTCCGTATTGTAGTCTTGTAGTCATCATGTTGCAAAGTAGTTTTCTCCAAACTAGATTTTTTAAGTGATTGATTAATTTCTTTATCGTACGGAATAATATTGGTTTCTGCTTGTGGATTTTTATCGCGAGATCTTGATCTATATTTATTGTCATTTTGGTAACTTTTGCAAGATGTTTTCTTTGGTGTGGTACTCATTTTGCTGTCACTCAAATTTTGTGATAATGCGCAAATAAAATTATCCGCATAGTCGACTTTTCTACAATCATAATCCGACATCCTCCTTTGTTTACACTTGACTGGAAGCAAATTAGACATTGAATTCGATTTAGATAATTTATTATCATCTTTCTTTTCTTGACAATTGTCCTTGCGATTTGTAAACATTTCATTTATATTTCGTAATGATACAGATGAGAGAGTTAACTTTAAATCTTTTACCATGCTATCTAAGACTTGATATCTTTCTAACTTGACTGCCGGTTGCCACTTTGCGCTTTTTGCGATAATGTCCTTGCATTCTTTGCTTAGCTCGCATTTGAATTCTGCACTGGCCGATGTTCTTTTAATGATAACTTTAGGAATTTTTTCAGAGATGCGTATTAAAGAATTCTTTTTCGTTTCACTCTCCGGTATCACTGTTCGAGTTGAATCAGAGAAATGGCTCCGTTTTATGGAATGTCCCATCTCGTCACGCTCTGATTTTTTACATTTTTTGCTCGATGTTTCCGAATAAGTCGAACCTTGCCTCTTCCGTGATGCTTCTGGTGATGATGATCTATTTCTTTCTTTTTTCTTCAATTTCAATATGGGTATTTTTTCCTCGTATTTTTCTAGATTTTTTCCTTGAGAAATAATATCGCAGATTGAATTATCTGATAGATCGATCCTTGATGAATTCTTTATCTTCACTTTCGGAATGGTTTTCTTTATATTCTTACGTCTGACGCAAAGCTCTGTGATATCCTTGGTTTTTATTATTTTATTCGAATGCTTATCGTCCAGTTTAATTTTCATTTTCGGGATCTTATTTCTATAACCGTTTGATTCTTGCAAAGAACTTTGTGAATCATTTTCGTATAATTCTTCACTCGTAAGTGACATTCGGTTTGAAATATTTATTTGAACGGGGATTTCGTGAACGGATTCGATGGATGGTGTTCCTGGACGGGATCTCGCATTTCTGATAATCATCTTGGGTATCTTTGGTTGACATCCGGGTTTTAAAAGTGATTTGTGGATCATATTATCTATATTACTTTTCTTGATAACTAACTTAGGAACCATCTTGGTGTTAGCATTGCAATCTGTTGTGCGCCAATACGACATTCTTTCATGCTTGCTGGAAGAAGCTTGTTCCTTGTTTTCCTTATTGATCGGTGTCATTTTCGAAACTTCGATCTCCGGCAATTCAGTTGTTGACATAGATGTATTTAACTTATTTTCAATTATGACAGCTGTTTCCGGCATTCCAGATTCTTTGAGAGATGTTGAAAGAGATAAATTATTCAAAAGTGAGCTATCTTGCAGTGAACTAGCTGCGACTGCGAAATCGATTGACGACTCATCGATGTTGCACAGACGATTTACGGCTTCTTCCTGAATTTGGCTCGTTTCCCATTCCATTGGTACCATACTATCTTCTTCGGTGAAATCATGTTCAGACATTCGCGTTAACGCGCATCTGTCCTCTGCATAAATTCCATAATCGGAAGAATCCATGCATAATAATTTGGTATCGATTATATTGTCGCAATCCTTAGACTCATTCTTCGTTTCAGAATCCTGGTATTCTTTTTTGTCCGCGATGATACTCTTGATGACGGTGAACTCTGATATATTCTGCTCACATTTTTCGCTCATGAATAAATTGCACACATTCTTCTCCATTGATATCGGTAGTAAATCTAAAGAGGCAATCGGCCTAGGTGTTATCTCAGCATTATAATCATCTACCTCATTATTTACCTGATTTTTTGATGAAGCTTCGGATATTTCTTCTTTATTTTCCAATTTTTGCGATTGCTGCTCATTGTCCTTTTTATTAAATTGTAATTGCTCCATAAATACAACATCAGATACATTTTGCAAAATAATCGGTTCTTTCTTTTTATTCGTTATAGAATTTTCTTTATTGTACATATTATTTTGCTCGTATGTTTTATCAAAATTAGTTTCTGTTGCTTCTGTTACAAATATAGCCTCTTCTTTTGCTTCGCAATCGATTGGAACTAACGAGACTTGTTGACATGCAATCTCGTTTACACCTCGTTCAGAGTCTGAATTATTCTTTGCAGAATCGACTTCGTCATGTTTTTCAGTAGATACGGATTTCTCTGTAGTTTCTGGTTCGTTACATAAATTTGTAGTGTTTGATTCAGGTAATGTGATTTCAGTGGAATTCAAATCTGATATCTTGCTTTCATTTCTAATATTAGATTTATCTTTTTTTATATGAGCATGCGCATCATTTTCTATTAAGTGTTCCGTTAATATTTCCTGATCTTTAATGTTATTTGTTGAGTCTTGACTTTCTTTTGTATTGCGAGTATCTGCTGCTTTAGAAGAATGAGCTTGTTCGGTAAGTATAATCATGCTAGATTGTATTTCGTTAGATCGAGATTCTTGTTTTGGGTATTCATCAGTTATATAAGATATGTAATCGTTAGCTTTTGTCATTGAGATGTCTTGTTTATTACATTCATCTTGTTCAGTAAGTAGAATAGCGTTTAATTCATTACGTGATGAATCATTTTCAGCATTTTGATCTCGATTATCGATGTTATAAATACATATTGCGCGATTCGATATCAGCTCATTTGTCACATTATTATTTGTTTTCTGATTATTGTTACTATTAAGCGAATTTTGTGCAGATGGAAATGGAAAAAGTTCCAAACGTTTCTGTGCGGCAAATACTTCGCTGAAGTTCAGTTCTTTAAGATTATCATTGTTTCGTCTGTCAATATGGGACGAGTATGATTTGATCGATTCCATCGTTTCTTCCCAATAAGCAATTTTTGATCCCAAGAATAAATTCGAATCAAACATAGAATTTTCGCTGTATCCTTTCTCATAACCAAAATTATCTGCGAACACTTTTGTCTTGCAGCGTTTAATTGTACTGGACGTAGATTCGTTGTCTAGATTATATTGTTTCTCGAGAAAATTCAAGCCCACAATGTTCTTATTGTCTTCTTTGCTGTCTTGCTGATGATTTCTATTCACATATAATTTATCTGCATCATCATTGAAAAACTCTAAATGTGGCGTATTCCGTATTTTTACACAATGAGTGTTTTTGTGAGCAATACTCTTATTTAATGAATGATTAACGTGTTTTGTTGTGGATTGAAGTCTGCCATCAGAATCAATTTCTTTTTTTCTAATAGCAGTAGGAATGTTACGATTTCTCTTGAATATCTTATGTAATTTCGAATAATTATAATAATCGAGCGGCGAAGATGTCGTAAAATATGAAGATTCACACACGTTACTGTAAGTGTCCTTCGCACGAGCCTCTATAATTAATTCACGATATGTGAACTTAGGATTAGGACTGTAAGTAATTTTCCCATCTTTGGTAGTATATACAGGAACTGTATTTAAATTTTCCAGCTCGTCTGAACTGAAGAAAATCGGATTTATATAACCGCTTACAGTTTTGTACAGATCAAGATTATTAAATTTACCATCATTTTTCTTTGATCTTTTCCATTTATCAACACGCTTATCGCCAACATCCAAATTTTCGTTTGGCGCAACATCAAAGTGATCGTAATCAAAATGTGTAGAATTATTGTTATTGGTATCTTCCAAATTGGGATCCATCGTACTTGAGGAAGTCGAAGGAATCGCATTTAATCGAAATGCAATATTGTCTTGTAAATTTCTGACATTCTTGCATACGGAAGCAATAGTTGTTTCTTCATACTCCTTCTTCTCTATAGTAATGTTTCTTGCTGTAGATTCCATGCATGATGAATTATTCGATTCGTCGCTTCCACTGAAATTGGTAGCGGTAACTTTTTTTTCCGTATTTTGATGCGTGCTTCTTTTTCTAGTCATTGTATGTTCTGGTTGTAGAATTTCCGTGGATTTCAATGCCATTTCAGTATTAATATTGGTATTTCCTAAAATAATATTATCTAAAATATAATTAAAATAATCATAAATAAATAATATGATATAATCATAACATGATAATGTATGATAATAATTGTTATTCATTTATCATAATTTTTAAAAACTTACCATTATCTTTATACATATTATTCATTACTTCTCGTTCCGACGATGAACTTCTCTTTTTTCTCGAAATAAGTGAACCAGATGTTTCATCCATCGTTATATCATTTTTGCATGCGGTAATTAATGATTCGTATTTCACAATTTCTATATTGCTTTGATTTTTACATAGTTCTTTATACGTAGATGCTTCTGTTAAAGGCGAAGATTGATTGTGTTTCTCATAAGCAGGATAATCCAAACCATCTTTGTCACAAGTCATTCTTTTATCACACTGAAATTCCATTAAATTTGTCGAATTTGATCGAGCTCCACTCGATATTGAATTGGTCAAATGCCCAATTGTTTCGGCAACAGCATTTTTTATATTCTCGTGCAGCAATTTCTCTGTCGTATTTCGTTCTGTGCATGATACATTTATTTCGATTTTAATCGCGTCGAGGGAACCGCTATTCTTCGTTTCTTCTTCCAAATGCTTTGATTCCTTTTCCTCTTTATTATCTTTGAAATTAACATTTGTGACTTGAATAGCAAAATCGGGATTTACATTTTTTGTTACAAACGTTTTCAAGATGTTTGCATGTTCCTTTTCTTGTTCCTCAGCTAATTTGAACCCAGCATTCTTCTGACATAACTGTTTGTTATTTAATATTTGCAATTTAGATTGCTCATCAGGATTCGATGAAAAGTGGCATATTTTGCCTGTTGCAAAATCACATGCTTCTAGCATATGCTTGTTTTTGGTTTGAGTTTCCCCTTCATTAGACGACTTATGCTTGATTCTTCTATATTCCTTCAAAAATCGCATTCTTTCTCCGCTATCATCGATGCTAATATTATCGATTATTCTTGGCTTCTTACACAAAATATTCGATTTAGTGAGATTTTCCATCGCACAAGATTTGTCTTTATATATTGCCACATCTTGTGCATGTTTATCGTGTTGCATAATCATTTCATTATATTTTTCTGTTGTACTTTCGGATGATTTCTTCGAATGAGGGTTTGTTTGATCATTCAAAATCGATTTCTTTTGATCTGTAATTTTTATATGCCAAGAATTTTTCGAGTCTGTCGTATCAATGTTTAATGGTTTATTATCAGTAGTATTTTTCTCTAAAGAAGGATCTTTTTCGGAATTATCGCTCGTTTCGTATTTTTGTAATTCATCACTATTTGAAATCGGATGTTTCATACTAAGTGATATAGATGAATTATTTTTAACGTTCTTTGTTGAACAATTATCTTCTATCATTGTCTTAGAACTTATTGAAGCGATATCGTTCGTTGATAAGTTTATTGTATTTGCACTCGCTGTTGTTTCATGATTAAAATCAGTCAAAATACATTTCTTTTCATAATGAATATTATCTTGACTATCATGATGTTCATCCGATTTATTAGTAATATTCTGCAATGCCTCATCTAATTGAGTCGAATTATTAGATGTATTTTTCGTATTCGTTTCTGCAAGTATTTGTAATTTTTTATCAGTTGTTGACGCATTCTGATCTGTTGCGACAGTTTGAGATTCACTCTCACAGTGTTCGATAGACGAATTATATTCTCGCACAGACTTGTTTGATATTCCCACGTTCTGCGCTGACATAATCTTTAATTCATACTCGCCAGAGGTCAAAGTCATGCATACACCAGTAGTTCCCACTTTTTCCGTTTCACTATTCAAGAATGTTCTGTTATTATCTATATTTGAAGCAATATCTTCACTTAGACTGCGTTTTATATCATTTTCCACAATGGATTCATTTTTACTAATATTCGTGGAAAATTCAAAAGTCCCAAGAACATCACGTTCAAGTATATCATTATTCTGGCCCTTAAAACGATTTTCTGTTTGATATTGATTTTCCAGCGAATCTATTGATTTATTTTTGATAGCTTCCCTCTCGTTATTTAAATGATCGTAAGGTTCATTTTTCATTGGCGATTGCGTGAAACTAATTATAGGACTGTTTTGTATAATTTCTATCGGATTTGTCGATATCGTGAGATCTTGGCCGCGTTCCGATGATTCCTCATTATCAGAATGGATTGGCGTATTCAGAGTAGTGGAGATTGGAGTACATTCAGATGTAGGCAGATCCGGCAAACTTATATCATCCGGATTATGAGATTCTTCGCTCGTAAAACTGTTCTGTTTTTTCAAATTCATGTCCTGAGATGAATCCAAATTATTCTTTATAGATGTAGGTAAGGTGGTTATTTCTTGGTGATTATCACCTTTCTGTGATATTTGTGATATCTTTCCTTCCATTTCAGGAGAAGAATTTTCAACGATATACTTCTCCTTATTCAAGTCCTCGAGATTGCATTTAATAGCTGACTCATTATTGCTGTCTGTTTTCTTATCCGTCTCGATAGTTACTGTGCTTGTTTGGACTTTCGTGTCGTCTTGAAAAAATGATACCGCATCTTGTCTGCCCAGAGTTTGTGTAATTTGCCCATTGGTGACCTGTAAGATGCTACCTATTTCCAAATTGTCAACTATATGTATAGTGGGTACTTCATCGGGCCCGTTGCTTATGCATTGTATGATATGACTTCCTGGTTGTACAATGTTTTCCTTTGTAATCTCCTTGGATGTCGAATCCTTCGTAATTTCAACGTTCTCCGCTGATGCATATGATATTGTCAGACAGTCCTGCGCAGGCATCATGCCAGTATTGCTCTTATCTGGATTTTCAAATGCTATAACATTCGTAGTAATCTCTTCCGACTTGGAGCCTTCCAATGTCTCCAATGTTTTTGTTGAGAAATTTACGTTTTCATAACCTACAACAACTACTGATGTTGAATCGCTTAAAATTGCGTTCGTATTTGTACCATCCTCGTCCTCTGATTCATCCCAATTCGCCAAGAATTGGCGAACATCCAATTCAGGCTTATCGGCAAATTCTTTAGATATCTTCTGTTGTACAGATGCGTCGCTTGCGTTTGTATTCAGATCGTTGAAGTTTTCATTCCCTGTTTTTTGCACTTCGAACTGACTCTGATCAAGATTCTTTTGAGAAGAGTATCGATCCTGTTGTTCCATACTTTTCAAGCACAAAACAGTTGTCTGATTGTCATGTTGCTGTGAAACCAATTGTTCTGGTTTCCGGATATTATGATTGATCATTTCAGAAGCATTACTACCCTCTTGTTTATTTTGTTTATCCACTAAATTATCTGATGTCTGGGAATTCAACACTTGTATTCTGGGGAAACCATCGGGTACATAATTAGAGTTTATTAAAATCCCATTTTGATCGAATTGCAAATTTATAGGTGGAACAGCAGTATTGATGGTCGTTGCGCTGACACACGACGAAGTTTGTTGTGATGGAATTTGTCCGTGATATGCAACAGATTGCTGTAATTTCAATATCTCGCGATATCTGAGAATACATTCCTTATATTTTGGGTGTGACTGATAGCCGGGTATCTTTGTCATCTCTCTCAAATGATTTTCCATTGAAAACCGCTGCATTGCTATTTTCTGCTGATAAACTTGTTGATATTGCACGTGCGAAGAAGCGTGCATGCTTGACGTTTGTATTCTTGCATTCATCATTGTTGTCGCATTATCATTAGCAACCTGACAGTTATCGGCGTGTTGACAATCATGGGATGTATCTGTTGATAAATTCCTTGAATATTGCGAGTTAAAATAAGTGTTTTGCGTAGACGAAATCATATTCGAATTTGGTATATGATTTGCGGTCGATATCATGGTGCCATTGCTCTGATATGGCATTGATTTGTTATATTTTTGTTGATAAAAGTTCTGATCCTGATGTTTAATCATTCCTTGATTTGGAACATTCATATTGCTCATTTTAGGATATTCCTTGATATTTGGATAAGAGTACTTTTGATAATCACTTGTATAACTATAATTTTGCATTGGATAACTCTGCAACATACCCGAATTTGATGGATAATTTCGTGTTACTGCGCGTTCTTTACGATACTTAAAATCAGGGAAATTCCTTCGATGATCTGAAGCATTCGGCGGCGCATTGGGTACCATAGATGGTGGTAGAATCTCTTTACCATCGAAATTGTCTTTTCTAAAGTTGAAATCGCCTCCAAATCGCCGAGCGTCCACTTGATATCCATTCGTACGAATATTTTCTCTATAAGTCATATTATTCTGATAAGAACAGTATTTTTCCCACTGCTGATAATTAGGATCTGGATTACAACATGGTGCTTTGCATGGAGGGAAAGATGATGGGAGTCCTGTTCTATTAGCAGCATGCGAATTAGGATTCACGTTAGTGTTTCGTGATCCTATAGATCTGTGTGAAGCATTCATGTTCATCACATTTGGTCCATTCAAGTGCGACATAGGCCCATTTGAATGTAAAGGCACCTGATTATTCCTGTAATTTAGTTCTTCATTTAAACCGCTTATCGCGGTATTTCTTGGATCCATAGGGGCATTCAGATTGTCCACCATAGGATTTCTTGTATTTGATGGCCCATAATGGCCAATGCAGTTTTGCATTTGTACCATCGATGCCAGAGGAGTATTATCCGTGACATTATGTCCATGCGAGATATTGGCCGATAAATGCTGGAAATGTCTCGGATTGAAATTCTGGAGATCACTCTGGTGTTTCTCAAGTCCATCTGGATTAAGATTCGGATTGTTCAGCTGCGTTGGGCAACTTGAATTAATACTGGAGATGAACGGTAAGTGTCCTGAATTGACATTTTGAGCAGTAGGCGTCACATCGCTTATTCCTGATTGTGGAGGATTATACTGATGCCAATCTGGCATATTTCCATTGTAGTTCATTGTACATTGTTTTGTTATTATTTTATTGTAATTACATCGTTCTCTTCAGATTCGTGAAGATACCTCAGAACTTTGAGAGCAGGAAATTACCTGAGAAGAACAGATGAAACATTTATATTTGTTATATGCCATTACCAATGTCTTTTTGTTAAAATAAGCTTGAATTCTTATTCTATAATTGAATTTATTTCTAAAGCTAAATATATATTTTTGTTATATTATCATTGTAAAATGCAACAATGACAGAGTATTTATTTTTAATGATTTTATGAATGATTGAAACAAGAAGAAAATAAAATTATGTACTTATATCTCATATGAATTTACGATATTGATCAAACTTTTGTTATCAATTTAACACATGCCATGCATATGCCACACGCCACGCCGCGCCACACATATACACACGCACGTACGCACACAATGCAAGTATGGCCTAAATATGCATTTCCTTGACATCTGGCGTAAAATCATACTTATCAACTGCTTATAATCGAATATGTTTTTCTTATAATAATTTCACGATATTCTTAGATATTCTAACTTCGATTGAAATGAAGCAAAACGTCACGTCGAGAACATCGAAGAAACGTTCATCTGTTACGTCAATCTATTAAAATCGAGACTGACCAAATTTATCGCATTAATAGTATTAAGAAAGATCAAAGAGCAAACTAACAGGTGATACCATATTTACTGAACTGTAGCCATTGTTATAGTTAGCCTAGATCGCGGGTGTCTATGTTTATTTTTATTTATATCATCATTTTTACATTGAACCAGCGATGTGCGTTGTATATAAAAACAGCATAATTTATATGAAGCATTACGTTGTATCTATATGATGAAAACGCACCTTACTACATTGGACCTTGAAAATTCTACTGACATGAATTGTTCACAGCATATCTGTCTTGCCATGCGATACTGTCGCATCGTTGAATGTGCGACGAGTCGCATAATCGTGCATGTTCACGAATCATGACGTTTGGTACGCAATGCTGCCTCGTTATTGAAATTGTATCCGTTAAGAAAAAAATGACGTGTAACGCACAGAACATAAATAGGGCTTACCTGCACATTAACACCGCTCATGACACGCACGCCATATTGGACACGACTGCTCGAGGAAAAAAATATCACGCGCCCTGTCGGCGTTAGAGAAGTGCTACGTCGCGCTTGTAGTGCATGTGTATACGTGACCTGATATACTGTTATATATGCATATGTATATAGCATCATGTCTAACACGCAAGTGCAATATATGAGCGCGTACGCGATGCGTCGAAAAAATATATGACGCTAATCGCCTTACGCTTCGCTTAATATAATCTATACTACAAGAGCTGTTTACTCATCATGACAATGCTGCATAAAACGAAAAAAGCTCATTATAATCTATATTTCTATGTTAAGTATAATAATATACTTCTATAGTAAGATGTAATTTCTGTTAAATTTGATGTATTAAATCTTGGGTTGCAAAATATGCGTATCTTTAATAACATAAGATGAATAAATAATAGTATCTTATTTTCAATAAAATTCTTAAATAATTATTTTCTATAATAATATTATTTCTGCGTTATTATGAGCAAATTTCTATAGAATATAATATATTTTTATATAGTTTTATATAGTTAGTTTATATTTATAACTAATTTCTATAGAATACTTATGATCTTATTTAAGTTAATTTATTTTTATCTAATTAAATTATTTCGTGATTTTTTACATTATATAAATGTAGAGAAAAAAAGCTTAAATTAATATTAGACTACGCTTCGCAAATCAGCAAGAATTGTCAAAGGGATTTGCCAAGGATGCATATTCTCACCACTCCTATTTAACATCTATATGGGAAAGATATTCCAGCTGATATTTAAAGGCTGTAGGAATAAAAGTAAATAGCATCCCTATTAACAACCTGCGATATGAATGACACGACGATACTAGCCGAGAACATCTAGCAGCTACAAATTACCTTGATGCCATCAACGAGATAGGAAAAGAATATGGTTTTAACATCAATGAATAAGCTAATGATAGTCAAACACACGATAATACAATTCTCTATATAAATAAATATAAACGATCATCCGATTGAAAGAACATAAATTTAAATATCTAAGCTCTACACTTAATGACAAATGGGATAGTGATGGAGAAAAGTGGCGATGACTAAAGTCATCTTCACTAGATTTCCTTTTCCGGAAATGCCCCTGAGTCTCAGATTACATGTTATCAGATGCTATATATGCTTGATATTATTATATGAAGCAGAAACCTGGTCATTCAAGATTAAGTTCCTCAATAGAAACTTTTGAAATGTAACATTAAGAAGAGTCTCTTGAACAAGATACGTGTCCAATGAAGATTGCAACATGCCAACATAGATCAACAATTCGATTACATTAGATATAGTCAAATAACAGGAAACATCGTACTTGGGACATATATTACGGAACCCCAAATACATCCTCACCGAACCATTTTTATCGAGGGAAAAAGAGGACTAGATCAGATACATACATGGCTCTGCAACATCAGAAACTGATATGATATCCCAGATGTTGCCATTTTATTCAGACGTACACGAGGGCAAGATTTGCATTATGCCATAAACACATGTACAACAACAGGCTACATTGAGCCTATGGCACTAAGAAGAAATATAGAGAAATTTTTTCTTGTGCACAATCATATAAGCTTCAATGCATTTATTCTAAGGACATACAAATATATTCTTATATATAGTATTATTATATATATACGAGTATAATTTATATTTATATTAAAATTCTATATGCATATATTTTATATCGTATATTATTGCTTTTGTTTTTTAAACAAGGATTTATAATTTATTAATAATGAGACATGAGAAGATTCAAAATTACTGCAAAATATGCACAGTAATGATAGCAAAAATAAAAAGTTCGTTTTCACAAATTATTATATAAGTACATTGTATAGCTCATAAGTTATATAAATAAATCTAGATTATTAATTATTTTAATTTAACTCTTACGAATGAGACAATTATTAAATTTGGTTAATAAGTATTTGATTTTTTTAAATAATTTTTTAAAAAATTAAAAAAAAATATATTACCTAGTTATGTAATAGTAAATAAGTGATAATCTTAAAAGGCATTAATATACAATAAGTAGAGATTTATATGTACAAAGTACATATTTTTTGTTTTATCCGATATAAAAAGTAGATAATTTTTATAGGAATAATTCAATGTATTAATCATGATACTTGAAATCGTCTTTTATGTTCTTCAAAAAATGCTTCAAGGATTCAAATTCAATTTAACAGCCTCTTGCCGTATCACAGAAATGAGTTCTTGATTTATTAAAAATATGAATCTCAATCCTGCTATCTATAAAAAGATATGCAAAGAAATTGTGATTATCAAGTAAAATATGTATATATTCCTAATTAGAAAAATTTTCATTCAATTTTTATTCAAAGAGAGAAATTCTACAAACATTAATTTTACTATTAAATTTACTTTGTTTCTTAATAGTAATTACCTCAATTACGCTATTGTTGTTTAGTTTCATTTTATTGCCAGCTAGGATCGGTCTGCTATCCACAAAAATTGGCCGTTTTCCTTCGGACGATAAAAAGAAATCTCCATTATTTCTTAAACGAATGGTACCTTGCCGACGTGAAACTTTCCAAGCTGGACCTTCTAAGCTAAGATCCACATCGACAGTATGATCTTTTGTAGAACGTCCTACGCTTATCTAAGGAAAATATAAAGAAGTAAATATGAAATGTAAATTATTTAAGATGATATAGTAAATTATAATGTGTATTAAAATCATTCTCTTTTTTTCTTTTTATACTTTCTATGTAAATATAATAATAATTTTGCTATACTTCTCTGGATCTCATAAGATATCTGACGAGTCTTCCTCTTAAAATGGCTAAGGTTTGATTATCAAAATCGGGAGGATTGACACCTGTGACACTATCGACAAGTACTTGCCACCTGCCAAGTTCATTTTCTAACACTTTAATTTCTTTCTTATTTTTTCTATCTGCAGTTATTAATTCAGTATCTATCAATTCATCTTTTGAATCTATTAATTCGGTATCATTGATCATATCTTCTGCATCCGAAAAATTCAATACATGTTCACCTCGCGGTAAACTTTGCACTGTCTGATCTGGTAATAAATGATATTGCTTCATCAGCTGCCAATGACTATGTAATGCTTTTGCAGTTCTGGCTGGATAAAATGTATGTGCATTTACTTCTAACAATTCTTGAAACATTTCCAGAGTTGGCTGAGAGGTCTAATAAAAATAAATAAATAAATAAAACAATTGTATTATCAAAGAATATAAAGAATATTTAAGCAATATTGATACTTGCAGATTTAATTGTGCCTAACAGATCTTCTTCAGCTTTGCTGTATAATGTTCTTGCTTGAACACTGGCTATTAATTCAGGATGTAGATTACGCATAGCTTGCACTGCCACGCGTGAAACTGCACTATCATACAATAAAGCATACCATCTTTGTTGTATCTCTTGCAATGTAAAACGACAAGAAAATTTTGTACCTCGATGAACCTTGAATAAAAATTATGATAAAATATTATAAATACTTTATTCTCTCATATTAATATTATATATAGGAAAAAACAAAAGCAAGATAATTATAAATAAGCACCATTCTCAAATCATTTGTCTGTTGTACACCAGTAATTAATGCTAAATCATCAGTAGGTTTCCATCGTCCTAAATCTTTGGTAGCATTTACAGAATGAGAATGATTCTTATTCTTCTTGTTTTTTCGTCCAGGGTTTGAACCACTAGGTCTACTAGGTCTGCGATTACATCTATCAGATTGGGCCAAAGTAGTTGGAATTGGTATTGGACTAGGTAATGTTTGCGTTGGCAAAATATCAATGGGACTAGCAGATACAGAAATCGTTCGTGATCTCGATGCTGATTTAGCACTTGTAGCAGGTGGTTGCAAGTTAAATGTTGTCTCCACTACTTCATCGTCAAACTTTTTACGTTTTATTGTACGTGAAGAGCTTTAAATAAAAAGAAAGAAAAACATTAGTAAAAAAAACATCAGTTAAACTTAAAAAAATATTTAAATTAAAAAATTATATATGATTTTATGATTTAAAATTTAATTATTTTGCATTAAAAACTACTAGATAGACAATTTGCCATATTTTTTATAATATTAATATTTTTAACCAAATACATTAAGTAAGTACGTAATTTAAGTTGTTATTTGGTAATACTTTACAGTGTTACAATTTTTTTATTTTTATTTAATAAATATAATTTAATAACAAATTATATTTATAAATATTTATATAATTTATTTTAACAAATACCTTCTTCGCTTTGTTGCTAAAGCATCTAAAGCCGATGATTCTATGGGAATACCTAAAAATCCATCTGTATTATGTGTAAGACCAGTATGGTTAAGGTTAGTTGAACTTGAGATGTCCATGTTGTTATATAAATCAAATGCAGATGTTCTTAAATTCTATCAAATCATAATATACAATTGCTTTTAATTATAATATTATGTAGATCTACAAATAAATCGCGATTAATATAATATAGTATATCACACTTTATGATCTTTACTAAACTAAACGTCAAGCATTGAATTACATACAGCACGCATGAAGAATTTGAGCAGTGGAATTCAATAATCGATTGATATATATAAAGTCGATTATAAAGTTCGATATATGCATAGTTATTTTTAGTAGAAATAAAGCTTATTGAGCGATTAATTATTATAATAATGTCTTCCAATTGTTGAGTTTAAAACTAAGTATTTATTAAAATGATTATTTTAATATATAATGTATAAATTTTTTATTTAATATTATTGATACATTAACTTGAAATATATATATATATATATAATGTTTAAGATAGCAATCAATTGTTCACATTTTATTATGTGTTCAGTTATTATTTCATTAACCTGCTTCTTTGTTTTCAACAATCCTTTCGCTCAATAAGATAGGTTCCGATATAATTATTAGCAATATGTACATTTGTAAGTTGCGATGCCTATAAATGTTTGATAGATGTATATGATTAAGCAAGAAACGACCAATTTCGTCATAGGTGGAGAAATCGTCTCTACTTCTTTGCCTGGCCGTTGCGCATGTGCAACTAGCTATTTGTATGAGTGGGGATGGTACAATGCTGGCACGCTTTCTTCATGCCGTATGTCTTGCTTAAGTTCTAATTCAATCTAACACGTTTCTTAATCCAACACGTTTTCGTTTTATACACAAGCATTACGCCTAATAAGTAATTACAATGGATGAAGACTGGGGTAAGTATCAAACATTTAATTAATTATGTGCATTTTTGTAAGTAAATGATTTATTGAAATTTCACTTTTAAAATTTGCGTTTTCACAGATGTTGATATTGAAGCGAAATTTGATGTCGCGATAAGATCAAATAAATGGGAGGGCGAAGATGAAGAGGAAGATGTGAAGGTATGAGAATTTTTTTTAAATACATGTCTTGCATAATGTTAAATTTGTGAATTCCCGTGCGATTTTGCACATAACCTATAATAAACACATGTTCTATACTGTATTCTCTGTACATATTAACTATGCATTTATCTTTCGCGAATGTCACGAATTTTTCTTTCATATTCTTTCTTATTAAAATAATGTGTTGTACTCAATTTATGATTTAGTATTACTAAAATGATAAATGAATTGTTCCATATGTATATCGCATATATGCTATGCTTGAATGAAACTTTATATACTTTCAATAAAAATATATATGCTTATGTGCTTTATTAAAAATATATAAACAAACATGTCCACATGTTCTAATGTGTATCTATATTTAATAATGAGATATATTTAAACATATTGAAGTAAAAATTAAGAAATAAAGCAGTTATTAATAAATAAATAAATATATTCTATATTTTTGAAAAACCATATGTGCACACACACGTGCGTGCGCGCATACACACACATACATATACACAAAATTAAGAGAAGGTATATATCATTAATAAAAGAATATAAAGTTAAGATTATTCCTCATTAATTTTTTTTTAATCTAATAAAATTTTGTTAATTTTTTAATTTTATTAATTTCACAGGATAGTTGGGAAGATGTGGAAGAAGAAAAAAAAGATGTAGAAAAACCAGCAGAAGTATCGAAAGCAAAGATAAAACCTAGAAAAGCATTGGCTGAAAGAATTGAGGAGCGTGAGGTTTGTTTTAATTATTTTAAATTATAAAACCATGTATCAAATAATCTATTACACATTTAATTATTCATCTATTTGAAAAAATAATTTATTTCAGAGAAAAGCAAAAGAAGAAGCTGAGAGAAAAGCAAAAGAAAAGGAGGAAGCACTAACACCAGAAGAGAGACGGGCTGAAATGTTGAGACGCCAAAGATTGCAAGAGGAAGCTGATTTACGATTGGCAATGGAAACTTTTGGTTTGTCAAATCTTGTAGACTTTAGTGACCGCAAATCACATAAAAGAGATAAGAAATGATTCTTCTTGAACTAATCAATGATTTCATTTTAGGTTAATAATTCTTTGCTTATAATATGCTTAATTTTTTAATAATATTTAAAGTGTTTATTTTTTTAAGCATATTTTATGCATTAGATAAAAATGTTTTGAGAAAATGTGTATGCCTGTGTATGTGTCTGTGTATGTATGTATGTGTGTTTGCATATATATGCTTTAACTATTATATATCTTAAACAAACATTATTATTTAGTTGTTCAGAAAAAGACAAATTTTTTCTTTCAAATTCACATGACGTGATCTATAAGCATTTTTACACAATGCTTATACAATGTTATCAATGTACTTTGTACAATGATAATAATAATATTATTTTTATACGAATATATGATGTAACTGAAAAGTTAACAGATCATAATGAAACTAGCTGTGTTATTTGCAATGTTGTTGCAGCAATGATAAGCAAAACAAGCTATCACATGCACTAAATTATACAGTATTATATAAAGAGAAAAATTATTTTAAAGAATGCTAAAATTTCTAAATCTTAAAAACCGCAGTAAATGCAGTAAAGTGTACATATATTTTTTTTATATTTTTATGATTAATTAATTTAAAATTGTGGCAATAGCTTTACGATTATCATAGCCACATTAATTTTATAATTGATTTATGACAGGAACTGTACTAAACAGGCAGATAGAAACAAAAATATATACGGATATTTAAATTTATTACTAATGTTATTGTATTCTAATAAAAATTGCTATTGTATGCAAATTCTTGTGTTCACATTAGTTTTTGTAACCTTATCTCTGATCAATTATCTGTCTCCTGTACCGTTCCTGTTCTTCTGGTGCATATAAATAAATAATATATCATAGGTTATATAATATAATAAACACGATAGGACATACAACAAAATATTGTTAAATTTGTAAGATAAGTAATATTTGAAGAAATATATGCATACGTAGTACTCGTTACATAGCTATAATATAATCGAAATCTAGGTTCGATAATTAATAACTTTCTTGCTGCAAATCTATGAATTTTATTATTCATATAAATAGATAATAATAGAGAATAAATATTATTCATATATAATAGATTTGTTAGGCTAAATAAGATCAAAAAGAATTGTGCTTTTTTATTGCTTACAATATTTTACAAAAGAAATGAAATGCATATTCATTATATTACTTAATATATATATATATTAAGTAATATAATGAATATATATATATTATCTTGCAGGTACCATCACGGAACTATCACGTGAATCTCTTGATGCTATGGTACCCGACACAAAAGAAGAATTTGAACGATTTGCCACAGTACTTTCACAAAAAATTAATCAATTTAACAAACATGCTGAATTTCCAGCATTTGCAGAGGAGCTTATAAAATCCATTTCTCTTCAATGTAAGCATGTCTTTTAATGCTTAATATTTTTAATAGTCATAGCAATATATTTATATTATTACATTGTAATGTAAACATATTTATATATTTGTTTTATATCATGTTTTTTATTTCAGTATCATCACATCATTTGAAGAAAGTGAAATCTACACTTGAATATTTATTTATCGAAAAACAGAAAATTGAGAAAGGTGATAAAATAAAAAAGAATAAAGGTAAAGGAAAAGCTAAGCTCAAAATTGAAGATGATAATAATCTGTTAAGTAATTACGTATATGACGAATATGATGATTTTATGTAGCGACTTTTTACATATTGATATATTCTAGTCGCCTAAATACAAGAGAGATATTAATTTGCAGATTTATACAGAGATTTTATATTTGTATTTCCTGCATATTGCATTGTAACTGACAATGGTTTAATCCATAATTTATAATATTGTTCAAACACATAATAGGATAAATTAGAAACTAAAATTAATATTGTAATATTATCGGCAAAAATGCTTAAAACGAATTATTCTTTATTAATCACGTAGTAATAAGATATTTACGTACACATATAAACATTGGAAATAGTTGGATATTCAATAATTTGTATGTTGAATTTGCCAGATTTTTATCTATCTGTCTGTCATGATTAAACTTTCAGTTGCTATTAACATCTTTATAATTTTAATGGGAAGTAACTGAAAATATTATATAGACGAGTCTAGTTCATTGATTGTAATTCCATAAAGATCGTATAGAAGCGTTAATAGCATTATATTGTACACATCTTTGTCTTGTTTTAAATTGTTATGAAAAATGCTCCCTTTATATAGCTGCAAATTATTGCAGATTAAATCATGTAATTACATTCTGGAAATTTTACATAATGCAGCTTTTATATATATAATATATATATATATATATATATATATATATATATATATGTGCATGCACATAACATTTATTAAACATTAAAAGTTGGTTTTGAAAAGAATATATTCCTGAATAAAGGTTGATTATAAATGATTTCTTTTTGTGTGTAATTCATGATCCTAGTTGATTGATAGCTATGAAGAATGTCAATAAAAGGAATTAAAATTGATTAGTTGTAAAAAAAAAACGATATTTGTCCTTTTCTTTCACAATTACATTTTAAAGATGTTTATAAAAAAATCTGTTTATAAATAATGGCAATAGTGTCATGTTAGAGTTTATTAGAACTAATTGTCACATAATTATATTCTCATAATTTAAGGATTGATAGGCTTGAATTTTTAATTGTGGTTGAGGCACTTGCCTGCGGCGCATGTGAATTATGTTCTATAAATATGTCTCCATATGCGTACTTGTAAACTCATTGCTTTCATAAACCAACATTATTGGAAGAAAATCTGACAATTGTGTTCCTTTTTCATTCATTCAAGAATCCTGTCGAAAGATCCTATCCTATCGAAAGATAATATCGCATTCCTAGCTATCCAAATTTGGAATGTCAAAAGTAATCACTTTCATCTTCATAATAGATATCATTCGCTTCTCTTTCTTTTCTCGTTCTAAAGTTACAAAAGAGTTACAAGATTTACAAAAACCACTAAATATTTAAAATACATTTATATATACATACATATATATATATATATATATATATATATATATATATATACATATATATATATATATATATATATATATATATATATATATATATATATTCTTCCCTTATTCTTCCGGGAGAACAATGACGATTTTTGAAGACTTAGAACATTTTAGGAATTAATAAATATTGCTGACAAATTAGGATTTTAATTACGAGACGCTTATTCCGAATGGCAATTAATGGATTTCAATAGTATAGTATGGATTTATTAATATAAGTCAATATAAGTCAATTTTACAGAGTGGATTTCGAGCACTTTGATTCGCGTGATGTTATCAGATTCCTTAGTTTCCATCCTTTCGCCTTTCTTAATTCCGAAACTTATCTACGAGATATCTCCTGTTTTTTATCGCAATGTGAGATGATTATACGTGGTGTCGAGGCAAATCAGGCTTCAGTCTTAAATGATGCGATTCCATGAAAAATCGAAAGGTTCACCTTACAATTGCGAATTTACCATTCCTAATCATAAGCATAAAAAGTTCATTTATTCATCAGGTTTGGGTCATCATTATATATTAAAATATATACTACTTTCACTAGATATTATTAATATACTATTATTTATTACTATTTCTCAATAAGGCGTTCCACTTTTCCAGTTGAATGCATCATGCACTTGAATATTTCTATGTAGAAAAGTTTAAGAAAAAGTTCGAAAAAACAAAAGTGCTTTCTGAAAGATAATTAAAGATCATTATCATTTTTACATCGGTTTAGTAGGTTATTGGTTCAGTATCGGTTTAATTATGCCGCAGGAGAGAATAACTTCATTCTCAATGATCAATATCTCAGTTACACTTTATTTCGTCAATCACTGTTCATTCAATATTCAGAGAGACATACGATGAAACTACAAATCCTTCCGGTTTTCCGGGAACGAGTCCTCTGTGTCCTACGACTTCTCATATAACGTAAATATCGGCATCCGATATATACGATATTCAAAGAATTCATCCACAGTTCTATGTTAAGGATTCTGTTAGGGAATATTTTGAACAGAGATTCACTTGTAAAAGTTAGTCCAAGATATCTCGATGGATATCACTGCACGATATTAAAGCACAAATTAAGCCAGAGGCTTAAATTTAGCAGAGTACATTTTCGAAGCTCTACAGTTAAGGTTGAGATTTTATAGTGGATTCATGATTATTGCGATTATGAAATTATGATTGCATTTAGATTTCTATTGTTTTTGAGAATATTGCAGCGAAAGCAGAAAATCATCATGCCGAAAGATAAAGGTCAGAAATCTATATTATCATATTTTGTCTATTATATACGCTGTGTATACGCTAAATGCTATTACGTTCAGCATACAATACTTTCCGTTCAATTATAAGATTATCGTACTTGTCGTATTACATTCTGTTCCTCACAATTTATATCTTCTTTATAATGTGACTGATCTTCACATTTCCCACATAAATTATAAACTTATGAATCTGTTAAGATCACGAGATGAGGATGTTTTCCTCTTGTAGAAATCTCTTTCCACGATCGTATTGATTCTTTTTGTCGAATTTTCTCTTGAATTCTTTTGTGTTATTAATTATTTACGAGATGAGGTAAATTATTGGATAAGTTAACAGTAATAATAAGAAGACGATAATGTTCTAAAGTTTGGGAGAAACGTTGATTCTTGGCGGTAGGCATAAATTTGATCTACACATATGATCAGATTTATATTTACAAATTTCAAAATTTTGGTACGTGAGGAACGAATGCTCCGCGAATGAATGATCAAGAAAATATCTATAGAACTTGTCAGAGTTTATTCAGATTTTTGGTGACGTCTTCATAATCGCGCCGCTACCCTTTAAGTCCGAATTGTTAATTTTGAAATGCAATAAGGTGGTCTTTCGACCCAAGTAGATTGAATAATTCAGAGAAGAAGAGCGCCAAATATAATATCGCATATATACGGATTTTTCAGAGTCCAACTGTGATGTCCATTATACTTCACGTGCCCATGATCCTTCGGTCATAACAAAACACCATGAAACTTCAAGTATCGTTATATAACGCTTCATTTTAATCCTCTGGAAACTAAGATTATCGGATAAATCAGAATGGTTTGTACCATTATTTTCAAATAGCTGATGATTTGAGCATATGTATGCATATGTATAGGGATATATATATATATATATATATATATATATATGTGTATTTTATATATGTATATATATCCCTTACATGCTAACTATTTTATCTCAAACCATTTCTTCAAATAAAATTTTATTCCCTATTATTCAAATCTGTTTTCCTTTACTGCCGATACTTTCTTAACATGATGTACTAACAAATAATATTCAAATAACAGGCATGCAAATGCCTCAACCTTAATTAAGAATTCGAGCCTATCAATCCTTAAACAAATTATGAGAATATAATTACGTGACAATTAGTTCTAGTGAACTCTAACATGACATTAGAGTCATTATTTATAAACAGAATTGTTTATAAACAGCTTTATGAATGAAAATGTAATTATGAAAGAAGAAATGACAATGATCGTTTTCTTTACAGCTAATCTATTTTTATTGCTTTTATTAACATTTTTCACAGTTATGAATCAACAGGGCATTGAATTACACAAAGGTAATCATTTATAATCAACCTTCGTTCAGGAATATATTCTTTCCAAAACCTACTTTTAATAAATGTTATGTGGTTGCACATATATATAAACTGCATTATGTAAAATTTCCAGATTATAATTACATGATTTCACCTGCAATATTTTGCCTCTATATAGAGAGTATTTTTCATAAAAATTTAAAACCGAACAAAGATGTGTGCAATATAATGTGTAGCGTCCGCATATTCTGAGTTCTTTAACCGTTGATGTTTTTTATCCGCTATGTCCTTGCAAGGGCATAGGTCGGATTATAGAAAAAACCTTTGTGAAGTGATAGACAAGATAGAGAAAGGATGACATGTGAATTTTTGCGATTCGCTGTTGGTTTTTCATCGATGCTTGTCGATTAGTCAATCAGTTAGTAAGCGCGCTTGAGTATAGTGTTTTTCTTTATTTTCGTTAGTGTGTCTTAATCACAGTTCAATTATGTTTTCTTGTAATTCTTATAAGTTTTGTTTTCAGTTTTGTATGAATAACGCGTTATAGTGTAGTATAGAAGAAAGGAATTATCGGTGGCGGCGTATATCAAAGGTGTGTAATCAAAGAAGCCGATGCGCAGCGTGTGTTGCATCCAGAACAAAGACAACCGCAGCAGAAACTGTTGACTGGAAGCTCACGAGACAACGTGATTCATCCAGATGATATATAGCGATTAGCCAAGGATTTTGAAATGTAGCACTATTTTTGGGCATATAAAGGACAAGGGCAACAAAGATGAGTCAGAGTGTGCGAGCGTGGGAGAGAGTATGAGACAGTATGCGAGAGACGAGAAAGTGTGCGAGTGATGCAGTGTGTGATAGATAGTAGTCGAGTAGAATTGCGAACGGCGAAGCTACAGAATAAGCCGGCCTATCGACAAAAATTATCTTTCCGAAGAAGAATAAAGAATCTTTTTACTTATCGTTCCATGAACCTGAGGCATCGAAAACCCATTCATTTAACATCATTATCAAGGGATAGAATAATTCCTACAATATTTTCATTTTCTTAAAGATTATTGTAACATTGTGTAAATACAAAAAAGAACATATTTCATCATTTTAATAATTCTCAACATTCTTCTGTGATGTTAGAGAAAGCTTGTATCTATCGACTATTCCAGGGACGACTTACACTGAACTGAACTGTTCTTGTTGGTTTGATAATTCCTATACATAATTCCATTATGAAATACTCTTGATCGCATCCCCAAGAAGTGTCACATTATTCGTTAATACCTGAAATTAGCGATAAAATCTTGTGTTCATAAATTAAGCGTTAGCAGTCGTGAACCGGGACATAACATAGTTTGGTAGCAGCGGTGGAATAGTATATTCGTCATGGAAACTCATAAAGAGAAAATACCTAAGGCCGAATCACTGTAACTGAATTAGAGATTTTGCAGGCTCAACTTTTCAATAAAGAAATATTGTTACATGAACAGGCTAAGGAGATAGAGAAACGAGAGAAGAAATGTTAAATTATTAACTGAAAAAGTGATAGTCTCGTGCTCAAACAAACGCAATTAACCGAAAGACTTTGATCTCTTGAACAATGAGATTTCGTATATAATGCGCATAGAAATCAAAATATGATAATAGATTTACAAAAAGAAATTGAAAGCCTAAGATGCGAAGTTACGCACTTGCAAAGCAACGGTCTTCACGAACAGCCGTTACAATCGCAATGTCCCATTTCCCCTTTATCCCAGATACAAAGGTCCGAGATTTCCGAACTCCTTATTCATAGGAATGACGGGCAATTTGTACATATTTTAATGAAATTTCAATTAATTAATATAAATTAATTTACAATTAAATCTTAAAAAATATAAATATCAAACTAAATATTCAACTAATAAAATAATTATAACTCATTTAATCCTAAATACTCTACATTTTGATTTGAATTATYTTCTWAAAAAATATCATTTATTAATATCTATAATAAATTATAAACAACAATACATAAAAATAATTTAGGTTAATCTAATCGTGGACTATCAATTAATAAACAAGCCCCTCTAATCTATAAAATATCGCCAAATTTTCTAACTTTAAATTTTCAAATTTATTAATTAAAAATAAATACTCAATTACTATAATAGGGTATCTAATCCTAGTTTAATACCATAATCTTTTTAAATTAATTAATTTAAATAACTTCCTGCGTTCTTGAATCGGATATGTTAGGATCGCGTATAGTTTACCGCGATATCCTCGCGGGGTTCCTAAGAGTTCCTATATTTGATGGGGAAAGCTCATCTTCATCACAATTTATACGTGCGTGTCATGGAGCGAGAGAAATGATTCCGCCATCGGTCAAACGGTCTCACGGAAATTTCTAGTTAGCGAATTGTCCGGAAAAGTTTATGCGGTCACGCGGGCTCAGTGTGAAACTGTGACACAATTATTGGATACTTTAATTGAAACATTCGGCCTTTGTTGAGGAATATCGCAGCAAATTATTCGTGATCTATCTAATGAAGGGCGAGAGTATGATAAAATATATACAGCGGATGAGGGACCTTCAATTTCTGATAATAAATGCCGAATGGTGGCACGGTAACGTATCAAATAATAAATTCAAGGAAATAAATGATCTAATAACTAAAGCATTTTGTTATGGATTATCTATTAAATATAAAACTTGCTTAGGTATAAAGCTAGACCACCGAAGCATTTTAACGCACGATGGATTTAGTAAAATCAGAAAAACTGGGCTAGGAGAGAGAGAAAGAGAGAGATCGTCCCGAGGAACGGTCGTTAACGGTTATATTAATAATTATACCGGCGATTCTTCCACACAATATGCTAATGTAAATAAAACCGAAGCACCTTACCAACTCTAACAACTTATCAAGCGCCATTTTTTAATAGGAAATGATGCCGATATTATAAGCCCAGATCATGATATTGAAGAATATTGGAAGCGACAACGAAACAATTCGAATAATCCGTCGGGAAACATATCCCTCAGGAAAACCAGACGAACCCCGAATAGGACCATGACAAACGGCCCAACGCTTACAACATGTTATATACAACCCGCAGAATCACAACATTAAATTCTAAAACCCTTTTACAAATTCCATCTATCATGATTTCTGCCAAAGGACTATCCCATGAGACCACGATTTTAGTAGACACGGTAGGCGCGGAAATTAATGATATTAAAAAACGAAACTTACATCCTAATCCAGAAATCGATACCAATACAATAATAAACATTGTCGGAATTACTAAAAGGAAAATAAAAACGATTGGCTCAAATATAATTAATTTTTAACTTAGCATTATATGATATTTCTAAGGCATACAATTGTATAAAAATAAAATAAATAAAATGATAAAAGGCATTTGTGTATACAATTTACCATTAGAAGTCAATATGAAAAGAAGAGAGTATTAGAACATAAATTAAGAAAAAGACACAACTACGTTCATATTCAACTAGTAAAACAAAACTCAACAGTAACTCGTTTGAAGATTTTATTATTTAATATAGCTTGAGGATTGATTGAATTGAAATTATTCTCAGTAAAACAGTAAAAATGAAGAAGAAAATCATGTTAAATATCCCATCGACAACGAACAAGATACTGATACAAGATGCTGAACTGTGGAGATTTGGAAAGACTGTTACACATTAATACCATGCGTGATGCATTTGATTCTGTAGTCCTGATTTAGGACAATATTCTTTCTGATTGTTCCGTATTCCGAGAAATAAACATCGTATTCTACTTCGGTTCTTGAAACATTTCCTTAAATACATGCAATAAATGCATGCGTTATTCATGTAATATTCGCTACCATTCAATAGTCGATATCATTCAGAAAGATGTATCGTTATCATTTACAGCTCAAGAGATAATCGATCATATTATTTTATGAAAATGGAGAGAGATTTATTATTATAACTTATAATGTTTTATGATATAATTATTACAGTACAATTATAATTAATATTACTGTTCGTAATACTTAATTTGATATAAGATATATATACATGTAACATATGAATAATTATGAATAGTATAAAAATTGTTCAWTTATGGAAATATGAGTAAACTCAGTTTTTGGAAATATTATATATGGAATGTTACGTAAATATAGAYACATGTATGTAAGATTAAGCAGCAATAATAAAAGTTAAAGCGATTTTTGTAAAAACATAAATAAATAAATTTATATATAAATGTATATACAAGATTAACTATCATTTTCCTTTACATGAAATATTGTTCATCSTTTAGAGTATGAGATTCAATTAGTGGWAAATTGTATGCAGTATTTAGCACTATTTGATATTTCTAACGCATACCTTTGTTTAATAATAAGATAAATACAATAATARGAAGCATTTATGAAGATAGTTTATCATTAGAACTCGAYATGAAAAGATTAGAGTAATATGAATTAAGAAATAGTCAGAACTGCGTTCTTTTGCAACTAGTATAACTGAAACTCAACAGTGACTCCTATGAAGATTTTATTATTTAATACTGCTTGAGGATTGATTGAATCGAACAAACTTTTTGCGATCGCAGACGACAGATTAAGAAAGTTTTATAGATATTCAAAACCGGTTACAATAAGTTAGACGATTCACGTGTCATCCTTTGTCTATCTTGTTTATCATTTCACAAACATTCTTCAGTTAATCCTGTGCTCTTATTAGGACAAGGAGGATTATAATATAGAGGAATGAGACAACAACAGTTAAATTGCCGAGAATTCGCGGAGTGTGACGGACGTTACACAGTGTACACCTCTTTGTTTTGTTTTTGTTTTTTTGTTTTAAACTGATATGAACAATACTCTCGATATATAGCTGCAAATTATTGCAGGTTAAATCGTGTAATTACAATCTGGAGTTTTACATAATGCAGCTTATATATATATATATATATATATATATATATATATATATATATATGTGCCAACACATTTATTAAAAGTTGGTTTTGGGCAGAATATATTCCTGAATGAAGGTTGATTATAAATGATTACCTTTGTGTAATTCAAGGCCCTGTTGATTCATAACTGTGAAGAATATTAATGAAAGCAATAAAAATGGATTAGCTGTAAAGAAAACGATCATTGTCATTTCTTCTTTCATAATTACATTTTCATTCATAAAGCTGTTTATAAACAATTCTGTTTATAAATAATGACTCTAGTGTCATGTTAGAGTTCACTAGTACTAATTGTCACGTAATTATATTCATATAATTTGTTTAATGATTGATAGAATTGAATCCGTAATTAAGGTTCAGGCAGTTGAAAACGGCGCATGTGAATTATGCTTGATATAAATATGTCTCCATATGTGTACTTGTAAACTCACTGTTTTTATAAACCAACATTATTGGAAGAAAGTCTGACAATTGTGTTCCCTTTTCATTCATCCAAGAATTCAGTCGACGATCCTGTCCTGTCGAAAGATAACATCGAATTCCTAGCTATTCAAATTTGGAATGTCAAAAGTAATCACTTTCATCTTCATAATTAGATATCACTCGATTCTTTTTCTTCTCTCGTTCTAAAGTTACAAAAGAGTTGTAAATTAAAAAAAAAAACCATTAAATATTTAAAATATGTTATATATAAATATAATATACATTTCTATATATACATTAATATATATCTATATACTATTGTATATATAATATTTCCGAGTAAATTGTCAAACGCAAGAATACAATTTTGAAAAGTATTATATCTGTCGATTTGAAACGCAATTTCAAACACAATTGTATAACACAGGTAACCAGTTCGACGAGTTGAATCATTTAGATGTTACATGATGAATCATGTATAAAGGAACTTCGTCCATATGTTTTTTAACATTTGGGGCAAAATATCGAGCATGTAAAGGAAAGCGCATTTTTTGTCACATAATATTACCAAATGAAAATATAGCTAATCAGTTATTAACATGTGATTATTTCACAGCACAATTTCATATCTTACGGTTTCATTTAAATGTACAACTCATGTATTTTTCTACGACTCTCATCTTTACAGAATACACTTTCCTCGAATCGGCAAATAAAATAAATATCTAAACGGTGTTACGTGGATTTGATCGAAGGCGCAGTAACATAGTTTTTGGTCCTTCGAGCCGGATACGTGGATCGTTGATATTCGAGTGTATCAGTATGTCGTTGTAAAACGGACAGTTTGATATAAAGGATCTTCTCTGCTGTTGTTGTCACCGAGTGCCGTTGCAAGGATCATCACGAGCTGGATCAGAAGCCACGCTCGTGCCACTATCGCTTTCATTCTCTAACTCGGACCTTACGTGAGGATTACGTGGAGGTACACGCTCCTGGGGAAGACGAAGCCCGGAGCTTGGTGAGTTGTAGTACCGAATTCACGAGAAAAGACACTCAGCGTCGTCGAATTGTGTCACGACGCCTTGTAGCTGTGTTGCATACACGCAACAGAAAACGTAACGCCGGTGCCATACGTGCATCGCTGATTCGCACTTTGAGTGCAATTTTCGAGCTGAAGTGCTCGGTCCAAGGAACGCTGTCGAGAGTCCAGCATTTCTTGCGCCCCACGCTGATCGCGCGTGCCGCGGTACTTCCTCTTGCTGTCACATACACATGAGTTTGCTAATCCATCTAGGCTTCAGTGAATTATTGTCCAGTTCTAGGACAATTCTAAAAGTTTTATGGTAATCATGACGATCTTTATGACCTTCTTGAGGCGCAGAATACTACTATCCAAGCGATCAAGCGTATCATCCCTAATTATAAGAAGCTTTCAAAGGCCAATATCACGCTTGCAAGAATGAGAGCACGTTTATCTGATCTGCAGAAGCTTTGGGAGAAGGCTCACCGCTTACATAGTAAGATCTCTTGTGCGATAACGATTGAGGAAAAGAAGAAGCTGTCGTACTTTGTTCAAGATGAATTCCTCGCTGCCGAGGATGGTTACAACGAAGCTTCGGATTATCTACAGGAAGCCATAAGTAGTTTTGTAATATCGAGAAGTGTGTGCGATCCTAGTGTTGATTCTGCATTTTTCGACTTTGCGGGTGCGCTTGATACTGTTCCCGATGATTCACGAAGTGTGGAAGNTTTAATGACTGATAGAATTGAATCCTTAATTAAGGTTCAAGTAGTTGAAAACGGGGCATGTGAATTATGCTTGATATACATATGTCTCCATATGTGTACTTGTAAACTCACTGCTTTTGAAACCAACATTAYTGGAAGAAAGTCTGACAATCGTGTTCCCTTTTCATTCATTCAAGAATTCAGTCGACGATCCTGTCCTGTCGAAAGATAACATCAAATTCCWAGCTATTCAAATTTGGAATGTCAAAAGTAATCACTTTCATCTTTATAATTAGATATCACTCGCTTYTCTTTCTTCTCTCGTTCTAAAGTTAAAAAAGAGTTGCAAAATTAAAAATAAAACCATCAAATATTTAAAATATGTTATATATACATATAAGATATATTTCCATATATACATTAATATATATCTATATACTATTGTGGATATATAATTTCCGAGTAAATTGCCAAACGCAAGAATACAATTTTGAAAAGTATTATATGTCGATTTGAAACGCAATTTCAAACACAATTGTATAACACAGGTAACCAGTTCGACGAGTTGAATCATTTAGATGTTACATGATGAATGATGTATAAAGGAACTTCGTCCAAATGTTTTCTAACATTTGGGGCATAATATCGAGCATGTAAAGGAAAGCGCAGTTTTTGTCATATAATATTACCAAATGAAAATATAGCTAGTCAGTTATTAACATGTGATTATTTCACAGCACAATTTCATATCTTACGGTTTCATTTAAATGTACAGCTCATGTATTTTTCTACGACTCTCATCTTTACAGTATACACTTTCCTCGAATCGGCAAATAAAATAAATATCTAAACGGTGTTACGCGGATTTGATCGAAGGCGCTGTAACATAGTTTTTGGTCCTTCGAGCCGGATACGTGGATCGTTGATATTCGAGTGTATCATTACGTCGTTGTAAAACGGACAGTTTGATATAAAGGATCTTCTTTGCTGTTGTTGTCACCGAGTGCTGTTGCAAGGATCATCACGAGCTAGATCAGAAGCCACGCTCGTGCCACTATCGCTTTCTTTCTCTAACTCGGATTTTACGTGAGGATCACGTGGAGGTACACGCTCCTGGGGAAGACGAAGCCCGGAGCTTGGTGAGTTGTAGTACCGAGTTCACGAGAAAAGACACTCAGCGTCGTCGAATTGCGTACGACGTCTTGTAACTTTGTTCAAGATGAATTCCTCGCTGCCGAGGATGGCTACAACGAAGCTTCGGATTATCTACAGGAAGCCATAATAAGTAGTTTTGTAATATCGGGAAGTGTGTGCGACCCTAGTGTTGATTCTGCATTTTTCGACTTTGCGGGTGCGCGTTATACTGTTCCCGATGATTCACGAAGTGTGGAAGACGCCTACAACGAAGCTACGGATCATCTTCAGGAAGCTATAARGAGCTTTGTAAAACCGGAAARTCCTGTATGCGATCCTARTACTGATTCTGCATTTTGCGACTTTGCGGGTACGCTTGATACGGTTACCGATAATTTGCGAGAAAAAGGTTGTTCCTTTGTTCATAATGTATCAGTTCAAAATTGTGTTAATTGCGTCGGCTCACATAGCTTAGCGAAGTGTGAGAAATTCCTGTCATTAGCGGTTGAGCAGCGCAACATCCTTGCTCGGGAAAAACGTGTCTGCTTCAATTGTTTACGGCCAGGTCACTTCACGCCGAAGTATCCCAGCAAATCGCGATGCGTGCATTGTCGGCGYACGCATCACTCGCTATTACATCCCGAGGAAGGCAGGATTGCTAAGACAATAGCTAATCAAGCGCACGATTCGGAAACCACKGTTCCGAGTAYTTCTTCCGTTGCTGAAGGTGCCATTATTGCACATGTTCAATCCGTGCAAGCGAAGGTTTCGCATGCAGAATGCGGAGCTCTAAGTACYGCATGGRTGGATCTTCACAGMGCGGAGAGTCGCYGTGTTTTGGTTCGTGCGCTCATTGACCAAGGCCACCATTCGACACTTTGTTTTATTTCGGAATCTCTCAGTCAGACGTTGCGAGTCAAACGACAACGCGCCGATGTATCGATAAGCGGCGTTGCCGGGATGGAGAGAAGTGGTGCGAGAGCGAGGGTGTCGCTCGGATTGTCCCCTTGCAACAAATCTGTACCAATGATTTCGTTAACGCCGTATGTTCTTCCAAGTATTACAGATATTACCGTATTACAGTTATACACGGCTTCGCAAATTCAGCCTTTCGAGAGGTGGCCCCATCTTCGCGATCTTGAGCTGATAGATCCGAAGCCAGCGAGACAGCACCCAATTCATTTGCTGACTGGGTCGAATTTATTCTCATCGATATTTGTGCGCGAATTCTCCTATCTGGGCCCGTCAGACTTTTCGAATGCGTCTGATGTACTTCTCGCTACCGCATGGGTAAATCTTCACGCTGCGGAAGGTCGCTGCGTTGAAGTGCGCGTGTTACTCGATCAAGAATCGACACTCAGTTTTATTTYCAAGTTACTTTGTCAGACTTTGCGAACGACACGACAATGCGCCGATCTCCAAATACGTAGATTTGGAAAAAATTATACCGACCATGCGAGGTCAAAGGTTGTGTTTGGATTAATTCCTTGGAACAAATCAAAATCGATGTTCCCGTCAACGGCGTACGTCGGTACAAACCTTATGTTATATACAGCTTCAGTAGTTCGGCCTCCCGAATGGCGGTCACAATTACGCGATCTTCCGCTGGAAGATCCAAATCTAACGAATAGACACCGATTCATTTGCTATTCGGAGCGAATTTGTATGGATCGCTGGTATTGAGCGATCTCCGTAGGTGTCCGTTGGTCATATCCACGGACGAATTTAGTTGGATCATATCTGGTCCAGTAGATATCAGTTCGTGCACTGAAGCTCATGTGTCACATTGCATCTCCGAATGCAATGCAGATTCGTTGCTACGGAAATCTTGGGCGGATAAGAAGATTTCCGCTGAAATTATAAAATCTACTGTGCATTACGTTAATTGTGCGAACGACTGGAGACTTCTCCATCAATATTCTAACTGGCCTCGGCTAGTTAAAAGGACGGTTTACTCTCGTAGATTTATTGAAAACTCTAAACGACAGAAGAATGTTCTATTTGAAAAGCAATTATTGATTCCAAAAGCTAGTTCATTAAGGACATGAACCCTATGCTAGCAGGAGATTCGTTAGTCCGGCTTGGCGGGCGGCGAAATATTGCCTTCAAATATTGTAAAAACATCCTATTATATCATATTACCTAAGCATATCGCATATCTGAACTTGTCACTAGAGCGATTCATTTGAAATGTGTAAAATGTCCGAAAGTGTGGAAGATTACACTACCGCCAGTTTTCTAGCGGCGTTTTGGTCGATTTGTGAGTCGACGCGGTTTTACCGACTTACATGTACAGCGATAATACGAATTTTTTTTTTATAGTGCAGATCGGGAACTTAATGCTAATCAGCTGTCGCGATGGCAGCTAGTACAAGCAGGAACAGATTTGTCGTTCTTGGTTAAAGAATTACTTGCATTCATTGCAAGTTCGGAATAAATGGTCAAAATCATATCCGAATGTTAAAATCAACGATTTAGTCATCGATAGAAATCCTCAATTTACTTCTTCTAGGTAGTTTGTGTTGTACAAGTACATTCAGGTTCGGATAGACATGTTCAGGTGGTGACCTTACGTACAGTTTGTTCCCATTCTAAGCGACCAATAACGCAAATCTGTAAATTACCGGTGTCATCCGAGAATAATGCGTTAAATAGCCAAGCTCCGTAAAAAAAAAAAAAAATAAGGTCGTACTCGTTTACGTTCATTTATACTTTTATACTGTAGCACTTCTATACTGTAGCAATCCGTTTCTTTCTCCGAATTTCGTTTATTGTCATTATATATTGTGAACTGAATTATCATAATAAGTATATCAGAATTTCGTCTCTGATTCGGATACGAGACGGACAGTATGTTCAGGATTCTGATAGATGATTTTCTTAGAAGGTTCTCGATATAACAGATATGAATCTAATTACGATNACCAAGGCCACCATTCGACACTTTGTTTTATTTCGGAATCTCTCAGTCAGACGTTGCGAGTCAAACGACAACGCGCCGATGTATCGATAAGCGGCGTTGCCGGGATGGAGAGAGGTGGTGCGAGAGCGAGAGTTTCGCTCGGATTGTCCCCTTGCAAATCATCTGTACCAATGATTTCGTTAACGGCGTATGTTCTTCCAAGTATTACAGATATCACCGTATTACAGTTACACACGGCTTCGCAAATTCAGCCTTTCGAGAGGTGGCCCCATCTTCGCGATCTTGAGCTGGCAGATCCGAAGCCAGCGAGACAGCACCCAATTCATTTGCTGACTGGGTCGAATTTATTCTCATCGATATTTGTGCGCGAATTCCCYTATCTGGGCCCGACAGACGTTTCGAATGCGCCTGATGTACTTCTCGCTACCGCATGGGTAAATCTTAACGCTGCGGAAGGTCGCTGCGTTGAAGTGCGCGTGTTATTGGATCAAGAATCGATTCTCAGTTTTATTTTCAAGTTACTTTGTCAGACTTTGCGAACGACACGACAATGCGCCGATCTCCACATACGTAGAATTGGAAAAAATTATATCAACCATGCGAGGTCAAAGGTTGTGATTGGATTAATTCTTTCGAACAAAGCGAAACCTAAGTTCCCATCAACGGCGTACGTCGGTACAAACTTTAAGTTATATATAGCTTCAGTAGTTCGGCCTCCAAACTGGCGGTCACAATTACACATTTACGTTTATTTATACTTTTATATTGTAGCATTTCTATACTGTAGCAATCCGTTTCCTTCTCCGAATTTCGTTTATTGTCATTACATATTCCGAACTGAATTATCATATTAAGTATATCAGAATTTCGTCTCCGATTCGGACACCAGACGGGCGGTATGTTCAGGATTCTGATAAATGATTTTTTCAGAAGGTTCTCGATATAACAGATTTGAATCTAATTACAATTTAGAAGCGAATAAACGTCCCGGCGATATTGTTGTACAAACAAACAATAGAGAAAAGGGCCTGTAGGGTCTTAATATGATCAATAAGGACCAGGTATGATCATTTATGGCTACATTAGCCCCGAAATTGCTAGTTCTGAGCAACTTTGGGGAAATGACACGGATTTGAAACTGAGTGACACACTTTGACGAAGATTGTCAAACATGCCCTAATATGGCCAATTATGGAATATTATGGCCAGCTGGCGTATGGTCCATTATGATTACAAACATCAAGTTTAGCAGATAGTATAACAGTATCTGTAGTTTCGAGAACCTCGGTTACCGTGTGCTACATTTGGCGATTAAGGGCATTCTGAGACAAGATTAGTGGATTATGGCCTGAGGACGCCACCAATGGCCCCATATGCCTAATTAGAGCCTAGTATGACCAATTTTTGGCAAATTTGCCTCATTATGGCCAGTTCAGCCTAAGAATGGAATGAAACGTCAGGTTTTGATATACGTGGCACGATATGCTAACATTGTACAAGACCTGCTAAAAAGGGCCTGTAGGGTCTTTATATGATCAATAAGGACCAGGTATGATCATTTATGGCTATTTTTGACCCGAAATTGCCAGTTCTGAGCAATTTTGGGGAAATGCCACAGATTTGAAACTGAGTGACACACTTTGACGCTGATTGTCAAACATGCCCTCATATGGCCAATTCTGGAATGTTACGGCCAGCAATGCTCACGTATGGTCCATTATGATTAGAAACATCAAGT